>JAPWDM010000004.1:27279665-27684665 GCA_035578155.1 Brachynemurus nebulosus | reverse complement strand
AAACTATATAATCGTGATTTAATTTATTTCTTCCTTTTAATATAATCCTTTAATTTTTTCAAAAATTCAATCGAAAGAAACAAATAAACGGCTGGATGAAGTAAATTGAAACTCGGTGGGGTTTTTGTGGGTATATTGAACTGTAAAAGGCACACTCAACATTAATGGTTTTCTCGAAATTTTTAATTCAGCGCTTGATTTTCCAAAAAGCAACCAAAAGCTCTTTTTTTCTTGATTTCTCAAATTCATGTATAGTATGCAAAAAATTTTTTTTTTGAAAGCACAATAGCAAATCCTTGTAGAGAATTTATTCGAGTTTTTAAAACACACCTTCAATTTTCTGTGTGATCATTGGTTGCTCAGATATCGATGGTCATGAACGAAATGATCCCTTTCCATTTAAAGTCCGATATCTCAGCGAGAAGTGGTCTCATAAAGGTTTAAAAAAAAAAAAAAAAAAACAAAAAAAAACAAATTAAAGCTGAATGAGCAAGTTATCCAGTCCATATGGTGGTTAAGTCGGAAAATTTTTTTCCAAATCCGTGTACACGTGGACCGAAAAAAGAAACCTGAAAAATTTCGAAAATTTTTTTTTCAGTGTATTTATTAGGATTGAGCGATACACGTTGCTTTGAAAAATCTTTTATCGCCAGATTTCAAAACTAGAAACTTCCAGCTTTAAATTGCTTTGCTTACGACTCCGATACGACCATTTTTAACAAAGATATAGCCATTCGAAAAGTCGCTAAAAATTTGGAATTTTTTTTTTTTTTTTTTGATCCTTTAATTTTTTCTGCTAGTGTAAAAAAAATTCCCAAAGAGAAGTGTGATTATTTGGTAAATCAACTAAATGTAATGAATTAAAACTACCTAAATGAATTAGACAAAAATAATTTGAAGATGATCTTAGCTGAAATGACAGTGTGAATAAAAATGACAAAATTATAGAATCATGTATCAAGGTTTCTGATTATTTAACCGTTACACCGTGTACAACACAGAGAACAGAGTAAACACTACTATCTCTAAACTAGTGATACCTGCGTACACAAAAAATCCCATCCACTTCTCCCCACCATGTTATGTAGGGACATACTGTTTATAGTCGTGTGGGTTTAATGTTTGTATATGTCTGAATGGTCATACATACAACTACATAACACCTACATGCGGACAGAGCAACCTGCAATTTAAGTAATAATGATCTTAATAATACATAACAATTGTCGTGCATTCGGTGACCGACACTGAACGACTAAATGCCTTAAGCTGTGACAGACCAACGAATGACTCGAAGCGATCCAGACTTTTTTGATTTTAGTTTGCTTCTAGTATTCTATGGTGTACAACGTGTTTTATCTGCATGTACCACTGCAATGTACTGACACGTACATATGTATGTATAAGATAATTATACACTTTATTGTTATACGCACTGTGCTACTGATAATACATATAATAATAGTACCTACACGTATGGACTCTGTTATTATTTGGTAGTAGAAACGCATATAACTATTTACTAGCGTACAACAAGAATTGAGTGTCATGTATTAGAACGGGAATCTCTATTAATGTTTCCGGTTCAGTCAAAAGCAGAACAATTAGAGGCACAATAACTTTTTTATCTGCTGTAATGATGTGTTATGTAATTTATATAACAGTGTTATGAGTAACACGCTGATTTTTAGTTTATAATACGTATACAATGCCTATAATTAACCAAAGTGGTAACACTAAAGAACAATTTTATCTTTGGAAAAGAAAAAAGTCTAGATATTTTTAAAATTTTTAGCGGAACTATAAAGTGTTGTTTAAGGGGAGGTTTACTCGAGAGTCCTTAAAAATTATGTATTTTTCTAGAATTTTTTTCTCAAGAACGGAAGTAAATATCAATTTCAAATTTTGTGCACATATTTATTAAGTATTAAACTACACAAAAAAAAATTTTCAAGGAAAAATATAAAAAAAGTGTCCATTTTATAGATAGTGCAGTGTGACGATCCGAAAATCCAATCCCTTGTTGGTGGAGATCCTAGCGCCGGTAATAAACCACCGAAATCCAAAAACAAAAAAGATTTATAAAATATATGAAGAGTACCGGCACCTCTACCTATAATATCAATAAATTGCTGAAAGAAAAAAAAATGGTGGATGTTTGAACTTTTGATTACGATTTTTGTCTTATTTTTCGCTCTTTAAAGTAAATTTAAAAATAAAAAAAATATTGAAAGTGTACCGAACTTAGGTAGAGGTGCCGAAGAATTGAATTATCTTTAAAATAAAAATTTAAAAAAAGGATCCATTGAATGGTTTCTGAATTATCGTGTCCACCAGTTCCAAAAATGTAGTTCCGAGATATTATAAAATATATATAAAGAAACGTATTTTCAAAATTTTATATTTAGATAATACTCATTATTGCGTGAACTACGTTTTCTGAATTTTTTTTTTTTATAGAAAGCTGGATTCGGTTAATTTGCAAGAATCTTGTTTTTAAATTATTTTCAGTAAAATCACTTTGGGAACATATTCTCCACATAATTTGTTATCAATTTCGGCAACAAAAAAAAGATTTTTTTTATCAAATCGCAAGTAAACCTTCCCTTAAATTACTTTCAGCAAAATCACTTTGGGAACATATTCTACACATAATTAGCTAGAAATTTCTGGAAAAAAATCGATTTTTTTTAACGACTCTCAAGTAAACCTCCCCTTACTAGATTTAAGGAGTTATTCAAGGTTGCAGAAAAAAATCTTTAATGAGAAAAGGAAATCGAGTGTTCAAGCAGCCCCGGGTCTAAGATTTTTTAAAAACCGGGGCAGAAACATGAAAATGGCCCTCTCCAACGTTTGACATAAATTGTCAAAAAAACTCATAAGTATATATAAGTCCTTTACAAAACTCCTATTTTTTCCGTTGCGGCAATGATAAAAAATGAGGGTTTTGTAAAAGATCAATATAGGTACAAGTTGATTTTTTATTTTAATAAATGTACTCCGAAAGCACTACAAGTTGTACAAATTTCAAATTTTTATCACCAGCCCCATCGGAGTTACATGGGCACAAAATTCCAAAATTTGGAAAAAAGTCAGTTTTGGGAAGTTTGTAAAAATTAAAGGATGTTCCACAATTGAAATAGTGTGTATTTGTTTCATAATTGGTAGTTGTTTGTACCCGTATTCAGCTATTCTCATAAATACTTAAGAGGTTCAAAATATTCCTTCTATAAGAAAAAAATGTTCAAAAAGTGAATTTTGCTAAATTTTTGATATCTAACTTTAGGTATGGTTTTCTTATGGAAGGGATGAAAAAAGGTTATATATGGACATCATTTAAAATAAAGAGACATTTATTACTTTTAAAATGGTTTTTATTTCAACCTGTTAGGATGAACGGTTTATGAAATATGTGCATTGGTATAAATGGCTGCAAACACAAAAATCAGTGAAAATTGGAAAAGAAAAAATTGCTACCATGCTTAAACGGTTCAAGATAATTTTTTTTAAGAATTGTTCTCAATACCTCAAATATAATAGAAACAGCTAGAAGAATATTAAATTTTTTCTAAAATGGTCGAGCAATCACCTTTTTTTAGACCATTTGATATAGACCGATCTAGTATGATTTTGGCGCCCCCTGAAACTGACGCCGGGGCAGGGGCCCCGATTTGCTCCCCCCTTAGATACAGGACTGTGTTCAAATGCCAGTTTAGCTGAATGTTAAATGAGCATATATGAATATTAACGTATGTTTAAATACGAACAAAAGGTCGCCGTACTTAGTAATGTTCACAAGCACTCGATAATATATGAAATTAAATCTGAGAACATGTTAAATTTTCTCTTTAGAAACCATAGGATTTTTTTATTGGAATACCTAAGATCAAAAATGTCTCCATTTCAAAATTATCTTCTTATTAGTTACACTCTTATTTTTTTATTTTTTGCAATAAAACCTATACATGCGTCAAATTTAAAATAACGAACTCACATGGAGCAAATGTAAAATGGTACCCATTCCCAATTTTTTTTTAAACTTTTTAATTAATTATGCTTTATCAGGTGACCCTACGAACATTTTACCGTTATATTTAGACACTACAAACGATAATATTTCTATTGTTACCAAAAAAATTACATTCACGATTGCTTCCGGTTAACTTCAGTACAAAATTTTGTTTGTTAATTACAAATAAACTAAAGGGCTACAAACGAAAATAAATATACTACAAACATCTACAAACGGCCTACAATCGATTGAAATTATTAAATTTTGACTACAAAAAAACTTCCGGCCAGCGTCATGATGCCATCGCAAACCCTTCCTTCAAAAGGGTTTCTTGGTACGACCGAGTGTAACAGGAGTTCATTTTGCTGTTTTTTCTCCAATCTTGTTACGTGTTGGAACGGTAGGCAGGCTTTATAATACACGAAAATAATAGGGAACATGGACGCTGTGATATAAACGCAGCGCATGTTCTAACTGGAGCAAGGGATGCTGTGTTTGGTTGGTTATATTTGCAAAGAGTAGTCAAATTACATTATAGTCTGATACCTTTATTATAACATACAGCTATTGGATAAAAATAAGTACTTCAGTAAATTTTATTCATTCAAAAGGCGTGATCTACAAAAATACTTAATGCAAAAATACCTTCCATTTTTTTTAGAATATTTTTGGATTAACTTAATTTATATAAATATTTTTACGTATATAATATTAGAATTGTTAGATTATTAATATTAAATTAAATTTTCCTTGGAGCAAATTTTTCCATAGTGAGTGATATTATAAAAACAATATTTAGGTATAGGCACGTATGCAAATGAAGAAGAAGTCTCTCACATACAGGTGAAATAAAACACGGCCACATTTACATAATAATCAATTTATCACTCTTGCCACAATGACGGGTGTGGTTATGTTTGTTTTGTTTACTGTTTGATGCGCCTCGAAGCTACCCCATGTTTCAGTTTAATTGAAATTTGTTTATATACTTAGGTAGTTTCATCTACCGAGTGTCAAAATCAATAATCATTTTTTAAATTTGAAAATAGAATACGGCTGCTTTTACATTTACATTTAAGGTACCATCACAGTGTGATCGGCCGAAAAATAGTCAATTTAAGCGATTTTTTTTTTTTTTTTGTGGATGGATAGGATGGGGGAATGGGGATGACTTTTTTTACGATTAATATCACTATTGAACAATAGAGAAATATTTTTTTTTATTCATTTTTATTTAATTTTTATAATTATTATAATTTTTTGAAAAAAGTGTCTTTAAAAAAGGCCGGATATTGGTGCCTACGATTGTGACCGCAGTTTTCATTTGGAAAAAAAATCAAATAGATTATCAATCTGTAGGTAAGCCGCTATGTACCTATGGGAGGTTTTCTTTGAAATCTTCTTATTTTTCCACACGGAAAACTATAAAAAATTTTGTAATTTCAAAAAAAAAAGCTCCCATAGGTACATAGAGGCTTACCTACAGATTGATAATCTATTTGATTTTTTTTTCCAAATGAAAACTGCGGCCGCAATCCTGGGCATTATTACGATAATGACTCCAGATACCGTTATGAAATAAAAACACAACTATCTCCTTTGAAGGTCAATACTAGAATGATTTTTATTTTATTATTTTTGTTGCTAGGAAAATTCAATCAATAGAAATAATTCTGATTGTTATATTTCACACGGCAAACTACATGCCAATTAATTAAAATTTCCACAATTAGAAAATTTACATTTTTACGGCAATCTTGTGCCGGTAGAGGCACCAATATTCGCCCTTTCTAAAGACACTTTTTTCAAAAAATTATAATAAATATAAAAAATAAATAAATATGAATAAAAAAAAATATTTCTGGTTTATTAAATAGGTAATGATATTAATCGTAAAAAAAAGTCATCCCCATTCCCCCATCCTATTCATCCGACAAAAAAATCGCGGAAATTGATTACTTTTCTGCGATTACATTGTGATGGTATACCTTAAAGTCAATTTTACCATTAAAATCAACTTTAAAATAGATTTTATTTAGAAATGTCAAAAGTACCTACACATAAAATTATAAAAAATTTTAAAAATGCATCTTTTATCAATCACAACTTTATCAACTACCATCTTCCGAATTGATTCTTCTCCAAGTACAAAAAAAAAAAATATTAGTGAAAAAATCAATTTTTAAAAAGAGTAACGTAATAATTTTAGGAATACGAAAGATGTTATGTAATTCTGAAATAACGGGAAAATTCCGTCCGGGAAAACCTAAAATTATTCACTGATTTGAGCGTTACTTTATGGTATTATATATTTGTATTACTATTTACAAACTTAAAGGGTATAGCTACATAAGCATAGGGAAATGGCCCCCATGGCCGATGTCTGTAATAATATATGTAGTGACATTGGTACCCCAAGTGATTACCAAATACAGGGTCATTGACCCTTAACTTTGACTTGTCCTTGAGATATTAACCAAAATATGTTTTAGTGCTATAATTTTTCAAACTCAATTTTCTCGAAAACTATAACACCTAGGAAAACAAAACCGACGCCAAAATTTAGGTAATATTTGGGACTATATTATATATTTTTTTGACATTTTTCCCTAAATTTTAAAAGTTTAAAATAATTGCAAAAAAAATTTTTTTTATTTTTTAGTATGGTTCTGGTAAACTTACACCTTTCAAAAAAATACAGAATATGGCTTATCTTATCTACTTACACCATACCAAAATTCATTAAAATCGGAGATGCGCTTTTTGAGTAATAAATAATTTATTGAGTATAAGTTATGTATTACATTAACCGTAGAAGAGAATGATTAAAATAATTGTATAAAAAATAATTATTAATTCTTTTGTACAGTTCTAGAATACTTACAAGCCTTCAATAATTTCGTTCTTTTTGAACTACAATGCATTGTTTATGAGATATTTACGATCAAAAGTTTACGTTTTCGAAAAGTATGAAAAACTAATTTTTTTGAAAATATTCTATTGCCGATCAAATCAATGGGACTAATAGAGCATAAATTAAGCCATTATAATCATTTTATAATAATTTGTTAGACATTAAGTAGTAAAAGTAATTAAGTAAAAACATTTAACTGAAAATATTATGTTACTCTTCTTTTCTTCTGTTACTTTTCCTAACTATTAGGAATATGTAACTATTAGGGATATGCTGCTACAATTTTGGATTTTGTTTTTGGATTTTAATTCATTTATATGTTTTCTTCCATTTTCTTTTATACCAATATTTTGCCGATTGAAGTTTTTCCCACGTTTGTCTGTTCTATTATACAAATATTTCGATCAAACTCAGATATTTTAGTATCACACTTTAGTTTACATTTTTGTACGGAAATATCCTGATTTAATTCTTGTTTTTACCGGAAAGTTTTCAGTGAATAATGACCCTGTATTAATTAAACCTTTTTGTATATTTGTCACCCGTAAACCGCGATTTCGCTTTCGTTTCTTTCCTTCCGAAACAGGTGTTGGTAAATTTCCATTAGTATTATTTGGGAAAGTTTCGTCTAAATTAAAATATATATCCGAATTAACAGTAACAGATAAAGCAGAAGACAAAAACTATCCATTATTTAAATGGATAAAATTGTTTAAATTATAAGATTAAATTCAGAAAGAGCTGTTAAATTAATTTGTTCTTTATCAGCGTCCATATTTTGAAATTAAAATAAATTATAATTATATTTTAATGACAATAATGCTACGAAAGGATTCGTCTAAATTCAATAAACATTAAATATGATTAAACTGTGAACATCATTATTCACTTACATTGTAAAATGATAACAGAAGAAGGAATACCAAAATGCGTCTAGTTCTGTACGTACCTACAATCCACTCTAACTAACATGTAGGTACCTGTTTATGCACTTAATAAAAGAAATCAAATACATATACCTTTTTCAATCTAAATAAAAAGTTAATTTTTTGTTTTCGCTTTGCTACAACTGTATATGAAACAAAAAATTTTCAAACCATTTATTCTTAGGTTGTTAAAATTTAAAAAAAAGTTTATGCACTATAAATTTTTTATTTTCTAGAAATTTAGAATGAAAATTTCCACAATAGATAGCTTAAATGAAGCTGAATCAAATGGTATAATAATCTCAAAAACAAACAATTTTCAGTTGCAACAGTTTTATTCTCAAGGTGTGATATTATCATTATAGCGTTCGATTACTGCACATAAATATTTACAAAAGTCATCAATAAATTAATTATTACTCAAAAAGCGCATCTCCGATTTTAATGAATTTTGGTGTGGTGTAAGTAGATAAGATAAGCCATATTCTGTATTTTCTTGAAAGGTGTAACTTTACTAGAACCATACTAAAAGATAAAAACTATTTTTTATGCAATTATTTTGAACGTTTAAAATTTAGGAAAAAATGTACAAAAAATATATAATATAGTCCCAAATATTACCTAAATTTTGGCGTGGGTTTTGTTTTACTAGGTGTTATAGTTTTCGAGAAAATTGAGTTTGAAAAATTACAGCACTAAAACATATTTTGGTTAATATCTCAAGGACAAGTCAAAGTTAAGGGTCAATGACCCTGTATTTGGTAATCACTTGGGGTACCAATGTCACTACATATATTATTACAGACATCGGCCATGGGGGCCATTTCCCTATGCTTATGTAGCTATACCCTTTATCCAAAACATCCAGATTGAGACGCAGTGAACGCAGGTAGGGCAGCGCAGTTTCTATGACTCTTGTTGTAGAATGGGACAGCGAGAATTGAAACGCAGAGTAGAACAGGGCAGCACTGTGTCGCACGAGACCAATGTGGCACTCGTGAATGTGACACAGAAACTGCGTGACATTGTAACACGTTCTCGAGTTTTACTTGGTTTTATTTCGCCGAGATGAAAAAAATTGAAGAAATTGAAGAAAAACAGTGCTGTTCTGCTCTGCTCTGTTTTTAAATTCGTGCTATCTCGTTGTGCAACAAGAATCACAGAAACTGCTTTGCCCTGCCTGCGTTAACTGCGTCTCAATGTGCGCCCGGCCACACAGTTTATTTCTCAAGCTTTTCTGCCCTGCGCTGCTCTGCTCCGCTTCGCTCTGCTCTGCGTCTACTGCGTGACGCAGCTTAATGTGCGCCTGGCCTAACTCTTTCACTAGCTCATAAGTCATAACAGTCACCGCTTTTACAAAAAGAAACAAAAATGCGTAATAGAATTAAGGGGTTTGGAAGCGAGGGATGAAATTCCAATGATTTTTTAATTTTAAGTAATACCATTAACACTATAATAAGTATTTAATTACATATAAATATATATAGTTCATCTACCAAAGCTCCTACTATTACAAAGGTTCTTAAAAAAATTCAAAAAAATTTCGTGATTTCAAGGGCGGCGTTCACTTTTTTAAACTGTTTAAGGATACGCATGGAATATGAATCGTTTCACGCATCGAAAATCTGCAATTTAACGAAGTATCAAAATGTTTTGAAAATTTCTTTTGGGTAACTCCCCTTGGAGGTCTTAATACAGCACATCCTCTTTTTATGCAGTGGATAGGAACCGCATAAAAAAATATTCAGAAGCTTTAAAAATAGCTATAGAAAGTATAGGTCGCTACAGATTGCAGATAATTTAGAAAATATAGAAAATTTAAAACGCTCAAAACTTTACTATTTCCTTAGGCTTTTTTACAAGATAAACGAACAGTTTACACATATGAATATTTTTAAATATATTGTTTCATTTTTATAATATCCCAAAAATTACAATAATATATACACATGTAAGAAAACTGAATGATGTAATTAATAATTTATATTTTTATGTAATGTACTGTACTGATAAAATGCGTAAAAATAACTAACTTTAGCGCAAATTAATGTCTAAATTTTTTACTTTTTCTTACTTTTCTTTATCATTATTAACTTTGATGGGCATTCTAAGTCGCATAAAAAAGTCACAAAAGAAAAAATAAAAATAGTTTACACTGTGCTTGGCATAAGATTATAATCCTTCTTTTACCCAACTTTCATAGATTCCAGTTGGACCATAATAAAATAAATGTTCAGCAAAGCCAATGAGAACTGAAAAATAAAGAAAACGTTTGATCTGTGTAGTCAGTAATTTGTCTTAAATAAATACAATAGCAATTCAATTAATAACCTCAAATATCGTTGAAAAATTAATACTAAAAGCTCCCCATGGTTCTGCAATAACATTTTCGTGTGCTATTTGTAATATATGACTTTCAATCTAAAATTAAAAAAGCTTATTAAATTTTATTTGAGTAATTATTATCTTTAAGAAATTCACGTTTAATCTCAGTTTAGTATTTTCATTATTATTCAGACAAATTTGTTTCAATACTATGGTTAATGTTGATATATCTGCCTGAAAGTAAAACATAATATCTTTCTTTTCCTTTTTAAACTTTTTAACTTTTAAGGGGGGTAAGGTTTTTAAACTTTTTTTTTGCATTCTTTTTTAAATTTTTTTTTCCGAATGTACAACATGTCGAGCGTGTTGTGTCAAAATTTCAAGTAAATCCGAGCAAAACTAATGAAGATACAGCGTTTCAAGCGACCGGCCCTCATGCTCGATTTTTATACCTGTCTGGTAGCTGCGCGACGCGCCTACCTGGTAAGTATAAAATTTACTTTAATTTTATAATTACAAACCTTATACAAAACAAATACTTACTATAATTACTCGCGTAAGTATAAAAAATGATATCATTTTATTGATGCTTAGTTTTGGATTTTTAAGTATAAAAAACTTTAAATCCATTTTCTCGCAATCAACATTTTTGAAGTTCGTGAACATCATAACTCAAAATCTACTTCACGAATTTTGTTGAAATTTTGTACACTGTTTCTACACATAAATCAACAGGTAATCAGGTCGAGTTTTTTTTTTGCTATTTTTTCCCAGTTTATAATAACAAATTAACCGAAATTTTTAGCAAAAATGACGTTTTTCACTTCAAAATGCTGCCAAAAATAAAAAAAATCGAAAAAATAC
The DNA here is from genome assembly GCA_035578155.1 of Brachynemurus nebulosus. Taxonomy (NCBI): domain Eukaryota; kingdom Metazoa; phylum Arthropoda; class Insecta; order Neuroptera; family Myrmeleontidae; genus Brachynemurus; species Brachynemurus nebulosus. The sequence goes on along the minus strand of JAPWDM010000004.1, from coordinate 27,673,624 downwards.
AAAAAACTCTCCCTGACTCCCTAGGGAAACATATCGCCTTTTAAACGCATTTCGATTTTTTTGTTTCGGATGATCCGGTACCAAGTTATGATGTTCACCCTAAAACAGCTTTTTTTCGAGGCGCCTCCGGAAATTCGCTGTCACGGACTTATTCATCGATATTTGTAATTGATAATTTTTTTAAAGATACTTCAGATGTTATACTATAACGTGTATATGAAATAAATAAGCCAACATTATTCATATCTCCAAAAAAAATCATGAAAATATACCTTTTTTTCGCTTTTAAAACCTTACCCCCCCCCCCCCTAAATATAATACGCACCTCTTTATACATCATATGAAAGCAATACACTTGAAATACACAGTAATATAATCCAAAATGTAATAAGCGAGCTGTACTAACCAAACTGTATGTTGTAGAAAATGCCACTGTATAAACACTGTCAATAGAATACAAAAATATTGAACCAAAATTCACTAAAATGTATCCCCGGAAAAGTTTATAATATTTAAATATTAGTCGCACTACATGATTACGTAACTGGATCAAATTCCATAAATCTTTTATTTCGGATTTATTTAAAATTTTATTTTGAATGGTGAATAATTTTAACCTTCTATTTAATGCCAAAAGTATATGATAGAAAAAGATAATAATTGGTACAACTAAAATTTTCGACATTTCGAAATCGATTCGTGAAATGAATCTCATAAATGTTACGACATAATCATAAGTGAGCGATGGCTCAAATAATTTCGGATAACTGAAGAGAAATGATGAAACAAGAATGACGGAATATGAAAAAAATATACAAAAACTTAAAAATGTATAATTTAACACAAATCCGTTTCTACGCATCTGTAAATCAAGATCCACTAAATTTTGAAAGAATTCTTGAATCGACCGTAATTGAATGTAAACGGAAATTTGTCTGATGTATTGATCAAAATATGCGTTAGAGGCAAACATTAGTGCCATAATATATGCTAATGTCGTCGGAAAACAGCTTGGACAAAAAATCCACAGGATCATTACTCTTATATTGAAATATATTCGAAGAGCTATAAAAAATATGATATACAATTTGTACCATCGTAACAATATTATTTTCGCACTTTTTAAATACATTGGTAAATAGCCAAGGATTGTTAAAGGATAAATGATGGTTGGTAATAATTGATGGAACTGTTTCATTTTGATTTTCACGACTGAATAAAAGTATCTATAAAAATTTTCCGATTGATATATGAAAACATTAGTGTACATTATATATTTATTACCTTAATAATACCGAGTGTATCGCAAGTAGACATTAGCATGAATCTAATGAATTTTTTCCAATGAATTAAAAAATAGTAATTACGTATTAAATGAGTTAACAACTCGATTTTAAAAAGTTGGAAGTATGCTTTATTTAACATCATATTATTATCTTTTCTAAGGTGTGAAGAGTAAATATGGTGAGAACGTTGAAAACTTCGATATAGTTAAAAGGTTCGAAATTCAAATAGCTGTTAATCTACACAGTTAAAAAAATTTGTAATATTACAATTGCTTTATAAAACAAAAGTTGAGTAAAATTACAAATCATTGTTTAGCAATTTAAAATCATTACATACATAATTCTAGTAATTTTCTAACACATGTCAGAGACTTTCCTAAAATGTATTGTAATTTTACTATTTTTATGTACAAATCTTATATGTATCGTAATTCTACGGAACTGTTCATCGAATTTTAATAAGAAACTTCTCAAATTTACAAATATTGCCTGTAATTTGGTTTTCTAGAACTTTTTGTAAAATTACAAAACAAACTTACAGTGGAAACTACAACAAAAATATAGAAAATTTAATAACCTTTATGGCATTTTCAAAATGTCGATTGTAAAAGTACACATTGTGTATTATAATTTCATCGAGAATTTCTATTTATCCAACGCGCGTTTTAATTTTATGAAATTGTACATTAAATTTAAATGTTTTCAAATTTGCAAATATTGTCTTTAATTTGGTTTGCTAGAATTTTTTTTAAGGTTTTATGTTGCCAATTTTTGAGGTGTCAACCTCATAAAACTGGCTGCCAAATCATTTCGAGTTAAGTTTGCTACTGGGAATAAATTAAAATTAAAAATCTTAATTAATTTTGGATTTAGAAAGAAAAAAGTTGTTAATATGAAGTTATAAATGTTATTGCCCTACCACATCCCAGTCAATACACAATTTGTTATAATTTTTAAATTTTGTAAAAGTATATATTATGAATTAAGAACATTACATTGTATAGATAGATCAGTAGTCCAGTCGATAAGTGTGTCTAAATAATAGAGTGATAAAAGCTGCATACAAAAGGTCGCGTGTTCAATCCTACACGTTTCAATCTTTCTCCGCTGCGTTTTTAATTTAATATGAATTAATCTGCTGTAAGCTGGAAACATAAAGAGTACGTATTATAAAGTAAATACATACTTATACATAAAAAGAATTATTTTAACACTTTGATTTTACAAATAATTTTCAATAGCATTGTTGGTAAAATTGTCAAAACATTTGTCATGTGAAATTGACAAACAAAATTTTATTGTCTGTTTAGTAAGATTAGTACTTTTGTTTTGTAATTTTTAAAAACAAAAATAGCAGAAAATATTCTGTAAAATTACAACACCCCGTTTACTAAATTACAAAACTGCATTGGCAATTTTCTTCCAACGCATTTTTTGTAAAATTACCATAGAATTTTTTAACAGTGTAGGAAAGCTTTTAATAGGAATTTTATTTTAAAGTGGCGTCCGATTAGTTTAACTGGTTAAACCCTCAAAGTACAGGCCCGGAGTTGTTGTCACGGGGCCTGGTCTTCGAAAGGGGGCTTGGAAAAGATGGTTGTAAAAATATTGTTTTCTTGCTCGTCACCTATTTTTTCTTTGGAGAAAAATTTCTGAAAAATCTGGTTTATCGCTAGAGCTTACCATTTCTCTCCACGGCTTTGCCAAAGTGCACAGGGGGCAACCCGAGTAATAGTTTTTCTTCTCCATAAAATTATGTTTTACCTTATATATCTTGAGAACCTTTTTGTGAAAAAAAAAAGAAAAAAAAACTATTCTGTCATAAAGTTAATTTACTTTATTAGAAGAAAAGTTATTTTTAAAATTCTAAAGAAAGTAATACGTTTTGAGATACAATTTATAATTTATATAGCGCATCTTAACTTCTGAAGAAGTGAACTCGAAAAGTAAATATTATACATAGAAAACTATCGACTTACCTGTCTCTTTTAGAGTTATATTAAACAATATTTTATCACTCAATTTAACGTCAATTTTTTCAGTCATTTGGCTTAACATATTTTTGAGCAAATGAACACAAAAAATAGATGACATCTTGAAGTTAATAAAATTTTTGGTATTTACCACTGCTATCGAGACATACATATCTATATACAAACCAGAAAAAATGTTTCTTAAACAAAATTTTTGAAACTATTTTGCCTTTTTACCGTGATTTGAAATCCTAAGATGTCGTGGACAGAAACAGAAACTTTCTGTATTTTATTTTTGTTATGTAAGTGATTTCCTTTGGTAATGTATAGTATTAAATCATTAAATTACATACGACGATTAATAGACGGGATAATGGACAGTATTTACAGATAATGAAAACTACTTCTTTAATTATTCATGTACCTAAGTATATTTTATGATTAAATTTTATGTAAGTAAAAAATTAAGGCCCGATCCACATTAACGCTCCGCTTTCGGTACGATATCGCTCCGCTCCTGATTCGATAAAATATTCTTACACAAGAAACAATGAGTGTATTCACATCATCACTCTGATATCAGTCACGGTTCGCTCCCACTCCAATATCAATACCACTCAGGTAATATTTTATCGGAGCGATATCAGACTTGTTATGGCTTGTACCTATAGTGTAAACACTTTTTTGGTTCCACTCCACTCCGCTTGCATTCAGTTGTTATGAAAAGTTGTTTGTATCGAACTGTGTCCGTACTGCGAGCGTACCCAAAGCGGCATTATAATGTGAATGGAGAACGAATAGGTACCAGCATGTTATCAGCACTGTAATGTGAACACAACAAGATTACATATATCGGAGCGAGAGTGGAGTGGGAGCGTATCTAAATCGCACCTAATTATTAATTTGAAAATTTGAACTACAGTTAAGTTTTTAATTTAAAGTAAAATATGCAATTAGATTCAAAATATTCTTTTGACAAAGAGGCATAAAAATATATTATATAGAAGCTTGTCTCTTATACAGTCACAATTTAAATTTAAATAATCTAAATTCTGACAATAAGTATGTGCATTAGATTAGCCTGTGTATGACATATTTGTTCTAAATATAAACAGACTTACATACTAACACTTTGTTGCACACATAGTTATGTACAGTAGCAACCCAAAGCTATGAACCACATACCAAATTTTTTTTCTTGAACTTGTTTGAAGACAGAATAGTTACTACTGCTTAATTTTTTTTATTGATTATTTATATATGCATCTTTTTCGGTAATTCTATAGATTTTGTTAGTAATGAAATGATTATTGTAAATTAAATATGAAGTATTTTGATAAATGTTGGATGATGGATTTCTGTAGGCTGGTTCCAAACTCACGATCTATAGATAAGACTGGGAGTTCTTAATCACTAAATCAGCTTGGGGTCTGCTTAATTTTAGTGCTTTACCTTTTAACATGTAGCTAATTCAAAATGAGCGAAAAACGTTTTCTAAATTGGGAGCTATCCATAACATACGTCGGGTAAATTTCACACATTTTTGACACCTCCCTCATCTTTCCTGACGCTGCGTCACATATTTGACACGACCTTCACCTTTCCTCAAGCTGTATCACATTTTTTCCAACCCTCTTCGTCATAATACATGACAGAACCTGGAATCCCCCCCGTTGCGCCTCGCCACGTTAAACGTTGCGTCATGTCACGTTTGTAGAAAGTTCCTTCGCCTTTTACGTCACACGTCATTACGCTTAGCAATTGCTCTTCCACACGCCTGTTAGCGAACGTATTTTATTGACAGAACACTTTTAAATCAACAATGAAATTGCCTGGTAGCGACTCAAAAGAGAAAACAACTCTTGGAAAATCCCACCAGACAATGAGCATCAATTTTTTTGATTAAAACGATATTGTTTTTCAAAGAACATAATACAATTGTTGAGTGATAGATTTAAATTTAAAAAAAAATTACATATATGAAGTGTTTTAAGAGATTCGAGTAGGTACCTACCTTTTTGAATAAACCAGAAAATAATTTTAGGAAAGAACAAACACAGCCATTAGCCAATACCTAAATTTGACGCTAGTCTCTTAATATGTGGCCAATTTAAGATAAGTGAAGGATATTTTTTCCCTAGATATATAATATAGATCCCTGTGATAATATCAAAATGGCTTACTAGTTTTCACGCGTGGAAAATAGTAGGTTAACAAACTCGTTTCTGTAATAAACGATACAATACAGGCATAGAGAACCTGCATTTTCGGTAGTGGCACCTCTATAAGTTTTCATAGGCGAATGAGAAAGCTAATCATAAACAATACTAACTTTTATCATTTAATGTCAAGCGTGCTAAGGGTGGTAAGTGATTGTTGACCCTAGAACGACAAGGCTCATAATTTAGCAAGTGAGTGTCATCCACGGACACTTATTTCTTTTTCTATTTTTTAAATTAATTACAGGTCAAATCAATAATTAATTGATGTCAGCGTCAACATCTATGTATCTGTCCAGATGGTTTTCCAATTTTTACCAAAAAAGAAATTTATTACATTATTGTAAACTTCTACATTATCAAAAGTTACAGCGCTGAAAAAAACGTAGGTCATGTATGACACCGACTTGTCGTTCTAGGGTTAATTAATTTTTTAGAATTGAAAAAGTTCAGAGAACTGGATATACAAGTTATTGTATACAAGTTATTGTTATTGTTTTGAATACAACAAATAAATTGACTGTGTCCAGAGCTACTTTGTAACCGCTCAAATAAATATTTATCTATAAATATTTATTTATTATTAAAAATTTAAACTTTTAAAAAATACATAATTAGCCATTTACCCCAACAGTTACATTAAATTGAAGTTTTAGATTTTTTTGCTACTTAACGTTGGCTGTTGTTAATGACACTTCGTACATAGATGTATTGTACTTCTTGAACGTCGTATACATGACCACTTTGACACAAATTTTTTCCTTTTTTGCAACAAGAATCATCCACTTGGACATTTCGAAAACCACTTTTTATAATAATTGTATTTGCTTCGCTTGACTTTTCACAAACTTTTAAATTCATAACAGTCTACTTACACTAAACCGCCAATTCTTTTTCCTATAAAAAACGCTTAATATACCCACCATGAATGCTAGCGTCGTAATTCAAAGATCACGTTTGATAGTATATTATTCAACGAGCTGGTAATGATAGCTATTACTCACGAAGATGAAATTGCGATACGAGCCGAGTTTACGAGGCGAGTGTCGTAATGCGTCTGAGTGAGCAATAGCCATTGGAAGCGAGTAGAATACGTTTTTTTTTTAAATTTTTTTCCGTTTGGATTTAAATAAAATTGAATATAAATTTTAAGTCAAATGAATAAATTTTTTAATTTATTTCTAATTTTATTAAACGTTCGTATAATGTATGTATAGAAACGATCAAATTAATATACAGGGTGTAAAACAAATAACTCTCGTCCTTTTGTCCTTTTGTGGGGTGACTCATAGCACCCTGTAGACACTAAAACCGCAAAAAACTGTTTCGGAATTAACAGTCGCGTCACCCCTCAAAAGGATAAGAGTTATTTCCCTTACACCCTGCACCCTGTATTCCTAATATATATATATATATATATATATATATATATATATATATATATATATATATATATATATATATATATAGGGTGTCAGCGAAATAACTCTTATCCTTTTGAGGGGTGACGCGACAATTAATTCCGAAAAAATTTCTGCGATTTTAGTGTCTACAGGATGCTATGGGTCACCTCACAAAAGAACGAGAGTTATTTGTTTTACATCCTGTATAAATTTTTTTGTTTATTCATACGTTACTACGCAACATATATGAAATTAAAATTTATAGATAAATTATTCACAGAACAATCGCAAACCCATTGAATAATGGTTAATACGGTGATTTAATTGGTCGAAAGGTATTGAGTAATGACCATTCCTCCACACCTTTAAATAATGCCTCAACTTTGAACTTGAACTTTCTCAACAATTAACGGATATGTAATGAGTGTGTTCTTCAACATTCATTTTTTTTAATGTAGCTGTCAAACAATTTAATAATTTGAGATTATTTTTCCATTTCTTTCATTTCAATTCAGAATTTTAAAAAATATTGTATGCAACACGTGCAAATGAATGTTTTTTTACTCGTGTCGCAAAAAACTATTTTAGTTGGGTAGTGTGCTATTAGTTTCGTCGTTGACTGTAATACATGTGTGACACAAAAACTTGATCCACTAATGTTAAATGATGAAGATATGCTGCTATTACATAAAACAAGTTTAGTAAGTGTGGCGAGCGAGGTACGTTCAACTATCCAGACAATTATTATGTACTCGAATACTGTGCACTGTAGAGTGTAGAGACATTGCAACTTTATTTACTTACACATATTGTCAACCATTATTTTGTACATAATTTTTAACACATGAGTACAAATAATACTGGCCTATCTAGATTGTTAAATATACCCACGTAAAGGTTCAATGATATCGTTCAAAAATTTGAAATGTTTGGATGACGACAGAATCAATGTAATATGATTAATTTAATTGTGACGTTTAGTCACGGTGTAACACCAATGCATAATTTCAATCGAAACGCGGCGAAACGGTGTTCTGGCACCTCGCAGGTATTTTTTCTTTTGATTGATATTTTTTATGAACATGTGCCTGACAGAGTTCCGGTTACCGGAACTCACTGGAATATAGTCCGTACAGGAGACTAATATCGGAAATCCTTTTAGAAGAACTGTACCTGTAGTTGAAAAAGGACCAAAATGTGTGGCACCTAAAATTTTAGAAACTAAGCACTGTGGAACATTAGTCAATACTTTTGAAAATTTTCACTACAGTAGAACTTCTGATTATGGACACCTCTCTTAACCGGACCCCTCCTATAGCCGGATAAATTTTTTATTACGGTGGTATGCTGTACTAAAACAAGTGCATTCGGCACTCTCTTAAGCGGACCCTCCGTTAACCGGACGCGGAGACAAAATTTTTTAACGAAGACATATTATTTAGTACATTATTACCCCCATTAACCGGACGCAAATACGTCTAGTGTGTATGTATACCTATATGCACAGTAAAAAAAATTTGTTCTGCGTAAAAAAACCAGTGGTTAATATTTTTGTGTTAAATAAGTAACACAACCCTGCTTAATGTAACATTTCGTGTTTGTGTCAAATGAAACTATTAACACAAATTTCGATTTAACAGAATAAAAATGTTAACCTGTTTTGAACACCAAGGAAGTAACACAATATTTGTGTAGAGCAAAAGAATGCTATAAGTACCTAACCTATACATTAGAATATATATATCTACAAAAATATATATAATAATAAAAATTCGTCAAGTGCGTGTTTGACACGCACTAAGTAATGTTCCTCACAATAAGTGGTCATAACTAAAACTTCTTAACCCTAGAATCATACGTACACGTCAAAACGACGTACGAACTTCTCTACCTGCTCCAATACTACGACTTGTTGTTACTTGTTTGCTGTAAGATTTCTGTTATCTAACTTATTTGTTATTATAACACACCACATATATTTATTTTGTTTATAGTCATTGTCGTTCTGTTTGTATTGAAATAGTGTCCGTCAAAAGGACGTCGATGTATGATTAACGTATGCTTTTTTTGAAGTTTTTGTACACTACGTATAAAAGTTTTCCTAATTTTTTTAAAACTTATTAAAGATATGGATGTTATAATTAATTTATTCAATGATTATGATAATGTGAAAGATGATTACAGCTGTTTGACTTATAGAGACGACATAATACTGAAGTTTTAATATATTGAATCGAAAACTACAGAATGTATTTCGAATGACTTAATAAAAGATTAACAATTTATTTTGGGGAAAATATTTTAATTTTTATTATTTTTTGAGATCTTATTCGAAAAATTACTAACAAATTTTAGAAAATTTACAAATGTGCCTAATGGGGAAATAACTACATATCTATAGGAATATTTATGACTGAGAAATTTCACATTCTGTAAAGTCACACATGTCCACTGACTCATAATAGTTCATAAATTAATTATTACAATTGATGTATTTATCTATTTTTTAATTTTTATAATGAAAATATGCTTTGATAAAAAGATTAAAAAAATTAATAAATATTTACATTAAGAAATTTTTCCAAATCCAATTTTTTTAAATATTTTGTTCCCTTTTGTAGTATTGTTATGTCAAAAAAATGTTTTTTGCAAATAAACTCTAAAACTCTCCGTAAAAAGTCCATCCGTCAAAACGATGTCGATGTATGATTAACGTTTCTCGTAGACCAACGTATGATTCTAGGGTTAAAATATAACAGTCCGGACACATACGTTCACGATGTGACACATACGAACACGATCGTTCTGAAATCAAAAAATAGGTTATACTTTAGGAATAAGATTTATTTATTAGGAAAAATATTTTATCCACCTTCATATCCCGTTATAAAAAATTCCTGATTGTACGGAACACTGATGAAACAACAGATTGTACGGAACACTGTTAGCGCAAGTACAACTTGCACTTGACGACTTGTTTTTATTAAAGCTAATTATGTACAGTCAGCCACACTCGTATTCGTACAGCAGCATATTTTCTCATATGACAAAATTTAAACCAAGTGAATTTTCATAATTTCCCACAAATTTGAAATTTTTTGTTTATAATATTAATATTTGGATCTTCTACTTCCTATACAAGCTAAAAAAATTTCATTAATAGTTTTTAAAAAAAAATTCTCAAGAAAAATGTTATGCATGCAATTTGTATCAACATGTCCAACGCCACATTCGTATTCGTACACCATAAAATTTGATAAATATTTTTATATGTTTGAAAAATTAATTACTTGATTTTCAAATTTAGAAGTATATTTACGTAGGTATGTACCTTTATTTTAAATAAACATAAAATTTAATAATCCTTAAGGTCAAATTTTTGATTAATTTGCCGAAAAAATAGAAAAATTTTAATGGAGTTCAAGCAATTGTTATTGATGTATGCTAATAAAATAAATTCCTACAGAAAGTCCTTAAACCTCTTAAATAATAAGTGAACAACTATTTCACATTTAATTTGTCATAAAGGGTAACCAACAGGATAATAAATTAGAAAATAACTCTTGAAATATGGATAAAGAATATTACATCTTACACTAAATTGTCATTTTTTAATGAAAAAATTAACAAAAATCCATAAAAGAATGATAGAATGGTCAGGATTAAGTGAAAAGGTTACTTAGCAAAGTATTTTTGTCCTGGAAGAATTTCTCGCGTTATTGAAAGACGTGATATATACCGTGGGAATGTACGTGATAAGTAACATAAATAAATAATAAAACTTATATTGCTCTAAAATGTAGGAAAATAAGGATTTAAGGACATGGTCAATGATGAAAATCTTAATTTTACGTTTATCTGGGAATATTTTGTTGCATCGAGATTCAGAATCCTTATTTATGTAGTTTCTGGAACAGTCTATTTATCCTTGTTTATATATGTTATTTACATGCATTTTTTCCCACGGTATATATCACGTGTTTTAATAACGTGAGAAATTCTTTCGGTGCGAAATTTCTTTGCTATGTAATCCTTTCACCTTATCCTGACCATTTTAGGGCTCTTTGGTGGATTTTTGTTAATTTATTCATTCAAAAATGACAATTTAGAACAAGATGTAGTATTTTTTATCCATATTTCAAGAGTTATTTTCTAATTTATGATCCTGTTTGTGGTCCTTTATGACATATTAAGTGTTAAATAGTCGCCTACTTACAATTTAAGTCCTTTCTGAAAAATTTATTTTGGTAGCAGAGATCCATAATCGATTTTTTGGTCTCTATTGAAATTCCTTTAATATTTCAGTAAATATATGGAAAAATCGACCTTGAGGATTATTATATTTTATGTTTATTTAAAATAAAGGTACATACCTACGTAAATATACTTCTAAATTTGAAAATAAAGTAATTAATTTTTGAAACATATAAAAATATTTATCAAATTTTAAGGTGTACGAATACGAATGTGGCGTTGGACATGTTGATACAAATTGCATGCATAACATTTTTCTTAGAAATTTTTTTTTTTTTTAAAACTATTAATGAAATTTTTTTAACTTATATAGGAAGTAGAAGATCCAGATATTAATATTATAAACAAAAAAGTTCAAATTTGTGGGAAATTATGGGAATCCATTTGGTTAAAATTTAGTTATATGAGTAAATATGCTGCTGTACGAATACGGGTGTGGCTGACTGTATATAATAAAAATTAGAAATAAATAAAGGTTTAAAAAATGTTAACTACGATTTTTTTATTAGAAACACAAAATTACAAAGACAACGTATTTATTAGATCACAAAAGTTATTTCTAATGAGTTTATCGTAATTGTAATACGTGCACATTTTTTTTTCATCATATCAAATCTTTACGGACGAACGAACGGAAACGGACGAACTATGACGAAACGAATAGGTATAAAATAAGCGAAAAAACGGACACTGAGAGCCATCTTACAGTTGGGGAGAAATACAATGATGAGCAATATGGCCCTATTTTTGATAGGATTCTATATGTATATAATTTTTTCTATGAATTATGTGGACTGGTCGGCAAGTATGTAATTATCACAAATACGTAAAGATGGCTCTCTGTGTATTAAAATAAGTTATTAGACAAAGATAACAATTTTTAGAATCTGTTCCATTATTAATAATTTTAAGAAAAAACAGCGAAAGAAAGAGATAAATATATACACGCTTCTATAAAATAGAAATAGAAAGAGAAATTTTTTTTTTATTGCAATTTTGTGTACAATCAAGTAAACTTGATTGTGCATTGCCCACCAAACCATAGAATTCACAGGTACATGAAATACATACAATACATAGTCCTCTTGCGTATATTCAATATATGAATGTAAAACTCTATTATTATTTACCATTTGTTCTCTGATTTACCACTTCTCTCAAATTTTCGGTTACTCACCAATCTTATAATGTTCCGAACTTACACGAAGGTAGTTCGGAACATAAAAAAGATGAGAGTAGTTGTTATTATTAAACGAAACCGAAAAATTATAAGTTTTTTCAGTTATTGACGAATATAGTTTTACTAGACGTTTAAAAATGAAACATTTTCTTACATTTTAAGGTTATTTTGTTACAGATTCAGTTACAAAAAATCATGTAAGCTTACTTGAGATTGTATTATATAACATACAATCTCGTAAGCTTATATGATTTTTTTTAACTGAATCTGTAACATTTGAATCATCTTTCTTATTATATATATTTTTACTTGAGATTGTATTATATAACATACAATCTCGTAAGCTTACATGATTTTTTTTAACTGAATCTGTAACATCTGAATCATCTTTTTTATTACATATATTTTGGTACATATAATTATATGGAAACAAATAAGAATTTTTACAAAGGACTAACTTACTTTGCGTTCTTTGACTCTCATTTATAATGATATATGAACAAAATCGTTATAATTTTTTGACGATTTTCAAATATCTTAAGTGGAAGTAAAATATTGAATAAAAAAGTTTAACAACGAACTCTGATAAATCTGAAAAATTAACACAAAATGTATGCTCCTCTTGTGTGTTAAATCATTGACACAAATCTTGTGTAAAGATTTGACACATATGCTTTGTGTTAAAATAACACAAAAAATTGAGTGGACCGTTCTGGATATGTGAAATGTGTTAATTTTAACACAAATTTTTTCACTGTGTGGGTTAGGTATAATAGTTCATGTTTTAACTTGTTAACAATGATTCTCATGTGACGATGCATTTAGAAGAGTTATATGTTTGTATAAATACCTAAGTTCGTTCATAAAATTAATTTCAATTAAAAAATTTAAAAAATGTTGTGTTAAAAAATTAGTTATGAATACTACATTATTTAATACTATTATTTACTCTGCCTCTATTTAGCGGACACCTCTGTTAGCTGGACAAATTTTTGTGTGACACTGCTGTCCGGTTAACAGACGTTCTACCATATTAATATTTACCAGTGATTCCGTTGCCCTTAAATACACAATTACGTCACGTACTCAGAGGTGGCGTAAGACTAAAATGCGGAGTGGACAAGATAATTTTTGCGACGATCCCTTTAATTTTCTCTTTGAAATTTCACCCTTAAAAATAAGGCGACGAGCAAAAAAAATCCCTTTTGCGAGGCAAAAGTGTTTCATTAGTTTCTTTTCATTTCCAATTCATTAATAACTTTTTAGATGGAATTAGACTATTCGACCAATCAACCGGTAAGTATATATCGAAAAACAAACAAAACGGGACGAATTTTGTTTTTCGAGAGTCACTTCAAATTTTTTAAAAGTGAATAATGATATCACTTGATAGAATAAGATCTCCTCTTTAGTCTTTTCAAAAAACTGCATTAAAAGTTGTTTCTGTAGAAATCGTGTTTTTGACACGCACTAAGTAATGGCATCTCAGTGAAATGTTAATTTATGATTTTTTGTTAACTCTATAGTTGTTCAGAGCTCTACAGCCCTCTTGCGTTTATTCAATATGGATGTACAACTCAATAATTATTCAGTCACAAAACGATATTAATATGCCATCTTCGATGACATAAAAAGCTTAAAACTCTATTGGTTGCTATTTTAGTATCTTACGGTTTCTCACAAAATAAGTATTTGTCCCAAACATTCAAGAATTTTTATACTTACAAATCCTATAATAATTTTATGCTTTTAAAACTTTATAATTTAAGTATGAAACAAAATTACTTCTTGATCTTGAAAGAATGAAAAAAAATTCTATAACTTTAAGAAGTGTAATTTAATCTTATAAGTACGTATATTAATCCAAGCTATAAAAAGTAATCAATGTAATCATTGTACAACAATAAGTAATAAAAATGAACATTACTTGATAGAAAAATGTTCTATAGTTGAAGTATCACTATTTCATTTCCTTATTTACAACTATATAAAATATAGGAGCATTAAAAATATTGATTTACAGCAGTTCTTTATCGTTTCACTGAATAACATTACAATGCAGTATTATTTTATTTAATTTTTTAAACGATTTCGTTTAGCTTCTGGTAGACTAAATTGATAGTAAATTGTATTTCTACTCTTGAACTAAATATGAAACATATGTTTAATTAGTAAAATATTTACTAATTGCCAGTTTATTTGATTAAAATTCAGTAATTTAATGTATGCATAATTAATATATGTTTGTCAAGATAAGTTAAATATAATATAAGATAACGTACGATAATTAAACTAAATTAATTTTATTGTTAAATCGATACACTTAGATCATAAATCATCCTGTAAGATCTGCAAATGAAATATGTACATACATGTTATGTGTTCAAAAAAGCTTTTTGCGCAAACCATTATACAGATTTATATTGAGAATATAGGTAAGTCTTAATTTAAAAAGAAGGGAAAAATATACAAATGTAAATATTTTTGATCATATTAGAGGAATATAAAAGTTTAAATAGATAACGACAAACCCGAAAAATACAATATAGCACATAGGCGAATCAAAGAAAAGGAAAATCAAAAAAGAAAATTCAAAGTTTTGCTAGTTTCAAATGCTGAAGCACTCATTTTCAGAAAACGATCACCAAACAAATCATCAATCAAAAAGTCATGAAAAATTGTGAAAAAATTGTCAAAAAAGAAAAAACAAAGTATTTATAAAAAATAATAAATTTAATTTTATTTAAATAAAATTTTGACAGCATAATTAACAAAGACTATGTAGTACGTAAAAAATATTAAAGAAAGAATTAAAAATAACAAATTTTCAAAAATTTCAGGATTTTAGGACAAAGGGTTGTTAAAAACCCCGCCCAAACGTCAAACAAAAAAAAGTGCCAAGAATTAACATAAAATTTCACTTTCAGTTAGCGGGAAAAAAGCCAACAAAACTCGTGCGAGGGCATTCCTATCCATGCTTATCCGCCAATAAATTGCCTTTGTGTTCTATTTTTAAATATTAAAAAAGGACTTTAAATAGTAAACTGGAAGGCCTTTATGAAGATATTTTTTCTTTCCAAAAAAATCCTAAATTTCTATTTTATAAATAAAGATCAAAAATTCTTACTTTATAAATAAACATTAACTTTAATAACATTTTTAAAATTACTTAATATGTACGTATTGCATTTGTTATAAAAGTAAGTTCATTTTTTTCAAATTTTTAAATTTTTAAATTTTCTATTCGTCTACTTGTCTTATAGCATAAATATAAAGCATTTTAAAACACATTTAACAATATCATTAAATTCCGATGTAAAAATGGGAGAAGTGGGGGAAAAGTAATGTGGAATCCCTAAAAGGCACTAACTGGATACTAACTCAATAGATGTACAAAATTTCAGCCCTCTACGTTTACTCGGAGAGTCTCTAGACGTGTTAGAAAAAAGACAAAAAATCAAGGAAATATTGGCATGAAAATCGTGGGGGTAAGGGTTAAAAGTTGGAACTTCCAAGAAGCAGTGGATTGGCTATTAAATTAACCTATACACAAAATTTCAGTCCTCGAGGTTTATTTGGGGAGATTTGAAAAGTTTAAATCTCCAAGAAGCAGTGGCTGCCTATTAAATTAACCTATACACAAAATTTCAGCCCTCTAGGTTTATTTGGGGAGATTTTGACCCGAACGAAACTGTTAAAAACAAGAAAAATCATGTTCTTTTTGGTATAAAAATGGTGGGGGTAAGGGTTAAAAGTGGAGTCCCCCAAAAGGCCCCCCCTTGATATTAACTCAATCCGAATACAAAATTTCAGTCCTCTAGGTTTATTTGGGTGACCTGTACGAGTGGCACAGTATATAATAAATGGCAAGTATATAATAAATTTGTGGAAGGCAGACTTAAAAAATATTTTAAAGAAAATTACAGCAATGTAGACGTCTGCCTTCCACAAATTTATTATATATTTAGTGCCCTTAACACCATATATCAATGGCAGACACCAGTGTTGCATATCCTACGGATTTTTCCCTAGATATACGGAATTTATATTTTGTTTAGGGATGTACGGAAAAAAATTATAAAATATCGCACCTTGAGAATAAAACTGTTACAACTGCAAAATCACTAATTTTAAGATATTAAGAAATAAGATTTTGAAGAAATTTAAAACTTAATAACTTTTTTCCAAATCATCTTAGAACTTTGAAACTTTG
Organism: Brachynemurus nebulosus; assembly: GCA_035578155.1. Taxonomy (NCBI): domain Eukaryota; kingdom Metazoa; phylum Arthropoda; class Insecta; order Neuroptera; family Myrmeleontidae; genus Brachynemurus; species Brachynemurus nebulosus. The sequence goes on along the minus strand of JAPWDM010000004.1, from coordinate 27,657,096 downwards.
TTAGGTTCATTCTAACAGTTAGTTTTAAATGTTGTGATAAAAATTTTGTCGAGAAAATTCATAGTTTAAATTTTCATTGCAGTTGCAACCACAATTTTTTTAGTTTACAAAAGTTGCATTCTGTTTAGGATTATAATGTTATATCTGCAAATAATACATTTTTTCTTAATTATTTCACAAAATATTACTTTTTGTTGGTGACGCAAAGTTGTATATCTGCAACTAATACTTTTCAGAAATTTTGAAAATTTCGTTTTATATAATTTTATAATGGCAAATGTTTAAGGTAACACATTCCATAACTGTATTACAGATAGAGATGGGCAACGGGAAAATTCCCAGTGGGAATTTTCCCGGGAATATTCCCATTTGGGTAATTATTGAGTATTTTCCCGGGAAAATTCCCAAGGTAACATATTCCATAACTGTATTACAGATAGAGATGGGCAACGGCAAAATTCCCAATGGGAATTTTCCCGGGAATATTCCCATTTGGGTAATTATTGAGTATTTTCCCGGGAAAATTTCCGAAACCTGAGTAAAAACGATTACTTACAATTAGCTGTACTATTTTACAAATGCGTTTTTAATTAAAGACCGCGACACCGGTCCCTCAATTTACGTGAATAATCATTTAATGTGGATTCAATTTATGGGGATAAAAAATCGCGTAAATTAAATCCGTCATTATAAAAAAAAATACTGGAAATAAAAGCTGTAGAGAATTGTAGAGAATTTTATAATACAAATAATAACGAAAATGTAGAAATTTACACGTTAAAATTTTAAAAATATCGTTTTTTTTCGATATCGATAATTTTCGATAACGAAAAATAGGTTTTGACAGTCCCAATATATTAGGAATATCCACAGCTTGCTTCGCTTATGCCTTCAAAAATTTCGTTATTTTTGAGCTACGATGTACCGTTTACGAGATATTTACGACCAAAGGTTTACGTTTTCGAAAAGTATTGAAAACTAATTTTTTTGTAAATATTTTTTATTGGTGACAAAACCAATTTGACTAATCAGTCTAAATCAATTAATTATAATCAGTTTATGATGAGTAACTCGGTATCGATAATTTTCGATAACGAAAAGTAAGTTTTGATAGTCCCAATATGTTCGGAATACCCACAACTTGCTTCGCTTAAGCTTTCAAAAATTTCGATATTTTTGAGCTACCATGCACCATTTACGAGATATGTACGATCAAAAGTTTACGTTTTCGAAAAGTATTGAAAACTAATTTTTTTTGAAAATATTTTATTGGTCAAACAAAACCAGTTTGACTAATGAGTCTGAATCAATCAATTATAATCACTTTATGATGAGTAACTCGGTATCGATAATTTTCGGTAACGAAAAGTAAGTTTTGATAGTCCCAGTATGTTCGGAATACCCACAACTTGCTTCGCTTAAGCCTTCAAAAATTTCGTTATTTTTGAGCTACGATGCACCGTTTACGAGATATTTACGATCAATGGTTTACATTTTCGAAAAGTATGAAAACTAATTTTTTTGAAAATATTCTATTGCCGTCCAAAGAAATGGGACTAATAGAGCATAAGTTAAACCATTATACAATCAATTTATAATAATTTGTTAAACGTTTAGTAGTAGAAGTAATTAAACACATTTAACTGAAAATATTATGTTATTTATTATGTTATTTATTCTTCTTTTCATCTATTTTATAACTATTAGGAGTATGTAGCCATTAGGGATATGCTGCTACAATTTTATTTTGTTTTTGGATTTTAATTTACTTATATGGTTTCTTACATTTTCTTTTATATCAATATTTTGCCGATTGAAGTTTTTCCCACGTTTGTCTGTTTTTATTATACAAATATTTCGATAAAGCTTTTAGTTTACTTTTTTAGTTTACATTTTATCTTGTACGCAATATCCTGATTTAATTTTTGTTTTTTTACCGGAAAAATTTATAAGTTTTCAGTGAATAACGTTCTGACCCTGTATTAATTGAACCTTTTTGTATATTTGTCGCCAGTAAATCGCGATTTCGCTTTTGTTTCTTTCCTTTCGAAACAGGTGTTGTTAAATTTCCATTAGTATTATTTGGGAAAGTTTCGTCCAAATTAAAATATATATCCGAATTAACAGTAATAGTTAAAGCAGAAGACAAAAACTGTCCATTATTTAAATTTAAATGGATAAAATTATTTAAATTGTTTAAATTATATGATTCAAATTGTTTAAATTATACGATTAAATTCAGAAAGAGCTGTTAAATTAATTTTTTCTTTATCAGCGTCCATATTTTGAAATTAAAATAAATTATAATTATATTTTAATAACAATAATGCTACGAAAGGATTCGTCTAAACTCAATAAACATTAAATATGACTAAAATTATGAACATCATTATTTACTTACATTGTAAAATGATAACAGAAGAAGGAATATCAAAATGCGTGTAGTACTGTATGTACCTACAATCCACTCTAACTAACATGTAGCAACTTAATAAAAGAAATCACATACGTATACTTTTTTTAATCTAAATAAAAAGTTAATTTTTTGATTTCTCTTTGTTACAACTGCACATGCAACCATTTGTTCTTAGGTTGTTAAAATTTAAAAAAAGTTTATGGACTATTACTTTTTTATTTTCTAGAATTTTAGGATGAAAATTTCACCAATCGATAGCTTAAATGTAGCTGAATCCAATGATATAAAAATCTCATAAACGAAAAATTTGCAGTTGTAACAGTTTTATTCTCAAGGTGCGATATACGGAATTCTCAACCAATTACTATATTCGAAAAAAATATTTAAAAAATATTATAATTTACTATCTACAGATGATTTATAAAATTTTATATTGCAACACTGGCAGACACGATGATATAATTTAAGGGAGCTTTCTTACTCTTCTGATTCTTCTAATTTTCAAAATTCATTTTCAAGAAAAGTCAGCACTATCTGAACTCTAATTTTTTCTTATTCACACAATAGTAAACTATATATCATATTAGTATCAATGACGATGAAATCATATACCGAAATTCCCATCAGCTCCCAAGCTAATAGTTTTAAGAATGAATTGAATCTAAGTTATATCCGTAGTATCTAAGTTATAAGTTATAGAATCTAAGTTATATGCTTTGAATGAATTTTTCAGTAAGTTTTCTTAGTTTTAGAACTTTTTATTTTATCGTTGCGCAAAATACTTTTTACAGCATCCACATTACTATGCACAGTATATGTATACATCTATGATCTAGTTGATATGTATCTGATATTGGATATAGAAACATATTAATAGTATGCAATAATTTATTCCTTTAGCTGCCCACGTAAGATGATCGAGCTTTATATACAAGTACATAATACTGTACAACTAATAACTAGCTCACTATCGATTGGTCACTAGTATTGCAATTCATTGAGGGAAATTATCACCATTCCTTTTCAATAGTTCCTACTTAACGATGCTAAATCCGTACAGTCTAACTTTTGTGTAGGTACTGTCAGTAAAAAATCTGCGATTTTCGGAAAAGTTTTTTTGTGCTGAATTGCGATTTTATAAGTTATAGGCTATTTTATTCTTAAATCTTCTTCCATGTCTCATTTAACGTGATGATGCCAACTTTATTGTTGCCAGATCCTAGGTTAATAATTCTTTTAGTCCAAGAATCAATTTTTCTTTAACTAATAACACTTTTCCAATCATTTTGAAATTCTGTATATGTGTTTACACCGATTAACTTTCTCACGATTAATTTCGAATTCAATATTTTAATGAACTAAAGGGATTTTAAGGATAATAATTCATTTGCAAAGGTTGACTTCTCTTATTACATATGATATTTGAATTTCGCGTACAGTTTCCATTCCAACAGGTTAGGAATTAAGTGTAAAAATTCTTCTTTGAAAATGTATATGGTTTACATTTATTTAAACCATTATAGTAGCTAACAGTTTTATTCATTAACTATCTTAAGAGTGAATTCGGTTAATAATTTAAGGTAAGTAAACTACAAATTTCAAAATATATTTCGATAGGCCTTTAGAATATTACGTTGTTTCGTTTTGGCATTATCGGGCAATCACATTTGTCAATATATGATTCAGGTCATCGAGGCAGTAAGGTAAAAAACAAATGGACTATTGGGTTTATGGTAATATTAAAGCTACAGAGAGTGTTTCAAATTTCTGCGGAAATCTCTTTTTTTCCAATTTAAAAATGTTTGAATGGATATAAATTTACTATTGAAGATCTTTTGTTTCTGTAACTTACATAATTTTTGTTAACTTTATTCTTTGTGTTATTAATCAGTTTTATTAAAAAAATTAATATTTTTAGAATTCGAAATAATTTTCAACTTGGTCAAGTTAAATTAAATTTGCATTTGTAAAGCGGGAACTTGTCTACTGTGTTTAAAATACATGTAAGTAACCTTAAGTTTAATAGATATTTAAAGAAATAAAAATTTTATTCAATATTTTTTGGGATAATACAATAATGTAAAATTTTTTAAACCAAAGTTCCCATATATTTGACGAACTTTCAAAGGAGATGTAAGATTAACAATAATTCAACAATCTTCCATGTACAAGTTTTTCTTTATTAGTTTGATTTGAAATTTTTTAGGTTATTCATCTTTATAATATTCAACATTTTGGGGATAATACAATAATGTAGGGTAGGACGGGGTAAAAAAGATACTGCTCAAGTGGTGTAAAAAAAGACATGTATATTAAACTCAACAGTGTTAAATTAAAAAAAAATACAAAATATTACAACAAAATACATTTGTATTTTAAGCTGTCTGGGCCAAAAGATTATTTTTTGGAGAAGGTCTTATAATATAAAAAAATTTTCCCCCAAACTTCTGTTATTCATGAGCGAAAAACTTTCATTCTGTGACGGTAAACTTAATCGGATAAGATAGAGTGCTGTTGTATTTTTTTCTTATTATTCTACATGCTTTAGTAATGTAAAGTACAAAGCTTTATTTAAGGGGTCCACCTGCTTGTAATTTTTTTATATGTTTAAAAAAAATAGAAAAAAATTGGGTAAAAAAAACAAAACAAGGAGTTAACATTTAGAAAAATTAAAAATTATTGACAAGGATTTTCATTTTAAAACTATATAATGACATATTGTTTATGTTGTGTAAAGTGGTCTAAAAAAAGACAGCCTCAAATTAACATATTTGGTTTTTTAATGAGCTACAATAAATTTTGTATTAGTTGTACGTTTGTGAAATAAAAACTATTTTAATATTTAAAGTCCAGAGAAATTTCCTAGGAGTCAAGCTTTTGCATCAGTTAACTTTTTCTGACTTTTGTTACTGCTTAATCTTAGCTAAAGTTTTTTGGTAAAATACGTAATATTTAAATATATCTATAAAAAATTTTGTAGTAAAAATAGAGTTGTGAAATAAAAAGTGTTGTACTGCTTGGTAATTACCCAAGCTGTCTATTTTTTACCCTTCCAATCATGTATTTGCAGTATCCTATTAGTTAGAAGTCCGTCTTTTATTTACCCTGCACTGTCTTTTTTTTTACCCCATTTGGCGGGTAAAAAAAGACTAGGTTTTTATTTTTTTTTATAGATTAATTATGCCATTAGCTTGAGTGAAAAAATATGCAAAATTTCAAATTGCAAACAATTTAACATCACACAGTATTTTTTGTGTGTAAAAATTCAAATATTTTCTGCATGAAAAATGAAAAGTTTTGATTTTGTCTTTTTTTACCCCGCCCTATCCTATAACTAATGAAGAAAAACTAATATAAAGAAAAACTTTTACATGGAAGATTGTTGAATTATTGTCCAATTTCTTTAGCAATTAATAAGGAACCCTCTCAGGGCTTAGACCACTTCTTTAAAAGTACTTTTAACCATTTCTTACCTTTAAAAAAAAAATGTATTTAAAAAATTTTTTTTTGAGGATTGGTCGAAGTAAGATACATAAAATTTTGCAAGGGTTTTTTCAAAATAAAAAAAAAGATACTAATACTTGGAGAATTGTTATGAAATTTTAATAGCATATTAAGAAAGGGCAGAAAAACATATTAAGAGTTGATTTTTAACAATATTAATGTTATTTTAGAAATTATAGGCACCGTTTACACAGGGCTGGCCTGAGGGGTGTGCGACGTATGCAGCCGCACACTCGAGCCTTTTGGAGGGGCATAAAATTGGCCAATTGAGATGGCAAGATGAGATTTGGACATTTATCTTAGGTCCGGCGGATGGTGATTCCCTCATTAGCTATTTATTATGAGAGTACTTGCAAGTGAGTACTTAGTTGAGTACTGAATAAGTGTAAAAATCATTGTAACGTGATCCAAAAGCTTCCATTAGTCTATTTAACATAATAGTGGTTTAAGGTACAAGAAAAAGTATTGAACCTATAAAGTCAATTAATAATTAATAAATGAAATTGAGAGGCATTGTTCTAAAAGGCGCAAAACTGCACAAAAAACATTTTATGCCCGATAAGGGCATAAAATGTGAATCTTGCACACTTGTAATTTTTGTCTTAGGCCGGTCCTGCGTCCACAATTTGCCCAATTCACAATTACCCCGGTTAACCCTACATAGTCAACAGAGAAGACGTTAAATAATCCATTTGGAGAATTAATAATAAACCATGTCAAAGAATAGTTATAAATAAACTTATCCAAAATCAATTGAATGCATTAAGAATTATAAAATAAAATAAAAACTAACGAACTAACCAACTAAGTAATAGTAACTATATTTGTGTGTTGTGTGCATTGCACCGTTACAAATGATTGACACTAAATTGCAAGACATGTTACACACGTCGAATGAAGTAGCACATTCCAATATTGACAACAATAATGACATATTATTTGTAATGCCATTTAACAGTGTACAAAAACGTCAATATACTTAGATACTACTGTTTCTACTGTTTCTAATAATATATTTTGTATACGTTGAAACTAATTGAAAGAAACACAATATAAAATTTATCTAATTGTAAGTACTAAATAAAGATTAAAATGAAATTGAACTTCCGTGATTGTGTAGTAGTTGACGTGTAATATGAAATGTTGGATTGTTGCTTATTTTGAGGTGACTACCAACGTTTTTATATTAATAGTTAACATGGCTTTTGTTAACATTATCAAGGCTTGAGGAATTTAACCGGTACAGATAGTTTTCAAGGAGGATTATTCTTTAAGTTTTTTCTGTAACGAATTTATTGTATCGCTACTATATTATTATACAACCTAATCACCCCTTAGTACTATTGCTGGACACAATGTTAATATTTCCACGCTATTACCCAAATCAGACTCGGATAAATCTCAAATAAACGGGATTAAAATAGTGAGCAAATTTTGCAAGCTAATCGTGGAAATGCTGAAAAACACGTTGGAAATGAAATTTTAAAATTGGAAAATAACAATTATAAATTATTAGAGCATCTCTCCAACTCATTTTTCTTTCAAAACAGTGTATATGATTTTAGGTCAAATGGTCTAACGTCATCGAAAAGTTTTCTATCTCTTTTTCTTTTTGTTATTTTTATAATAAAGTAATTACAGTAATTTAAAGTAGTATGTCTAATTTTGCTTCATTTGCTAACGACATCACACCATTTTTAGTTGATTGGATGTATACCTCTAAATGATGTAACTATAATAATAACTGATTTGTTTAATTTGAAGTATCTTAATTGCTTTTACAAAATAACTAAATAAAAATTGGCGCGAATTGAATAATATTTGGTCAACTATAAACAGGCATCCTGCTAATCTCTATAAACTATTAAATTCGATATTCACGGTATTCATAGACAAGATAAAAACCTATTTAAATTCTGCGTACTCTTACATGCCTGCGTACTCTTACATGCCTGCGTACTCTTACCTGCCTTTGCCCTATTATAAAAATGTCATTTAATTAGAATCAGTGTTGGCATTACTTTAGTTTACTAGTAGTTAACTAAACTTTGTAGTCGATTGATTTACTCGCTATTGAAACGAATATGTTGTAGAACAGTAAAAAGTAAGCGACATGTATTTTGATACCTGCGGAGAAACGATTGGAAAGAGTGAAATCGTACTTTAAAAATTAGGGTAAAAATTGAATTTTTCAAATATGTATCTCAAAAACGGTGAGAGATAGATAAAGCACAAGTATGATATGTTGATTTTTTAAAAAAGCTATCTACTAATATGCCAATATGTGAATATTATCACAATAAGTACTTCCGAATTTGGATTACCTAAATGATTAATGACTTTATTATGTTTGCTTTTAAATGATAGATACTTGTCATTCTCGAAAATTTTGATCGTAAATATCTCGTAAACGGAGCGTCGTAGCGAAAAAATAACGACATTTTTGAAGGCTTAAGCGAGGCAAGTTGTGGGTATTCCAAATATATTGCGACTGTCAAAACCTACTTTTCGTTATCGAAAATTATCGATACCGAGTAAGTACCATAAATTGGTTATAATTGGTCACTTTCGGCTCCATATGTGTTATTGAATTAGTCAGCAATAGAAAATTTTTCAAAAAATTAGTTTTCGCTACTTTTGGTAGTTGTAAACTTTCAATCGTAAATATCTCGTAAATGGTGCGTCGTAGCGAAAACATAACGAAATTTTTGGAGGCTTAAGTGAAGCAAGTTGTGGGTATTCCGAACATATTGCGACTATTAAAATATGGTTTTCATTATCGAGAATTATCGATATCGAAAATAACTATATTTCACTTAGTAAAGATAAACGAAAATGAATATTATATTAATGAATATAATTGGCGACTTTTAGAAAATTAACAAAGATGTCGAAAAACCAACTTCACCATCGAATTAATCAGCATAAAAGGCGCCAAATAGTGAAAGTTGACAAAAATTCTAGAATATTCTACTCGTCAACTAGCAGAGATATCAAATAACAGACTTCATTATGGAATTGGTTACTAAAAATTAGATTAAGCAGCGCAATTTGACAGAAATTCTAGAATGATCTATTCGTCAACTAACAAAGATATCGAAAAATCGGTTGCACCGTTTAACTGGTCATTGAAATAAAGACGAAATATCACATTTTGATAAATGTTCGAGAATATCCTATTCTGGCTCACGAAATTTTAGAATTTTTGTCAAACTGTGCTGCTTAATCTCATTTTTAGTGATCAATTCAATAGTGTAGTCTGTTTTTTGATATTTCTGCTAGTTGACGATTAGAATATTTTAGAATTTTACATCACTCATTTTGCCTTTGCATTTTGCATGTTACGTATGCAGAATATATGCAATATAATATTAAAATTTTTATACAATATTACCTACGGCCCTGACTTTGGCTTGGTAAATAAATTTTCACCAACACAGGGAAACGATAACATATCTGTGAGAAGAGAACCCCATTAAGTCGCTGACATCACTACTTAAAGTCGGAGTACGTACCATTAGATGTCCACTGTAAATAAAGTTTGAAAAAATTTTATTTTGTTTTAAAATATTTTAAATTTTATTATTAAAACCGCCACTGTTTTTTGTTGTTTACATCAAACTTACATACACATATGCAAACAACTACGTATTGTACTTGTTATCTTGTGAGTATGTATGTGTGGATGCACACTCTGGGAAGTTCACATTCAGAAGTTCTGCTGTATAAGGAATTAAATAAAAGCAGTTTTTTGGAACAATCTGTGCTAGTTTATGTTTTATAAGAAATCGAACCTTACTTTCCGAATAACCCTCGTACTTTTGTACCTAACTATCTCAGAGCAACTATGTTAAGTCCAGTCAATCGTGTTAAATAATACACATTAAGGGTTCCAAAAGTGCGGCCCGCGCACTCCAAAAATGCGTTGCGATCGTCGGCAATTCTATAAATTATAGTTAAACATTTTTCCATCTGAAAATGTTAAATAATTAGTTGAAATATATATTGTTATTACATAGATTTTATATATCACTAGCATTCAATCTTTTTTACTCAGCAGTTACTCTTCTATTATAATTTATCCGATAGTCTACTTTTACGTAAATCAGATTCTTAGGTCAAAATAACTAAATTCGGTCTGAAAATCTGATTTAATGTTCGAATGTGATTTTTCTGTTGTCTTTACAATTATGGTTTTATTAAAAATTAAGATAACAGTATCGAAAACCTAAGAGTAGCTTCAAATTTTATGCTACTAACATCAAAATTACGGTTTTTAGAGCTCTTAAGAAATCTGATAGACGTGATGACGTCATCAAGTTCAATTCACATCAGTGAAATCTGGTACATATGAATACCAAATTTTCATTATTCTTGAAAAAATGGTTAAGTTTGCTTAGAAAATGTGACATTTTCTGGATGTGATTTTTTTGTAGCCTGTAGGTCCATTTTGGGTTTGTAAATTACAATAGGAGATTGACTCCAAATTTATGGAGCTTAAGAAAGTTTAAGCTACAAAATCACGGGGTTTAAGTAAAGAAACGCAATTTTCCTTTGTATCCTTGACTAAATATTTTACTTCTTTTTGCTAGCCAAATATTTTGATATTTACGATTTGGCCCACTGACGTAAAACTTTAAAAACCCCTGTAATACACCATCCATCAATGTGTGGAATAGTGATGGGTCGCACATGCGCGACTCACTCCAAAAGAGTGACTCTTTTAAGTGTGCGGTGTGCTATGCGACTCTTACAAAAGGAGTCATTAGCACAGTCCACCATTACTACACATGGCACATAATTGAGCACATTTTTTTTCTGTACATGCTATACTCAACTGGACATCAGATTAACATATGTTGCATATTATGGCACAAACAAAAGATTTCAACTTTTTCAAAAATGAAGAAGATACATGTTATGCACTAATTTATGGGTTCCTACTTCCTGGGTTGACATTTGACAAATTGTATTCCAGTTTATAATGTTTAAAAATATTTCACATGAATTGAACAGTATAACTTTTTTACGTATTATATGTTATTTTATTAATATGTCCGAAATATTGTACAGAAAACTACTCCCGCAGAGTAAAGAAGTAGTAAATTTTATTTTATTTAATACAGACTTTAAAATGTACCTGCTTAAAAGGACAAATAAAAGACAATAAAAGGAAACGACGGAAAGGACAATAAAAGAAACGACAGAGCGATAAAAGAAAGGACAGCACAGCACGTATGCCACAATAAAACACTGTGCTGTGTGCTCCAGAAGAGTTGTGATTCATTTCAAACTTTATCGCACACAACATGACACGTAACACAGTATGTGAGTGTGCTTGGTACGTTGTGTGCTCCAAAAGAGTCGCTCACTCTGTACGACACACCTCACTGTGCGGAGTCATGTGTGCTAGCACACATAAAAGAGTCGCTTCGACCCAACACTAGTGTGGAAGACAACGTTGTATTCAATGTGATGTAATTGCCACAAAAATATTAAAAATTCACACTCACTGATGTGTTTATAAATAAATAGCTAAAAATCAGTTAAGTCGCAATTGTAATTTTATGAAAATTAATTCTAGAAATTTAAATAGTTTTTAGATCGATCACTGTATCTCAACCTTTTAATACTCATTCTAAGAATATTTCTGATTTCTTGTCCACAATATACATATAGCTGGCAAACATGGCATATTATAAAATTATGTATGTATATTTAAAACAATTTGAATTATTACACCTATTATGGTATTGCATTGAAATGTAAGAGGTCCATCGGCCAATGTCAAGCTTCATTATGCATTATGGTATGGCGCTAGAAATATTAATACTTAATACTTAAACGTACATAATATATTGAATTTACATAATTATATTACATGGATGTTTTATTAATGTTTATAGCAACATTTACGATTAATATTACATATCATGTTTACATATGTATGTAGAAGGGTAGATGTATGTATTTACATCATTATGTTAAAAAAATTATACAATAGGTGTTTATAAATACTTCCATAGTTCCATAGGAGAATAATAATGTTTCAATACTAAACATGAACATATAGTTCTTACCGAAAATATACTTCCTTGAAAAATAATCCAAGGTTTTCATTTGTGTTTTTTCTGTTAATATTTCGACGCCATATCTTTATCCAAATAAGCTTTTACATTGCGTCTTAAGGAGAGGGTAAGGTTAATTCGTACAAAAAAAGGCATGTTTTTGTTATTTTTTTGTGACGACACAGTTAAAATCTCTTTATTAAAACCAGTGTTACATTAAAGTATAACATTCGAAGAATATTCTATAAAATTTTCACGAAGAAATATTAAAAAATACAGTAATGGCAGCAATTACTAGAACGTGTTTCGGAAAAAAGTAGAATTACGGTGCCCCTCATAGCTTGGTGCTGGATCATCCGAAATAAAAAAATTAAAGTTCATTCGTTAGATAATAGTTTTCCTTAGGTAACGCTGGGAGGGTTTTTCGAAATTTCAATTTTTCACTTTTTTGGAATACTTAGAACGGAAAAACACGATTTTTGTGAAAAATTGGCTAATTTGTTATTGTAAAATAAAAACTATTAATAAATTTGAAAAAAACTCTCCAGCGTTACCTCGTAAATTATGTACAGAAATAGTGTTCAAAACTTCAAATAGATCGGTGCTGTAGTTTTGAAGTTATGAGGGGCACCGAAAACGTGAGCAGTGGGGAGAACGCTTTAAAGTTTTGAACACTTAAAAATTCTTGTATAAAACTGATACAGAATACTTACTGCTAAACTAAATTTTGTACGCTACACTGATAAAATATACAGTACAGGTATAAACACCTTAGTACTTCCATTGAAATTTCTATAATATAACTGAGAGAGAGAGATATATAGAGAGCGAAATATCTGCCAAGTAACAACAAAAATGCTTATAACTTCGTCAATTTTGCTCCAATCAACTTGAAATTTTGAGACAATATTCTTACGATACTATGCATTCAGGTAAAATATAAAAAAAATGCAAAAAAAATATTTTAATACTTTACCCTGCCCTTAAGGGGAACCACTAGTGTGACCGCATTAATACAAGGTGATTTTTGGGAATTTTTTTAAAGAAAACTACTGTATGGAATGTTTTAAGATTTTAAAAATATCTTCGTTGATATATAATAAATTCATGATAAAATTTCTGAACCAAAAAATTGAAAATTCATTGAGTTATTCGCGACCTCCCAAGACTCCAAAAAAACAGTTGCCCCACTGCTGCAAGTGATAGCGACCTTCACAGTGCCTGAAATCAAAAATGCCAAAAAATCTATTAAACTAGAATGTATTGCCCGTACTGTGAACCTCAATCGAAAAAAAAGTTGAAATTTAACAAAATGGCGGAGTTTTTAAAATAAATTTCAAAATTTGCGCGAAAATTTGATGATTTTTGGCCTGCAAAAATTATATTTTGTATTCGATCGGAAAACTGGAGGTTCATGTTACCAAGAAACATATATAAAAGAAACTGCAATGCGAATCAACTCGATCGGATGATTTGTCTTCGAGGTATAACTGCAGCAAATTTGAAATATGTAGTTTTTTTTTAAATTTACCTTTTAGTTTTAATCATTGAGAATTTCTACTAAGATTTTTTACGATGTACTCACTATAACGGTCATAGTAAAACTAGACGAGTCGTTTAAATGTTTCAGGGTCTAGCTTTTCCATAATATGTGACTAGCTGCCACATCCAGAAACTTCCGAACTATCAACCTTCATATATTTCTCAATACCTCAAAGTTAACAGTGAAAATCAGAATCCACTCTTGGGATGGCTGTAACGCAAAAACTATTTTTGAGATATGCACTTGAAATTTTACAATGTTATTTTTAAAGATATAGACTATTGGAACATGCAAAAAAAAAAAACAATTTCCAATTTTTTTGAAAATGTCACACTAGTGGTCCCCCTTAACGTCCAAGAATCATCGTTTAAAGAGGAACACGATTGTAAAAACCGAAACTTTACATTATTATAGTCTTACTTTACATATTATAGCTAGTGAAACATATAGGTGATTTTTAATAAGTTAATTCAAACATTTTTTATTAATAAGTGATTGCCTTTTGTCTTCGTCCAAAATTGTAAATTTTACTACAAATACTTGTTAATTATATAAAAATTAACATTTTTTAAAATTCCCCGTATGTTTTTCACTAGCAATAACCATGTAAATTAGGCAGAAATTTTTTTTATTTGGTACCAGATTCAAATTTGTAACAGCTACACTGCGTGCCGTAGAGTGCCTCAAATTTAAAATGGCTACGGGGCCCTACCATTTTTTATACTTCAATATATGCCTAATAACATACTTAAATAGTATTTCCTTATTACACTTCCATCCATCAAAAAAAAAAAAAAAATTAAAAATAGATTTTTTTCATGAAATTGTCTTTTAAGGGATTACACTACTATGATCGATCTAAATTACAGTAAAAGAACAACGTAGTGGTTGCTGAATAGTGTAGGTATACAATGTAGCTCAATTGGTTAGGCTGAAAACAAATAGTGTACAAATTCTTAAAAAAACAAGAAATATAATTATATTTTTTTTTATTTTTCGCATGGAACTAAAAATTAAATTGCTATTTTTGATTTTTAACAAAATTAGTTAAACCGTCGGTCACATGGAAACTACTTTTTTTTTTTTTAATAAGTGTTTAAAGCTTTAAGTTAATTCATCAGTTACATTTTAAGATATCGTGTACACCGTCTTGAAAAAGAATTTGTCATATTAACAGATCTTCCAAAAAACAGTTTTATGATCTATAAATTTAATATTTTAAAGTGTGGAATAGGCTTTTAATCATTTTATAATCTTCTAAAAATTTCCTTACATATTTATTTTAAAGTACATACATACATATGTATTTTACTTGTGTATGCTTTAGTCTATACTCTATAATTTTTGAAATCCTTGAACTAAATATATGAAATTTTTAGGTATAAATTTTAAAAATTTACGTTATTTATTAAAATAATAAAATATATTTGAATTTTGAAAATTTCAGAGTAGTGTAATTACTTAATTAATAAAAAAATTTTTTTTAATGTAGTAAGTCAACTCATAAATATTCTTAGACCAATGTCATTATCCAAAATTGGATCCACCTACACTGCCTACTTTATTTTACAAATGTTTCACTTTCCCTTTTCTTTTCAAACTAACACTCTTTAATTTCATAAATTATAATAATAAAATAACATGCAAACCGTCTTTTAACAAGCGTAATCAAAATACCAAATCTATAATTTCAATCTTTATTCTTATTTTATATTTATAAATGTATTGTACCTATACAAAATGAAATAATACTTTTTGAAAATAAATTATGACCTTAACAAAAATTTCATATCAGAAAATCAAAAATTATTTTCCTATCCACAAAATTGTCCGTTTCAAATATTGTAATATGTAATGTGACATTAATGCTTAAATGGTTTTACAGTATCTTTATAAAAGAGTGTACTAAGTAAAATCAAATACACAGTAAAACTTAGGCTGGTCGTCCATTGGATGCGGAAACGTGCGAAATTTAATTCGGACGAATACGCATGAAAACAGACGAACTATCCAAACAGCTGTGAAGCTATACATCCTCGTCCATTGAAAGCGCCCCGTTCGTCCGTTTCCGTGCGTATAATTACAACGTGCGAACAAATCCAATTTTTGAGATTTTTATTTTTACTGAAATGAAACTGAAGGTAAATTACAATTATAACTGTGTACCTTTACATATTAGGTACCATAAATTGTTTTTTACGTATTTTTATAGCATCTATAGAGTGAGAAAAAAAATTAAAAAGAAAAATACTGATGAATATTGGGCTAGTGGACGGAGAGCAGACATATCATTTCGGACGAACATCAAACGTGCGTAATCGTCTGAATCAAATTTCGCAGTTGTCCGCAACCAATGAACGACCAACCTTATGTGTAATTTGTCAGCTACTATAAATATAGTTTGGCTGGAAAATTAGAGTATAGGTACAGGGATTTCGATTACAAGGGTAATGTAAAATTTGATTTAAAAAAAGAATAATCTAAAATCTATTTATATAATTCCTATAATAGAATCAAAACGTTTTTCGCTTGAGTATATATTTATTCTTAATAATAATTGAAGCGTTCAGAGCCAAAGCGGATTAAGTCCATAAGTGAAAAAAAAATTGTTTATTGCACATTAATACTTGTTAATGGAGTGTATTTTCGGAGCCGTAGTGAACCAAATCCCTTCTTTTGCTATTTCCTAACAGATGGCAGCCGTTGTCTTGCACCCAGTAAACTCTAATTTAAAATTAATTGGCACCTTAAAAATTATGACCCATATTTAAATTAGTCTTCATTCTATGACAATAATAACAAAATTACTTTAATTAACAATACAAAGTAACAAAATTATTACAAACCTTCATTATCTCCAAACTATAGCCTATGTAGTTAATCCACTTTAGTTCTGAACGCCTCAATAAATAATAATAAGTAGGTATACGTAGGTATATGCTAACATCTACTTAATAAATCTTTAACACTGACTGACTGACTGACTGACTGACTGACTAACTGATAGACAACCCACAGCCTATATTCCGCAGGTGAATTCCCTATGTAACGTAGGTCAGCACTAAGAGAGGATTTTTGAAAATTCGTCCCCTAAGTGAGTTAAATACGAGATGAAACTTTGTATGAAAATTCGTCATTTTTGAAGTTAGAGATATATAAAGGTAGTAGCCACACAGTAAGAAAATTTGTTTTCCGTGTAAAAAAAAAACTAATGGTTAAATTTTTTGTGTTAAATAAGTAACACAACCCTGCGTTAATGTAACATTTCGTGTTTGTGTTAAATGAAAATATTAACACAAGTTTCGATTTAACAGAATAAAAATGTTAACCTGTTTTGAACAACAAAGAAGTAACACAATCTTTGTGTGAAGCATAAGAATGTTATAAGCACGTAACTTACATTAGAATATATATCTACACTCAGAGAAATGGATATAGTAAAATTAGCGATATGGTCATGTTTAGAAATATTTATTTGGGCTAACTATAAAATAGTCTGTAGAATTAAATATATTTTCAGTTCAATAATATTGTTTGCTCCAAATACTAGACATGAAATAATTGAAATATATGTTTGAACTACCTATATGTTTGGTTGAGTATGCTATATAATATGATTGAAATTGAAGCATTGACGACCTGGATGCAACAACCATTAAAATTTATCAACTAACAATATAAAAACGTTAAATTAACTATATTGATTTACCAACAATACGTATAAGTTTGTATTAACTTATACAGATTGTCAAAGTTGTTTGTTGGCTTTTGATCACGTGCTATTTCAGCGACCATTTTATTTTATTGTTTGTTTGATATCGTTTGTGTTAAGATGTTTACAGGTTAAAATTTATATTTAAATTTATATATTCTAGACTATTTATAAATAAATTTATATATTTTATTTTACTCTTTTGACTTATCTTTACAGTTGCAATTTCAACAAAAAAATTTTCGTGAAATGAATGATGCAGAGCTGAGAGCATTAATTGTCAGAGATTGAAAATTTGCTAAAACGGAGTCATCAGAACGGATACTTATCTATTCTTTTAGGTATATGAATATTTTTTTTAAATTTTTTCTTTTTTAGGACAATATTTAAATATTTACACAAAATGAGGTTAACCTGCATTCAAGTTTCAGGCACTTAAAAGCAATAATAAATTTTTACCTGTTTAATTATTAACATGTATTTAAACATAATTGTTAAAATTAATTTTTTGTTACTTTTTATCTTTTTTCTTTTAGGCAACCGCTAATAGTGAAGTTTTTATGATGAATTTGCATTAACCCTAATCAAGACGCTCTCATTTAAACATTACCTGAAGAGGAGGAAGTATTCCAGATCGAGTTAAAAATAATTGCAAATATTTTGAAGATAATTAACTACATTTACGTTTGAAAAGGCTTTTCTGCACATGCTAAACAAAATGAATATTATTTATATTGTGTTTGTTCCTGATTTTTTAAAATAAATACTGGTATTTTCAATGAAAATGAATAAATTATGACTTTCCTATTTTTATTGCTTATATTATTTACATAATTTAAGCATGTCATCTTTTTTATTGAGTGTTATTACAGTTTATGGATAGTTGATAGGTAAGTATATTAAATAGTTTTCTAAACTAAAGTATATAATTAAAATAATTATTTTTATTGATTAATTTAATTAATCGATAATGGTAATTTAATAATATAGATTTATTGCTTCAACATGATAATATTGTTAAATCGTATATATTGTATAGCTGATTTAACTAAAATTGTGTGTTGTGACAATGATTTAGTATGAACGAAATATCTAAATTAAAATGATAAAATTAACAATTTCCATATGTTAATACAACAATGTAATTCCAAAAATTTCATATTGTTTCTAGAAACAAATGACTTCGTTGCTCATATAGGACAGTACAATTTGGTTGGGAGGACACATTTTTGATGTGTAATTTCTCTGAGTGTACCAAAATATATATAATAAAAAAGATAAGAGTAGTTCTAGTTATTAAACAAAACCGAAAAATTATAAGTTTTTTCAGTTGTTGACGAATATAGATTTATTAAACGTCTAGAAATGAAACAATTCTCTTACATTTTAAGGTTATTTTGTTACAGATTCAGTTACAAAAAATCATGTAAGCTTACTTGAGATTCAATCTCAAGTATACTTACATGATTGTTTTTTAAGCCTTTTTTTCCAAACGCTACCGGAAAAAAAAACATTTTTGTTTTCCTTGATGACCATCACTCCTAAATACCTTTAAAAATTATACTTTCAGTGTCATCAAACCTAAATTTAAACTGTATAATATTGTAATCAGAAATCATAATTATAAACTCGGTGAATTACCCTTTTGACGAGTTATCACTGAACAGTAATGATCCCAAGGGCCGTAACTGCAACTTCGACGAAATAGATGAAGCAGCGCAGGCGTATACTGTGAAAATATCAACTTGTATTTTCTTTATATTTTTAGCATTTTTATTCTACTACATAATATTTTAGCATTTTTAGTAATGTTTTACTGTATAGTAACATATACTTGAATGTATGTATGGGTATATAATAATATAAATATGTATGTACATACGAGCATACATATTATATGCGTGTAGGCCGCAATAATACACTGGACTGTTGAACTCTATACTACATAGGGTGTGCCACTCAGCTGGTTTACCTCCTGTTGTGTCAGGGATGCTAAAAATTTGTGAAAATTAATAAACCTTTAATTTTAACCTATTGGTAGACATGAAATAACACAGGTAACAGAAAAACTATTTATATTTCGGTATTCAACGGATTAAGAAAATAAAACTTGTTGGAAAAAGATGAAATAAACCAGATTCAATGTAGTTGAAAGCGGAAAATATTAGCTTTTTAGAAATTCAGATAGAACTAATTTAGTAATCCTGTTGTTTGTGTGAACTTTGAAAGACTTAAATTGTCAGGAAATTACTCCCAAAAGATGCTTAGAAATTTTTTATTAAATTCGATTCAGAATTTAAACAGTAAGGGTGTCTACACAATCAATTATTTTTTCATGAATTTTGAGGTACAAAAATACCTAAATGCATATACCTATGGGCAGTTACAATAAAGTTCCATTCAACGTCACTAGATGGCATACTTCTTATTTCTTATTCCTTATTTCATTGATTAT
This sequence comes from Brachynemurus nebulosus, assembly GCA_035578155.1. NCBI lineage: Eukaryota > Metazoa > Arthropoda > Insecta > Neuroptera > Myrmeleontidae > Brachynemurus > Brachynemurus nebulosus. Next base: position 27,637,398 of record JAPWDM010000004.1, on the reverse strand, counting down.
GTATGACCCATAATAAAAAAAATTCAAAAAGTATGTTTTTTTATTCAACTTCGGTATCACTAATAATAAAGTGATTAACGTAAATGATGTGATTAGTACCGTCTAAATATCAATCGAAATCATTGATGTAGAAAAAAATTAATGTAACACATATCTTTAGGGAAAGAAGAACTACATACCTATAACATTTTAGAATGAAAATGTAGATTTAATTCAAATGTTTATTAGAATTTTTAACATTGACAGTCGGATTTAATAAAAAAATCTAAAAATATATATTTACATTTTTTTTTCTTTTTTAAGTTTGAATCGATAGAGAAAAACCGCTATTATAACAATCGTCGTGACTTTCGATTAAAAGTAAGGCTTAATTTACTCAACATTTAACGCTATTAAAAATTGTCAAAGACATTTATTTAAAGGAATTTATAAATATTTTTATGTGTAACCACTTTTTAACTATAACTTTAACATGGAAGGGATTCCCAATTGAACCGATTTTTTTATGTTCTCCAGCATTTCTGGATCGATTTGTGCCGTTCCTTTTATGTTTGGTAAATTAATTGATTTCATAACAATTTTGATAGCATTGGTTGAGTATTTTTTAAACTAACTTCAATAATATAGATAATTATGTTAATTTTACAATTTATATACCAAACTTATTCACTTATAATTGTTTTATAGATGAAATAATCTAAACTTGGACTGACGTCATTAACAAATGAAATAAAATTAGATGTAAAACTTTATATTGCTATAGTTACTCTAATACAAAAATAACAAAAAGGAAAAGAGACAGAAAATTTTGGTACGTTTAATTTTGAGGAATTTGTTGCATTTCTTTAATGGCGCTAGTCCAATTTTAGATAATTTCACTTATAGTAACATATTTTTTAATTATCTCCTAGAAATAATTCTTAGTCAATAACTAGTTTATAAAATTATTTAATGAGTTGAAAAATTCGTTGATTTTTGATTTTGCTGTAATTATTCAAAATTGTGGTTTTTAGACTCGTATTTTGGAAACTATTCTACCTAGATCTATGAAATTTGAAATACTGCTTCTTTTTGGTAATCTCAACCCAGTTCTGTAAGGTAACTCTGAAGTTACTTAATTACTGTAAGGATCTTTTCTAAAACATCTAAAAAAAATTCTCTAAGTATACGCTGTAAAATTCTTTATTTTTCTTTTATACGACGCTACGCTCGACTTCAGAGTACCTACGTGTTCCTACTTTTTTTACTTTTTGAAGATAAAACATTTATTATTTTACGAAAAAGATTAAAATAACATCAAAATATTTCCCGAAAGTGTTATCTAATCAAAGATAACGTGAATATATTAATGTATGTATCAAAATTGTAACATTATAATTACGTAAGGATTAAAATATTTAAGAAATTATATAACTACGACATGAATACACTAAACTTTGAGACCAATTTATGAAAAATTTTATGTTTATAAATTATAATTATTATCTACGTAAAGGTTAAAATGTCATTAAAAAATTTTGTTTCAATGTTTACTTGGCGCTACTGATTAAGGGAATCAAAGGCGATTAGGACACTTAGTAATAAATTTATTTTCCAATTATAAAAAAAAAAAAAAAATGGGAAGCAGCAGAAAAAATTATTTATATCTTATCACAAATTGAAGAAGTATTAAAATATTGATAATAATTTGTTTAATAAGTTTTAATAGATTTAATTATATCATTATTTATGTATTTTGACTAAGCTCGTGACAAATGATAAAAAAATTTTTGTTTATTCCAAATCAGTTTAATCAGAAGTAGTCATATTTGATATGAATTTGTGATTTATTAGTAAAATAAGAAATGACATAAAAAATATGCAATAAATTTATATATGTCAAATATTACGGAATTTGCAAAATAAGAATTCTTAGATTTGAAAAACTAGTAGTACAAACTCCGATAGCACAAAATCATACCGGATAAAACACCTCAAATTAAAAAAGCTAAATCTATAGTAACTAATGCCGACAATAGGAAATGCCCGCCAGATCTTTAAATTTTTATTAAATTCTATTCTTAAAAGATTTTTGAAATGGCCGAAAAAAACGTTAAATCTACCTCACTTAACACCTCGCTGAAATTTACATATGTTATAGCAAATTATATATATTTTACTGAAGAATCGGTCTGTCCGGCATATTTTGTTAATTAATGTTTGACAGACCTATTTTAATTAGTGAAAATTTTAGGCAAATCTACCTCACATAACACCTCGCTGAAATTTACATATGTTATAGCAAATTATATACATTTTACTGAAGAATCGGTCTGTCGGGCATATTTTGTTAATTAATGCCTGACAGAGCTATTTTAATTAGTGACAATTTTAGGCAGACTTACCCTCACATGACACCTCGTTAAATTTTACATATGTTATAGCAGATTATATATATATATATATATATATATATATATATATATATATATATATATATATATATATTACTAAGGAATCGGTCTGTCTGGCATATTTTGTTAATTAATGTCTGACAGACTTCTTTTAATTAGTGAAAATTTTAGGTAAATCTATCTACCTCACATAACACCCCCAATTTTTTGTTTTAATTAAAAGCTTTGGTATTATCTACGTATTAAAATTGGTCTGTCTAATAAAAAATGTTATTAACCATGCCAGATTTAACCTCAAATATTCAGCCTTCACGTATCAAATTGGTAGCTGTTTGAAGCAATGTTATCTTTAAAAGTATGTTTTTTTTTTTTATTCTTAAAATTAAGTGAGGTAGATTTGACGTTTTTTCCAACCATTTCAAAAATTTTTTAAAAATAAAATTTGACAAAAATTTAAAGGTCTAGTGGGCATTTTCTATTGTCGGCATTAGTTACTATCGATTTAGCATTTTTAATTTTAGCTTTTATTTTATCCGGTATGATTTTGTACTATCGGAGTTTGGACTATAGCTGCCGTTTTAAAATTGACAAAATTAGGCTTAAATAAAAGTATTTATATTTTACGTTAAAATATCAAATTTCAATATTTTCGGTAAATGTCATTCTTTCGGTATTTTGTCAAAAATGAATAGGACAATAAATAATCAGAACACTAGGTAGTAATTAATGCTTTTGTCACTTGAATTAAGAATTTTTCGACGCAGAAAAAAAATCATTAAAATAGACTTGATGATGTTATATAGTTTTTTTTTTATATTTTTAATAAATATCGTGAAAATAACGCCCGATTGAAAATATGGTAAGAAAATATGACTTTAGCTATAAAACTATATTTCAGATTCTCTTATTAGCGAATTTCCAGAATGGAATTCAGCTATTACAGCCACTGTCATGACGCGACTTGAACCCGGGACCATGGCAAAAATTTGTTTTGAGGTCCCTAGGAACCGAAAATAATATTCACTCAAATTTATATATATATATATATATATATATATATATATATGTATATATATATGTATTTATATATATATATATATATATATATATATATATGTATTTATATATATATACATATATATATATATATATATATATATATATATATATATATATATATATATATATATATATATATATATATATATATATGTGTGTGTGTGTGTCCGCACGATAACTCTCGAACGAAGTATCCAATTTTTACGTAACTTGGTGAGAACATTGGAAGTCCCAAACCCTTGGATGAGTTCGTCAGCCAGACACGTCGGATGCCAGGAACATGGTTTTTGTTCTTGCAAAAAATTAGTTTTTTGCCAAAATTTCCACTTATTCAAAAATTTTTGCGAAATTTTTTTTATACCATTTAAAAGAAGAGAAAAAATTACATAAAAAAGGTCTTTAAACTTTTTTTCTATGTCAACTAGTTTCCGAGAAAAACTATCTTACTTAGACTGTGCTTTTTTTCTTATAAAAAGTGTGATGTTATTCACATTCTAAGTTCTTATTCAACACAATATGTATACATTTAGGGTTCCGTTAGTAGCGGGTCCTTTAGTAGCCACTTGAGGGGAAGTGATTGGAGTGGAGATGTTAACACCTTATGGTAATCCCCACCAGCAGGTAGTCAGTGGCGGTTCAATAACTTTTAATGAAATACACTTAATTACTTTTCTTTGTGCAAGTCCACGCATATGCATGCATCTCTGTACATATACACACTTGGCTACATCCATACATAAACAAACGCATTTGTGCATACATATGCATACATATTATATACTCGTTTACGCTTTTATATACACATGTGCTTACAAACAATTACAAACACTTATTCGTACGTCTTACACATATGAATGCGTCCTTATACACCAAGACCTCGCTTTGCGTCGTTTCGTTTTGCGTTTTTTCGAAGTTGCGTCGTTGCTGAATTAGTACTAATTTTCACTGTTTTCTCGTTATATTTTCGAAGTTGCGTTGATTTGGGTTCGAGTCTTTAATTTTTTTTCGAAATTTTTTGAAATCTTTTTTTTTTCTTTAAGAAAATCATAATTCACTTTGCGTCGTTTCAATTTGCGTCGTGTTTTTTTGGAATGTAACCAACGACGCAAATCGAGGTCTCGGTGTACACGCATAATTATACCATTCATATGTCTACACAAACGTACTTTTTCACATCTATACGCATTCATAGAATATTATGAATTTGCTATGGTAGAGTGAGGACATTGGTCCACACAAACGCATTCCCAAAGGGGTAACCAATTTTTTATAGTGGATTCTAGCACACACTACGTCGTCAGAAGTATGGGGACACCTTGACCCAGAGGGTGCCCACACTTTTGACGCGGCACTGTACTTAATGTTGTGGTACATTATCGTGTCAAAAATGTGGGCACCCCTGGGCCAAGGTGTCCCCGTACTTTTTATAAAGTAGTGTGCTAGAATCCACAATAAAAAATTGGTCCCCCCTTGGGAACACGTTTGAACGGATCAATGTCCCCACTCTATCTATGTGAATACATATACATTTGCATTTGTACACACATAATATAGGTACGTGCCCATACGAATTTATACGTACATTTGCATATAAAGGGTACAATTTGACAAAAATTAAAATTTGCTATAATTTAAAAGTTTTTGCCACTATTTTTTTTAAATCATTGCAAAGACGGAAAAAAATCAGATAAAAAAGGTTTTTGAACTATTATTCTAGGTTAGCTAGTTTTTGAGAAAATAAGCAAAAATACCCCTGTCGCAGCATCCTGCATAACATAGCGAATTTCCGTTTATAAAAATTAGTTTTTCTCGGAAACTAGTTGACATACAAAGTTTAAAGACCTTTTTTATGTAATTTTTTCTTCTTTTAAATGGTGTAAAAAAATTTCGCAAATATTTTTTAATAAGTGGAAATTTTGGAAAAAAACTAATTTTTTGCAAGAACAAAAACCATGTTCCTGGCATCCGACGTGTCTGGCTGAAGAACTCATCCAAGAGTTTGGGACTTCCAACATTCACCAAATTTTGTAATAGTAGGACATTTCGTTCGGGAGTTATCGTGCGGACACACATTTATATATATATATATATATATATATATATATATATATATATATATATATATATATATATAAATTTTTTAATTGCTGCACTAACCACACAATTTGCGCTCAGTCGCACTTGAAAAATCAAATTCGGACGACTTACGTTATAAAACTAAACAGTTGGTTAGAAATTGAAAAAGAAAATACCCCTGTCGCAGCATCCTCCATAACATAGCGAATTTCCATTTACAAAAGTACGTTTTTCTCGAAAACTAGTTGATCTAGAGTAATTGTAAATAAAAAAACCTTTTTTATGTGATTTTCCGCCTCATTCCGCCAAATCTTTTTCTCGAAAAATGTCCAAAAAACCGTAAACGTTTTCACGAAATTTCTTAAAAATAAGATGTTTCGTTCTTGAGTTATCGTGCGAACACATATATATATATATATATATATATATATATATATATATATATATATATATATATATATATGTATGTATAGGTTCCGAGATATATATATATATATATATATATATATATATATATATATATATGTATGTATAGGTTCCGAGATATATATATATATATATATACATATATAAGTATATATATGTATATATATATATATATATATATATATATATATATATATATATATATATATATATATATATATATATATATATATGCTTACTAAGTGTCCGCACGATAACTCAAGAACGAAACATCTTATTTTTAAGAAATTTCATTAAAACGTTTACGGTTTTTTGGACATTTTTCGTCAAAAAGATTTGGCGGAATGAGGCGGAAAAATCACATAAAAAAGGTTTTTTTATTTACAATTACTCTAGATCAACTAGTTTCCGAGATAAACGTACTTTTGTAAATGGAAATTCGCTATGTTATGCAGGATGCTGCGACAGGGGTGTTGTGTTAATTTTAGCAGAAATTCATAAAAACAGCAATAACAAAACCTATAACTGATAGTAATTTTACAATGTAAATACCGCCAAATATACGAGTACTCAACAGAGCTTGTGCAAAGGGTATGAAGAGTGTGCTACCGTACTTAGTCTTGTACCTGTAAAAAAGATAGTAAAAGCTTAGTAAAAGAGGATGATAGTTTTTATGTCACCGAAGGATGACATATTAATCTCGTTGTGTGATTATAGTGGGGGAAAATTTAATAATAATAATAATAATATATAATATAATAATTATAGAGTTGTACATGCATATATTGAATAAACGGTAGACGGCTGTACTCTCACTGTATTACAGAGTTGTACCTGCATATATTGAATAAACGCAAGAGGGCTGTATTCTCACTGTACTTAAAAAACGAGCCAAAAAATCATAAATTAACACTTTTACTGAGGTGACATTACTTAGTGCGTGTCAAAAACACGCACTTGACGAATTTTTTGTTTTTGCTCGTCATCTATCTTTTAAAAAACCTGAGAAGACGGGCCCCATAAAATATATTCTGGAAAGAAATTTTTGAAAAATCAAAGAAGGGATCCTCGTAAAAGTCATATTGCACACCGTCTATTTTAGTCCTGCACCGCCTCGGGGCTACTCAACAATATTATACAAATAGGTTTTATACATTTAGATATTTTTTCTTTTCTTAAATACAACGTTATTAATTAGAATTTCCGTTAAAAAATATTCAAATGAATTCGGAACGTAATAATTTAAAAATTTAACAATCTTTTTAACCTAATATATTAGATCTTTTTCAAGGAGATTCAAAATGAACATCACAATCCACAATTGAATAAATTCTTCCTTATTTATATTTCATAAATATTTTTAACATAATGGTTTATGTCTTCATCAGTGACTAAATACAAGAAATAATACAATTATTAAATAAAATACATGTTATTATATATTAAGTATAATATAAAAACCCCTATACTCGAACGCGATTCAATACTCGAACAGTTTTGATATTATTTTATCGGTTTCTTTTAGAAATAACTTCATTAATATATAAAATATCAAAACTGTTCGATTATTGAATCACGTTCGTCTATAAGGGCTTTTACCCTACAATTAATGAATTTTTTTTGTACAATTCTTTTCAGGTGACAATTTAACTTATGTGTACCAATATAGGAGGAACTTAACCCTAATTAAAAAAGAAAAAAAAAACGACCACGAGCGTTTGAAAAAAAAACCAGCCACTAGAACTCTCGTGGTCACTTTTTAAAATTCTAAGCATCTTTTTAAGAGTAAGTTCCTCGCCTACAAGTCCCATAATATTGTAGTTTTTTCACTTTTACTATAGAAAAAAAGTTAGTACAGATTTTTACAGCGAAAAAATGGTACAAAACATTTTCGTTGGTCATTTCATTGTAGGTAAACATAATAAAAACGAAACAAAAATTCGTACTAGGGAAATTTAACTGATTTCAGAACCATAGTAACAATGTATTAAGCCCTTTAGGACTAATGACGAGCTCAGCTCGTTATACTAATTTTTAGAAAAAATTCAACTGACGAATGTGCATTTTCTTATATCGGTAACTGGAGGCTGTACAGTAAAGCAGTAAAGCGTGGTTGTATTGTAAATAAATTAAGCAAAACGGGGCCAAACTTTAAGGGACCAAACTTACTATTATACGTAAACAGATATTAAATTTTTTATCTAAAATATTGGAATATTGGGTGCATACTAGTTCGCTCCCGTGATCAATTTTTAATTTCATTTTGAAAAAGGGTCGTAGGTTAATTCTCTCCCGGGTTGCATACTAATTCGCTCCCGCGGTCAGATTTTAATCTTATCTTGAAAAAGGGTTAGGTTAGTTCGCTCTTGACTTATTATCTACTGACAGGTAAAATTAATTACCTAAATGACGGTGGGGATATTCCATATAGTAAGATGAAAAGCAAATACATATTCGCATATTAGTTATTATTTGTGATCAATCAGTTGAAGATAAAACTATAGTTTAACAACCAATCTGTATAATTTTGCCATCGATATGGAAGTGTGTGAAATGGTAAGTGAAAAAGTCAAACCCATGTTAACTGTAAATAATTATAATATAATTTTCATAAGAACTACTTTTCATAAAAACATTTAAATTAAGGCATAAAAAAGTGTATCGCAAGGTAGTTAACTTGCGTAAGGAATTTGTAGAAGGAAAAATATCATTATTAAAACAAATTGTAATAAGTAGATTTGACATTGTAAATTTTATGTAATATAAATTTACACCAAATTTATAATGTATTTAATATTCAGTTAAAAAACACAAATAAAAACATTTTTATTTTGCTGTTCAATTTGTGTAATTTCTCTATCTTTGGGTTCTTAGAATGAACCTTAATCGCATTAGCATATAGTTACGGGAGCGAACTAGTATACGACCCTCCAGGGTTATCTGACCGCGGGAGCGAACTAGTATGCGCCGGGAATAGTAACTCGAAGAACTGTCAACCCAAAAACACTTCAGCTGCACTATCGCGTTTTTGTTAGTTGACAGTTCTCATTAAATTGCTAGGCAACAAATTTTCGTCAGACAAACCCAAATTTATTTGAAAAACTACAAACCTCTCATGAAAATGAAAATTAATAAATATTTAACAAACACATTGTGCATTACTGTTTAATAACATTGTAATTTGAGATAACGTGTAATAGTGTAGTATATTATTCAAGTTTATGTATAATATACTCACATAATATTAGAAGGCGCGACTCGCTGTTTTTTTATTATTTTTTTTTTTTATTTTTATACATACACATACACATACAATATTATATTGGTAAAGTTGAAAAATGTATTTATTCTTATTGTTATTAAAATGAAAGAGAATGACAATCATATAATATAAGTTCATATTACTTGTCATTGTCTAATGAAAAAAATGAATTGAAATGAATATGATGGCGTGCACATGTTGAGCTTCACAGAGAGACCCCGGGAATATTGTAATCATACATACACACACTGGATACCCGCCTTGTCCTTAACTCCTTAGAGAATAATATAACATTAATATAACCATTACATATAAAGTTTGCGAATTAAGTAGAATAAATGGCCAAATATGACAAAAAAAACATTATTCTAATTGAAAAATTTTTCTTTCCTTATATTGTGTACATTTGATTAACTATTTTTTTTTTATGAACTTTTTTTTACATAGGTACACAATTTTAGAAAAATATGCTTATTGTAATGATATTTATGCAAAAGATAAGTTTTAAGTTTGTTATTGAATAATGAGCAGGGGCGGTCCTAGGTCCTCGGGGAGGGATATTGCTGGGAGGAATTTTTGGGGACAATTTTTGAGGGACAATTTCTTAAGAGAGATTTTTCGATAGAAATTTTCAAACCGAGAAGAATTCGGAGTTTTCTTTTTAGTTAAATTTAAAAAATATATTTGTTATCCTTATTAAAAATAATCAAACTCAACCAACAATAAATTTTAATGTGAATAAATTGCACACTTATTTATTAAATTCGTTTATTTTAGATTACATCATTTAAGAGCGACAATCCCTATACAATTAGTATTGCTTACTTTTATCTTTTAACAAAATACAATAAACAATTTTTTGAAGTTAATATGAGAATAATATAAACTAAACACTATGTAAGTTTTTCCGACTTAAGAATTTTAAATCTTAAGAGTATATACAGATCTACAAAGTTAAACACCATTATCGAAGGATACCACAATTGCCACAATACATATTATTTTTATATAAAATATTATGGTGGGACCACTGGTAAACCTGTAAAAGATAACGAGAGTGATTTTAGAGTACCGTAAAACCGTCTAGACCCGGACATTTTTTTACTTTTTTTGGTAGTATTTTATGTTTATATATGTTTTCTTCATAGATATCACCAATAAAAGTATTACCATTAGAAAGAGCGTATATTATTTGTATTATCCCTGACCCATTTATTTCATTATAAGTAAAAATTAAAAAAAAAAAATTAGTAAGTGTCCGGGTCCACACCCCAAGTCCGTCTTGACCCGGACACTTACTTAAATAATGTAATAACATGCAAACTAACATCTCCCGTCGGGGTTAGGACAGTGTTTTATATCGCTTGATGTCTTTGAACCTGTCAAAGGCTTCAAAACATTTTGTGGGAAGGGAGAGGGGTCAATACATAGTATGCCTCCCTACGAAGTAAACATGCGATATGACACCAGAAGGAGGCATAAACCGCGTAATTCTGGCGGGAATATAATGTATGGATAGTGGAAGTTACAGCCAGTGCGAATCGCGGCCATAGTGTAATAGACTGATGTGTCCGGGTTTAAACGGATATATGTATATAGCATGTATTTTTGTATATATACATCGAATATAACTTCAAACATCATTAAATGATGCGCGATAAAATTCTGAACACATACATATCAAAATTAAAACAATATGACAATTATGACGAAAATTACATGTCTAAGTTAGACACACATGTTATTTCTTTGAAAAACGTCTTTGAAAACTTTGACATCCGTAATTTTTATTGATACAGCTGTTTAGAAGATGTTTTTCTCTCTCTAATGACGTCAAGAACAAATGTTTATTGTAGCAGGTTAATATAGAAACTACTTACTTTGAAGATTGGTGGAAAGTGTCCGGGTCTAGACCCCCTGTCCGGGTCTAGACGGTTTTACGGTACTGATAAGTTTTGCACAATAGTTAAATATAAGAATTACGTGGCGTTTTATACTGTGGTTTTTAGTTATTCATGACTTAACCCTCAAGCTCATGACTGGAGTCCAAACGCACCCCTCACAAAGTTTGAACTATGCTCCTGAACTAGCGACCAATAATACCGATTTCCGGTGTGATCCATAATTTACTTCGAAGGTCTGTGAGCAGTGTCAGGTCGATCGCACTTCTAGTTGTTGGTTAGTTGTTACGCAGTCTGTTTACAAATTGTGTGTGGGGTGTGTATAAACCCCAGTCGTTAGTTTACGTTCAACTTTTGTGATAGTAAGTTTATTTTATATTTTATACTAGCATTTACCCGTGGCTTCGCCCGCGTGATAGTAGAAGGACTAAGCGGGTCTTAGCACACACTACGTCCTCAGAAGTATGGGCACATCTTAACCCAAGGGGTGCCCCTGCTTTTGACACGGCAGTATACCACTACATTAAGTACACTACCGCGTCAAAAGTATGAACAAACCTTGACTTAAAGTGTACCCATACTTTTGACGACGTAGTGTGTGCTGGAACCCGCTCAGCCCTTCCACTCGTGGCTTTTTAAATTATGACATCTAGTTCAAGCGTATAAAATGTACTTTCACTTTCCCACAGAAATTTTCCCATAGAAATAAAATGTTTCCTCCCGGTAAAAAAATAGACTATAACATTGTTTTAACAATATGCAAAGTTCGAATGAAATCAGTGATCCTCTTATCGTCCTAAATATATTTTCCCACGGGAATTAGACTTCTCACAGGATTCAGATATTTTCTCGGGATAGAGAGTAGTCTGTGTCCCTTTCTATCCCCGCTGTAAACAATATGCAATATTTAAAATCAATTTTCCATTTTTTTAACAGTCAGTTGCCATTATTTAATTGTTTCATTTTAAATACATTTTCCCTCGGGAATCAGATACTTTCTCGATGTAAAAGCTTATGTTTATCGCTGTATATCGTTCTATCTACTAACTTTTGTTTCATTTAAAATATATTTTTCCACAGAAATGAGATTTCCCACAGGAACGAGATGTTTTTCCAAGGTAAAAAGTCGCCTATGTTCTTTTTCAACCCCTCTGCTAACAAAATTCGAAGTTTGAAACCAATAACCCGCTTTTTAATAGTCAACACTTATAATTGTCATAGATGACCTATAAGCGTTTCCGTTTCCCAAGCTATTTCTGTGCAAAGTTTCAAGTTGACTGGTTAAGTCGTTGAAGCGTAAAAGCAAGTCAAACAAACAAACACTGAATTTTGCATTTGTAATATTAGTTAGGATAAGGATTAGGATTTACACTTTAAAAATGAATTTTTAACAATTTTAAAATCACCAGTAAACCATACCACATCAGTTCCCACATTTCTAATTGTAAAAGCGACAGACTTCCGTTTAAAGTTTCTTCTCCTGTTTCAACCTAAGGGATGAATTTTTAAAAGCACTGAAACTTGTGTGTTTAAATCAGTAACCTAACACCAATTTCCATATTTCTAACTCAAAAAATTACAAATTTCTATGAAAATTTTCATTTCCAATTTTACCCCCTTAGGAGTTGAATTTCAAAAAATCCTTTATTAGTGATCACCTACATTATATAAGAAATCCCTGTTCAAAATTTCCTGTTTCTAGGTGATAGACTTTCATTTAAGGTTTCTTCCCCTGTTTCAAACCCCTAATGGATGAATTTTTAAAAGCACTGAAACTTTTGTGTTCAAACCAGTAACCTAATACCAATTTCCATATTTCTAACTCAAAAAATTACAAATTTCTATGACAATTTTCATTCCCCATTTTACCCCCTTAGGGGATGAATTTCCAAAAATCCCTTCTTAGTTATATTAGAAATCCCTGTTCAAAATTTCACGGTTCTAGATGACAGACTTTCATTTAAAATTTCTTCTCTGATTTCAACCCCCTAAGGGATGAATTTTTATAAAAACACAAACTTTTGTTTTCAAGCCAGTAACCTAACACCAATTTCCATATTTCTAACTCAAAAAATTGCAATTCATAAAAAGAAAATTTTCATCCCCTATTTTACATGCTTAAGGGGTGAATTTCCAAAAATGCCTTTTCAGTGCTCACTTAGGCTAGCAACTTACCTTTAAAAAGTTGCTTAGAAATTGAAAAAGTGACCACGAGCGTTCTAGTGGCTGGTTTTTTTTTTAATTGATGCAGAATTTAAAATAAAATATAAAGTTCAAATACTATTTTTTGATTAAACCACGGCTTTAATGCTAAAAATTGATAAAAATAAATAATTTGACAAGTATTCTTATAAATGTTTGATTTTAGTCTACGTATTCATTCTAAAATATCATATTTGTCAATAGTTTTTTGTCTCTCTAAAAAAATGTTATAATTTTTTTTTTTATATATCAATTGTGCTTAGAGAATACTACAAATACAAAATTTATACATGTATCTTACCTATTACTTTCATGAATTTCAACTTTTCACAGTGACGCCGGCATTTGGTAAAAAAATAGTATTGGAATTTTTTATTCCTTTTTAAATTTTGAATCGATTAAAAGAAAAATCAGCCACTAGAACGCTCGTGGTCGCTTCTTGTTAAAAATTAGGGCTAAGTTGCTACTCTATTACGTTATATAACAAATCATCTCTGTTCAAAATTTCACGTTTCTTGGTGACAAACTTCCATTTAAAGTTTCTTCCCCTGTTTCATCCCCCTTTAAGGGATGAATTTTTAAAAGCAGTGTAACTTCTGTGTTCAAACCAGTAACCTAATACAAATTTCCATATTTTTATCTAAAAAAATTACAGAGATCTATAAAAATTTTCAACCCTTATTTTAACCCCTTAGGGGATGAATTTCCAAAAGCCCTTTCTTAGTGCTCACCTACGTTACATAAGAAATCCCTGTTCAAAATTTCACGTTTCTAGGCCCAGCGGTTTGGGCTGTGCGTTGATCGATCAGTCAGTCAGTTTTGATTTTTATATATATAGATTACTAGGTTGATGAGAGGCAAGCAAGGTGCGACTTGTGTCTGAGATCAAAAGAATGCAAAAGCCATTTTCATTGTGTTAAGTGTCTTCGAGCCATATGCGAAGAACACAAACTCGTTTTGCACCTATTGTGCAGTAATTGACTAAATCTACTTAATAAATTTGTAACACTGACTGACTGACAGACAACGCACAGCCTAAACCGTTGGGTTTAGAAGAATGAAATTTTGCACAGGAGTTCCCTATGTAACGTAAGTGACCACTAAGAAAGGAATTTTGAAAATTCGCCCCCTAAGTGGGTTAAATTGGGAATGCAAATTTTTATGGAAATTCGTTATTTTTGAAGTTAGAAAAATATGTTACTATGACTATTAAAATAAAAAAAAACTTATTTAATGAATCTTTAACTTTGACTGACAGATAACGCACAACCTAAACTGTTGGGTTTAGAAGGACGAAATTAAGCACAGGAGTTATGAAAAAAGGCATTTAGGCTTTTATTTATAAATAAAAGTCAGTTGTTTCTGGAAATTTATTCCCTAAGGAGTTAAAACAGAAAATGAAAGTTTATATGGGAAGTTCGTCATTTTTAAAGTTGGAAACGTGGATATTGATTTAGTCTTTTGAAAAACATTAAAAGTGAGCAAAAAGTGAGTACCTGATAAAAAGATGTTGCCGATTTGAAATCCCATCGGGCATACGGCTAGTTCTTATATAATAGCTTATCCTGTTCAGTTACTTCAATGTTTTGCATTAATTTTTAGAATAAAAAAATTCTTTAAAACATAATTTTTAATTTACTAATTTTCGTCATTTTCAAGTGTCTAAATAAATATACTTTTTTAACAGAATAATGTGACCGTATTTTTTTTCTATAGATTGAAGTCTTCTCTTCAAAACACCGTTAGATAAAGTTGTTTGAACGGTTGGAAAGTTACAAATTTTTATTTGAAAAATGAGCTTTTTGCTGATTTTTTCCGGTTTTTAATGTTCTAATGGGTTTTTTATGACCTGAATTTGCCTAAAATCAGATTTTATGTATACCATTTTCTTCCCTATGAAAAAAGGAAGAGGATGGTATACGATAATGTCGGTTTATCGGTCATAGAAACGACTTATTATCAAGAAGACAATGGGATGCATTTGAACCCCAGGCATGAGTTTTAAGGTAAAAAAATTGAGTCATGAGCTTGAGGGTTAACAGCGTTTCTACTGCGCTTCCAAAACTAATGTATGGGGGAGAATTCTATAATATCATCCTGCATTCAGTATAGACTAGTGTTTCTTAACCGGCGCGGCGTAGCAGATCGCAAAAATTTTGCACCCGTCCGTGGAACAGTACGTGAAATTATTAATAACAATTTTTATTTTAAATCAATCAATAAAAAAGTATAAAATTTTAGTGTTATTTGTTTCCACAATACATACATTTTATTACCTACACCGTCATTTTTAAAATATTAAACATTAGTTGAAAGGTTATAGAGTTAAATTTAACAATCACTTCGAATGTCGAATTTTAGATTTCTGCGGCCTTTCTACACCTAACTACACTGCTCTTTCTTATCGCGTATTCGCAATTATTACATCAGTTTTGGCTACTGAGGTTATTGTAACTTCTGAATTATTACATTTATAAAAATGTCGTGAGCAGCGTGGCCCCATCACGAGAGTCGAATTTTTCGCTACACCTTCGGTATCTTCAAGATATCTAAATGCGGTTGAAAGAGTACAGGCGGTTTGTCATTTTGGTGTTTTCAAAACTGATGATAAGTGTCCGACTGATCGAGGCTTTAAAAAAAGGGTCTAAGTTTTTAAGGGCTGAATTTCAGTAAATTTTAATTTTATGTCGATAGCAGTTAGCAGGAAATAAGCCAACAAAACTCGTACGAGGGTATTCCTACCCATGCTTATTCATCAATAGCCTTTGTGTTTTATTCTTAAATATTGAAAAAAGACCTTAAATAGTGAACTGGAAGGCTTTTTTGAAGATATTTTTTCTTTCCAAAAAATCCAAAATTCATATATAAATAAAAATTGACTTTAAGGTAGTTGGTCGATAAAACGGTTTTTTCAAAGGAATTTAACGAAACTTCACTAGATATGTATTTAATCTAGTACCAAAAATATGAGTCCTTACCTACCGAAAAAAAATTGACCACCCCAATTTTGAGAAAAACGATTTCAAAGTTTTCTAATTTTAACACGGGCTCTTATGGGAAAACTCTATTTTTTTTTTGAATAAAATAAAAACGTGTCAAAGGGATTTGATAAAAATTTAATATGTTATTTAATACAAAATTACAAACCATATTTAATAAGAAACAAAAATTATTGACCACGCCGTTTTTGAAATATAACTTAAAAACATCATTTTACAACGTTTTTACAATTCTTTTTCAACAATTCTTTTAAATTGCTACAACATAAGCTCGCGGAAATTCAAAAAAATAAGTGGTATGCAAATATAATAACTGAAGAATATTAATACATTATTTAATTTTTGATAAAAGAAAACTTTTTTGCTGAGATGTACTTTTGCACCTGACTATCTCAGAGCAACTACGTTAATAATATTTTTTAAATTACAATATTTATTACATATTTTATTACAACAGTTAGTTCACTTTTTTTAACATTTACTATGCGTACTTGTATTAGTCTGAAAATAAGTCATTTTAGACACATATAACAATACCATTGAATTCTGATGTAAAAATGGGAGAAGTGGGGGGTAAGGTAATGTGGAATCCCTAAAAGACACTAACTGGATACTAATTCAATACTAATTCAATACATGTACAAAATTTCAGCCCTTTAGGTTTACTCAGCGAATCTCTAGGCATGTTAGAAAAAAAAGCAAAAAATTCAAGGAAATCTTGTAGTCAAATCGTGGGGGTAAGCGTTTAAATTTGAAACCTCCAGAAAGCAATGGCTGGTTATTTACTTAACCTGTACACAAAATTTCAGCCCTCTAAGTTTATTTGGGGAGATTTTGACCTTGACAAAACTGTTAAGAAACAAGAAATATCATGTGTTTTTTGGTATAAAAATAGTCGGGGTAAAGGTTAAAAGTTGAGCACCCCTAAAGGCATACCCTTGATAGTAACTCGACACAAACTTCGAAAACGTCGAAAAAGCATGAAATTGTGGCTTAAAAATGGTGAGGGGGAAAATATTAAAAAATCCAAAAAGCACACCCTAGGTACGGACACTATCACCATACAAAATTTCAATCCCCTACGTTAATTCTGGGGGGGGGGGGTGAGCGTGTTAGATCCAAGCAAAATAATTCTCCCTCTACTCCCTATGAATCATCCTAGAGAGCTGAATTTTGGATATGTTGCAGATAATTGACCGAAATATTATTTCCAGCCAGTTTGGAAAAGTTTTATTGTTTTGTCGCCGCCCACCACCCCCTTGAAGGTTAGGTCGGATCCAAAATTTGACTCCATTTTTATAGTATTATTGCCCGTTATTTTCAAACCACTTACCAAATTTCTCCTGATTCCGTCCATAACGGAGCCCTACACATGTCAAAAGGAGCTGGAAATTATACATATATATATATATATATATATATATATATATATATATATATATATATATATATATATATATATATATATTATATATATATGTATATTATATATATATATATATATATATATATATATATATATATATATATATATATATATATATCAGACATTTTTTTTCCATCAGAATCGTGTTCTATGGGTCCGAAAACGAATAGCGCCCCTACTCTGGCCTCGTCCCGTTCTTATCGTATAGGCTGTATTAGTCTAATTTTTCTGTAAAAATTCGACTAAAAAGGTCTTATATCCGGTTAAATTTCATTATTGATTTAATATTTAATACTACAAATTTTTAATTTTTTCCTTGCGAATCCTGTTGAACCTGTAGCTTAATCGGACTAATAGGAAATTCGGTAATGATTATTCTTAGATAATTAATAAAATTATGTACCTTGAAGAAACTGACCGAATGAGGAGAAGAAAAAGTAAATATAATGTTTGGAATATTCAGTTAAAATTTTTCATATACTGTGTATCTTGTACTATACTGAAATTAATTCTTTTAATAGAAATATTTTTGTCGATTTAGATTTTCTTTCTTTGCATATGATCAATATAGGAAATAACCTGCTGATTTTTCAGCATCTTCAGATCCTCAGTTATCAATTTTCCACCATCAAAATTATTAAAAAAAATTTTAATGGGCTTATTCATAAACTTGACACCAATTTCTGATGCATCAAAAGAAAAGAACATTGCGATCTCAAAAGGTAGGAAAGAGGAAAATTCTGACGAATAAAATGTTAATAGACAAAGAAACTGAAAAAAAAATGTGTTGACGTAAATTATGAATTCATAAGGATTTCGTTGTTAAAACTACCAAATCCGAAAAAAGAAACGAATTAAATAATAACGCCATAAAGGTACCTACACAATTATTATTTTGAAAATTAATGGAGAAGTTTTTATTTATTTCATAAATATATATTTTAAGGGGTCCGCATTAATAACAGATCTTCCTTTATATTTTATACGTAATTATTACAAAATAATAAATAGTCCAATAATATATATTTTTCTAAAAAAATTCAAAATGATAGCCTTATTTTTAATTACTTGACTTAAAAAAAAAAGCAAAAACATACCAAAAGTATTACTAAATGTTCAGGTTCAAATGCATTTACATAAATTACAATACAAACAGATCACATAATTCTGTCTATATATATCCATACGTAACTATATTTGCTATACATATTTTGACCTTAAATATTTAAAATTTAAATTATCACAATAATGTACATTTATAATAAAAACACTTATTTATTTATTTATGATCAGATCAGTATTGCGTATATATTAATTTCGTTTTTTAAAGACAATACATGTTTGAGTTGAACAAAGTATATTCATATACACTATTTAATTTAAATTTAGGTAAAGTTCGTTTTATTTATCGATGACGATCAAATGCAATTCGTATATGTTATTTTTCTTTTCAAATGTTATCTGTAAGCATAATATAATATATCTCTGTGTTTTGATCGAACCATTTATAAATAATTTATCTTTTTGTGATTCACTATCGATCGGTAAAGTTTAAAAAAATAGATGATATTTTTTGAATAAATCAGTATATAGAAATTAAAGAATCGATTTACATGCGCTAATGTGTATAACGTTAAATATGGCCAGGTTTAAGTTAATTTTTCAAATATTTGAATTCTGAAAACAATTAATATTCGAAGCTGAACAATATTAAACTGTCTTATGCCAGATTTCCAGGTGCAATTATACTTAAATAGAAGTAAAGATCTGAGGAAATCTGACTAAATATTTAAAAAAAATTAATTGTAAGATGTATAAAATATATTAGCATCAGTGTTTAATTTCGGCCGGAACACGACGGAACGTCGTTCCGGCAACTCCCAGGCTTTTTTTATTTCTAATCAATGTTTTTAATGAAAATTTAATTATTTATTCGTTTTCTAAATTCGTTTTGTCACAAATTTTCAAAAATCGGGGTTTGTGACTTTTGGGAGGCCGTATGGTTAAAATGGGTGCATGGTTATGGTGTAAAGGTTGAAAATGTATGAGTATATTTTCCGGCACCTAAAACTTTACTATGCGTGCCGATACTTAAAATTTTAGAAATTAAGCACTGATTAGCTTACAAATAATATTCACCAAAATACCAAAATACATGTTTTCTTTAGAATTTATTTGATTTGAAAAGGAAAGGAATCAGTCTCAAACCAGAAAGCATGTTTAGATACAGTGGTGAGCAAGACATAGAATTTTATTATCTAGATAACAGGTAATAGATAACATAATTAAAAACTTCTAGATAAAGATAACAGAAAATTTAATGGTTATCTAAATAAAACTTTAAATAACAGATAAGATGATGGCGGAAATGATTTCAAACTAAATGAATTCTGTTTAAAATTAAAGAAATGCTTTTAAACATTTATCGGATGTTTCAAAAAGTGTCGATATTTATCTGAATTACATGGTAGACTAAGTGGTCGGAAAAAAATCGCGGATAGGCGGATAAAAATCGCGTAAATTGAATCTGGAAAGATACTGGAAATAAAAGCTACTGTATTAAAAATTTTACGGAATTTTATAATACAAATGATAACGAACATGTCGAAATTTACATAATAGGTACTAAAATTTGAAAAATATCGTTATTTCCGATATCGATAATTTTCGATAACGAAAAGTAGGTTTTGACAACGCCAATATACCCACAACTTGCTCCGCTTGAGCATTTAAAAATTTCGTTATTTTTTCGCTACGACACACAGTTCAGGAGATATTTACAATTAAAGTTTCCAATAATGTAAAGTATCATTTATAAACAAACATAGTAAAAAGCAGGTCCACTTTATGATAGACCGAATCAGAAGTACTTAAAAAATTTCAAAAATAAGATCACGGAAAAAAATCCGCGTATAAAAAATTTCGCGTAAATTGAATTCAAGGGCGTATACAGCCGTGACTCTGGGGGGGGGGGGTCAAGCGGAAAATAATAGGACTAAAAAAACTGCGGAACCAAAATTAATAAAAAATAATAAATTGGACTTCTTCTATATCGTTGACAACCCAAAAAAAAATGTTAACTGGTAAATTTACTGATATGGTGTTTAAAATTAAATAATATCTAGTGTATATTTTTAATTCTCCGAGGGGGGGGGGGTCATGGCCCATTGACCCCTCCCCTCCCTTGTATACGCGCTTAATTGAGTTCAATTTATCGCGTAAAAAAAGTCCGCACAAAATGAATACTACTGATAGAATTGCTTTTCAACATTTCTCTAATGCTTAAAAAAGTGTTGATATTTATCTGAATTACATTTCTCTAATATTTTTCGTAATTACATGATAGACCAAGTGGTCGGAAAACGACATTTCATATTACACCATCTAATGTTATTCCATTTAATTGTGGAAATGGTTTCAGGATATAATATTCTATTTAAAATTAAATAATTGTTTTAAACATTTTTGTTATGCTTAAGAAAATGTTAAAATTTATCTGAATTACATGGTGATAGGAAAACAATTCATATTTAAAAAAATAAATTTAATTAAGAAAACTGGTAATTGTCATAGGTGATCGGTTCTCACAAGATTGTCCTAGATATTACCGGGCCGTGATTCAAGAAACGTTGAGAAACGCTTAGTTTTACTTGACTAGGGCCGGACCATCCTAAATGCTGCCAGGGGCACCGCGAAAAATGCGGCCCCTCTCTTTCCTTAAAATGAGAAAGAAATGTTTCTTTTAAACTTTGTTTCCTACAAAAAACAAGTGGCGAGCAAAAAAAAAACTTCAAATTCAACCTTTTGGCGCTCTCGAACTTACATTTTTGGTGCCCCCAAAACCTGCCACTCGGGGCACGTGTCCCCGCTGCCCCCCTGGATTCGGCCCTATACTTGACTATTTCATTGATTATGTCATATTTATGCTAGATATTTTTTATGATGAATTTTTCTACTTCAAATTCTATATAGAAAAAGAATCTAGAGAAAAACAACATTTTATTGAAATAACAAAAGTAATTAAATAAATAAATAAAAATTTATATTTTATACATAACTAAATAAATATAAAATATATTATTTATTATAAATAATTTTCTGAATCAAAATTGTAGGGAATTTATAAAATTTTCATTATTGTACTTTTCATTCATCACTTAATGTTTTCAAAAATAAAACAACAGTGACAGCCCGTGTCTGTTTAAATAAAATTTTGTACTTTCATAAGTATTTCAATTTTCGCCATTTCCATAATTATTCATTAATTATACATAAACGATTAATTTAAAATTTAAAATTGTCATTTATATATATATACCTATATCCAATAGTTGAATATCAAATTTATGATAAACGATAAATGGTCATGTCAAGCAAAGGTTCAACTTGTTATAATAGAAAGTTCTCTTTTAATTTATTGTCTTTTTTTAGAATAAATTATTGAAATTGTTCAATATAACTGGCTGTAAAGAACACTCTAATCCTATTTTATATAAAAGTATATTTTGGACAATAAAATTTCTATTTCGGGTGTAAAAGACAGCTATTTTGCAGGGCCGTGGAGAGAATTCAAATGAAAAGCACTGGGAATAAACCGCATTTTATTTAAATTTCTTCCTGGAGAGAAATGGCAAACCCCGGGAATTAAAGGTAATTTTTAAAATTTTCCTTCTAAAAAATAAATGGTGAGCAAAAAATAATTTTAGCTTTTTTCCCGGACCCTCTACCGACACCTACGGGCCCCGGGGCTACAACCCTCTCGTCGGGCTTGGTATTTTGTAACGAATTCACAACTTTTTTTTAATATTCGATGATTTTTTCAATAATTTAAACAGATTTTCATGTTTTCTAAAATAAATACTATTTAAATTACTTCATAGCTATTAGTCGGCATCATGACGCTGACCAGAAACTTTTTTGTAGTTAAAATTTAATAGCTTTAATCGATTGTAGGACACTCCAAAAAATTAGTAGATCTTGATGTTCTATTCGGTGTATTTGATAAACGTTATTACTAAAATTTCTTAAAGAACCGTTTCCTGATAACTATGTTTTGGGACATGAAAAACCCAGCCTAATGTACAGTTTTAT
This sequence comes from Brachynemurus nebulosus, assembly GCA_035578155.1. NCBI lineage: Eukaryota > Metazoa > Arthropoda > Insecta > Neuroptera > Myrmeleontidae > Brachynemurus > Brachynemurus nebulosus. The sequence continues at coordinate 27,614,563 of JAPWDM010000004.1, read as the reverse complement.
AAACTATTTTTGAGTGATAACAGCATAGTCTCATCTGCCTTTTATTTTTCCTTTTTCATATATTATACCTATAACAGTATTTAGGTGCAAGTTGTACTTATGCAAATAGTGTTTCGTACTGTAAGTTGTAAATTTTACCACATTTTGATAGACGATCACCTTTGGCGTCTAGATTTTTTTTACGTAATTATTGTGAGTTTTTTTATTACGTATATGTTCTTATTATATCCTGGAATCATTTCCGCCATTAGTTGGAATAACACTTGTTCCTGTAATATGAAATGGCGTTTTCTGACCATTTGATCGACCATATATCCCCACCATTCAACAAGTTAGTCCCGCCATTTTGCTTTTTTTTGCAAACAAAAAGGTTGTGCCATTTTATGCTTACTAGTTGTGTGTTATCATATGCCGTAAATAAAAAGCTGAATTCCAACAATCAATTTTTTTACAGGCAAAAACTATTTTTTGGCATAAAGTTAGCCCTGGCGTTTTCTTTTTTTAAAACAAAAGAAATGTGCTAAATTGTGCTAGACATGTGCTATCATGGGGCGTAAATAAAAAAATTATAAATCTAGCCTCGTAATTTTCTTTTTTGTAAAATAAAAATAAAAATAATAAACATTTTTATAATGCATTGTTATTCGCGGCCCGGTATTGGTCCGCGGATTGACGGTTGGTAAGCACTGCTCTAATTTACATATGCTAATATGTATGTTTTGGAGGTTTTTTGTTTCCTCCTTATTATAGTCTAATGATAAAGTATATATATACATATATATATATATATATATATATATATATATATATATATATATATATATATATATATATATATATATATATATATATATATGCTTTTGTCACCAAAAGAGTAAGATTTAATTAACAGATACCACATGGAAAAGAAACACTTTTTTCATTTTTTAAATTTTAAATTCTTTTTGTAATGAAAACATTGAAGCAAAGATATTCTAATGAAAGTACCGAAAAATTAAAAGATCGGCCAGCGAGAAGAAATTCACGTATCCTGTACCCTTACGAAAAGAGGCAAGTTAAGTCAGTGTAAAACGATTTGAAGGGGAAACGTCAATTTTATTTTTAACTCAATTATGGGATGTATTTTTCTCAACTTTTAAAAACGTTGACTTACCTCCTTTCCTCAATTATAATCTCTACTTTAAAACAAATATTTAAAGAAAATCATTCTTAAGGTTTCCATTTTTTGGATATACTGGGAATTTTATGTTATTATAGGGGAAAAACACAAGAAAACACCAATATTTATAGGCATAAGAAGAAATATATATTTTTATATCCATGCCATCATAATTAACAACTGACCTGTCCTGCACTCAGACCAGTACAAAAATACTTACAAAAGTACATTATATATTATATTGTATATATAATAATATATTTATATATCTTGTTTTTTTCATATAATGTATATTCACAATATATCTGTATTACATAATATAATAATAAAGAACATTACTTATCAATATAATATGCCCCTGGTGCTGCAGAAGTGACTTTTAATAGGTAACGGAGCGAAGAGGAAAGGTGTCGATTGGCTGATCAGCGGTCGAGTGCAGTGGCGTTGCCCAACAATGTGATTGATGTAACAATGTTATTTTTTGTTTTATATAATATATATATTTTCAATTTTTAAGTAATATAATAATCATAATCATAATGAGACAATAAATACAGATAATCAATGATGAAGATAAAGAGAAGTAGACTGAAGAATAAGTTTTTTTTTTTTAATATATTTATAATGTTTATGATTGATTTTCGTTTATAGGTACTGTGCAGCTATATTAATATTAATTAATTATAGGTATAATTTACACATTTTTTTGTCATTTAATTATTGTGCTTCGGTCGTCCATTGCCGTCATACAATTTTTATTTTACTTTAACAAAAAACGTAATAACATTTAATTATTAAATAGTATATTCAGCACTCTCTTCACTTATACTATTTAATTTTTTTTATATAATTTGTATATTTTTTAAAATTTATTCAAAAATAAATTTATATCATTTTTTTTTTTTTTTTTTTTTAGATATAATGACATTAGATTTTCGTTATTACTTATTAATCCATATTTCAATTTTATAATATGTAATATATATTCATAAATATTTCTTTTTTCACGTCATATTCAAAATAATTTTTTGTGTAACATACAACATTTAGTTTATGTTACGCTTCAATTTAAATGGAATGTATGAAACATTACATAAAACAGGGATGTATGTACATTTGAAAATGTTCAAAATTTATTACGTTTTTAATTAAGTTTTGAAGTTTTCCAATTAAAAATTATCAAACGAAAATTTAGCGTCACTGCATTAATTTTTTTATTAATTATATAAATATATGTATATAAATATGAACGATATTTGTCGTTTGTTTAAATGGTTTTTAGATATTTTTGTGTACTTTATACTCTACATAAATTTTTATTAATCTATATTTAGCAATATTAGCCATTATTTTTTTCTTATTATATATAATAATCTACTAAATTTTCATTTATAAGAAATAAAAGATAATTAATATTTTCTAACACTCCTGAACTGTGCAAGGGATTTCTATTTCACTGTATGAACTGTTTTTTTCTTTTTTTGTCATTTAAAATATGTTCTTCCTTTTATTCTCAATTTTTCTCTTTGTTTATTTTTTGGTTATTGTAAATTATATAAAATTCTAGATAATCCTACCCTCTAATTATTTTTATCTTTAAAATTTCCTAAATACTAATTTTTTCCTTATAACTGATTATATTTATGTTAAATTAAAATTAAGATTCTATATTTTCTTCATTTATAATTTTATAAGAAGGTAATACTTAAAACTTAATTTCGATAGTTATTGGTGTTATCAATTATGTTCATTTTATATAGGTATATAACTATACTTTCTTTTTAGTTATAATGTGCTACAGTCATATACATGTGAAAATCGTTATGGCCTAGCTCAATTAAATTTTTCTTCATAAAAATAAAATTTATTGCGTACAAAATAAATGGCCAAATTAATAATTTTCATCGAGCAATCGTAATTTTAATTGTATTTTATATGAACACAGTACACATACTAAAAGAATATTAAATCGAAGTTCTATTGATTGTCTTATTTTTAGTTGCTTTTCAATATTTTTTCGACAGAATTCATTAAATTTTGATTTTCGAAAAAACGAGATTATATAATAAAATAAAAAAGTAGCAGTAAAAAAAGTAAAATACTGTTTAGGTAATATTGTATATCATAATGGCATTTAATATTCTTTATAATTCCCAGTTTTTTAAATTTCAAGTTTCTTTTTTATTAATATTATTTATTTTTTTTTAAATTTTTCTTTTTTTTACAAAAGACATTATAAAATATAATTTCACAAAAAAGACGGATTATTAAACGTATTTTTAGGTTTGTATCAGCTAAAAAAAATGATTAAATGAATTATTTTTAAAAAGTATTGAATATGTCTTTTGTAAATAAACAAGAAAAAGATGGTGTCCGAATGAAAAACGTAGGCCATTTATGTAATGTACAGAATATAAACATTAGAAAAAGGAACAAATAATACTTCACAAAATAGTATTTCAATATTGTGTTAATAATATTCTTTCTGATTAGTAATATTTATATTGTGATATTCTTGATTCAAAAATATATATTTATTTTATATTTTTTTTTTATATATATAACATATATACACATAAAAATCAGACTTTCTCAAAAAATCTCTCCAGATATTATCTCTTGCATTTGCATAAATTTTTTTTTTTAATTTTATAAAAGTGGGAGTTTTTTTTAAATACAGATTGTATGTCAAACATTTTGATTGTTATTCATCTATTTTCTTAATGTATTACAAAGGGATTGCTTTTCTTTTTATCAATTATATGAAGAGGACGTTTTTAATAAAGAGACTAAACAGAGTTATAGAAAAATATGGCTCGGACATGCCATTATAAAGGCTATTTTTTTTTTTATTAATATTATGCTATCAATTCTGTATTAGCATTTTTTTAAAAATGTTATATTTAATTTTGACTAAGTTTTCTTATTTAAGAAACTAAAATTTTGTGTATGATTACACAGTTTAAAGTTTTTCTGAACTGAGTTTCCTGTTTTGAAAAAATACCTGAGCAAATATTTAATCATCAAATCATTTTCTTATGAATGTTAATATCAATTTCGAATGAAATTAAGCATATGACTCAATATGTATCATAGATAGTTATTCTTACTAGATTGTCATTTTTATGGTTATTATTATATTTTAGAAAAATTGAGAATTAAAATTAAATAACTTCAGTTGGCGTGTCCACTCCCATTAATGTACCTATTGAATTTTATTGATCTAGCTTAAAGATTCTTTATAATTTAAAATATTGGTCTTAAATATTTTAAGCCATATACTTTATTTTCACTGTTCTCTTTTTTTAAGTTTCTGTGTAATCATAATTGTAAAATTTATTCCTTAAAGTTACTGTTCTAAATATAAAGTATCTACAGTTCATAAGACAGGAATGATAATAAACCTTAGTCCACTAATAATTATCTTCATATAAAACTAATATTTTCTTTTATATCTTTTTCTATGAAGATAACGAATATAAAGAGTTTCGCCTAACTTTTAAATGAAAGAAAAGAAAATAACATATATATATATATATATATATATATATATATATATATATATATATATATATATATATATATAATATATATATATATATATATATATATATATATATATATATATATATATATATATATATATATATATAATCTTTTATATTCAAATATTAGGTTTATATTTAAAATAGATATTCATAATAATAAATTCAAATTATTATTTAAGTAGTTTGTGCAGACACTAAATGTAATTTTGGAATCCTATTTCAGAAATACTGACTATACCAATGAAACATTTACGAGACAAATTCAGAAATTATTCAAAACTATCAATTAACAGTAAAACAGATTTATAAATATCCTGACAATGAAAATTAGCTAAAAACATTTAAAAACTTGAGAATAAGCAGTAATTGAAAATACAAACGAAATCACGATATATACTGTGATAGTGATCCTTTCCTTACTAAAAGTGTTCCAAAAAATTTTAAAGATTTGTTATATTTGTAAATATTATTATATATTCCTATCACTGGAATTTTCAGGAATTAGTGTTTGAAATTATTTAAACATGTATCTGAAACTTTAACTATGTGGGGTTATTTGATTTTTAAGAGATAAGAAGTTTCAAAATTTTCTGGATTCATATTAGATTAGCTATTGTTTTCAAGTGAAATTAAGACACTATTAATTATTTTAAGGAATATTACTTTTTATAATAGTTGTGTATACTAAATTATACTTTTTGTTATCAAGAAATTTTGATTATAAATATTTTTTAAACGGTGTGTCGCGTAGTAACAAAAGTAATGAGAATTTTAAAAATTTAACGAAAGTAAAATGTAAGTATTTGAGACATACAACGACTACTTAAATTTAATTTTCATTATCGGAAGCTATCGATAAGGAGTATCTTGTAGATGATGTGTGCCCAAAATTACACTGGTATCTGCAACATTTTATAATATTTAGCCCATAGGGTCATACTATTCTCATAAAACATTATTCAGATTTTTTAACAAACTATAGCAATAATTAAAGAGAAGTGTAATTAATTAATAATATATTAATTAATTGAATTATTTAATAAGGAGTCAATGTGTTTATATATTGACTTTGAATAGGAAACAAAAGCTACTGTACAGCATAGTTTTCTTTAATTGTTCAATAAACTATTTGTTAATTTAAAGTCCTACTGTCTAAGTTTTGATATGTTTCCAAGCAAAATGATTTGACTTTTTGTATTTTTTTGCATTTTTTTTTTAAATATTCCTACGTTTAATAAGTAGCTCATTCTTGAGAATATTTGAGTCAGCTAACATATTAGATCTGTTGTATTGCTTCTACTTAGGTACTAATTGAGAGATTTATTTCATATATTTTATTTACAATATTTTTTGAAGTATTGACATGTGTGTGCATTTTATTGTTTTTTTTTCTCATTTTTTGAAATTTTACTTACGTTTAAATTTTTTTAACAATACTTTTATCTAATCTAGATCGCTGGCAGTGAGAAATTGAATATTATTAAAAATATGAAGAATGTCAAACGCCTATTAATAGAAATTTTATTTAAAAATAATGAACACAAAGATGTTTTATTTAAAAAATATAATACACAAAATATTCCTTTCTAAAAACTATTTCAAACTATTATTTTTTTATTAAATTTGTATAAATAAAAAATTAATTTCTATTAACTTGTTTTGACATATTACGTTTTTTGTTTGTTTTCTACATTTTTAATCAACTGGAAGAAGTCTGCCTGAATATTTTTAATTTTATATAAGATAGCGGAAGCATTAAATAAGTTTGCAATTGAATTAAATTTCAATCTACTCAGAAATTTACTAAAATTATCAGTACGTTTTTAGCATGAAAATTTAAATAAATGACAAAAAAGATAAATTAAAATTTATAATCTCTGACTAGATAAAAATGAAACGTAGCAATCCCATCACAATTTATTGATCAGAACACACTTTGGCAGTCTGTACATTTTTGTGGCAAACATTGACATAAAACACCTCTTTCATTTTTTTACTTAATTATGCAAAGCAATGATTTTTTTAAAAATTATTTATTTAAAATAAATTTTCTCCAGAACTAGCAAACAATAACATAAGAACATAATCTCATAATTCAAGTATTGGTATTGTATTGTAAAGTAATAAAATTTAGAAAGAAAAAATAGACTATAAAGAAAAATTTAGGAACTGTTTGGTTCATCTAGGCCTTGTTAATAATTTAAATACAGCCACAGTAAGAAACGTACAAAAATAACAGTTGGGAAATCGAAAAAGTATAAATCATTAATTGAAATAAATGAATAAATAAAAAGAAAAAGATAATTATTATACTGATTATGTAATAATAATATTCTATTTTGTTAAATTGACCCTATAATTTCTTTTAATATAATTTATTTTTCAGTTATATATTATATATATTTTTATGAACAAATTTTCAAAAATTATTTATAAACAGAATAATATCTTTTTAAATAGCAGTGTATATGCAAAGCTAAAGTAATGACAACTTTTCACCTATGTATATTTATATTTTTATCTCTATACTAAACATAATTATTGTATGTCTCACGATAGTATTCCAAAAAGAAAATATTTCTATTCTTCGGGATTGTATTGTGAGACACACTGTATATGTATATATATTCGAATTATATTTTAGCAGAAATATATACGTATATATAAATTATTTTTTTTAAGGTACTGTTTTGTAGTATTTTTCTTTTTTACTTTTCCTTAAAGTAGTAATAAATAGAACAGTAATATCAATAATATTTAATGTGTTACAAAATAAATTATTATTTGCCTTAATATTAATTATTAATTATGTATTTATATTTTTATTTATATATAAACAAAGCTATAATGACTTATTTACATGCGTTACGAAGATTATGGTTATTTTATAAAACAGTTTGTTTTTTTTATTTAAATTGCTAATTATATATTTATAATAGTAATATGTTTGCATCAATACCATTCCAATTAATATTTAAATTAAAATTATATTTGATAATTTATTAACAGAGTTGAAATACTGATAGATTTAAGAAAACGAATAATTTTACAGTTTTCTTAATTTTTTCTTTTCATAAATATCTTAGAAATAGAACACCTAATAGACAGAAATTAAGCCTTGTTCACATCGAGTAAGTAGCAAGTACTAAGTAATAAAAAGATCGAATAAAGGTGGTTACTTAATGCTAGAGTAGATTTTTCCGTTTTTTACAGGTTTACAAGGTTAAGAAGTTGAGATGAATCGTGAATTCGGGGATAATTAGTGGACCTAATTACTGTCGGAAAATACGATTTTTGATAATTTTAATATTTTGGTAAGTAGCAGAGCTACAAAAAATTTGTAAAGGGTTTATTTGTGGCTAGTTTGAAAACGATTAGAATAATGGCAGTAAATTTCAAAAATCTTCAGTGACTTTACTCATATGGACCATACTTGATTTATTTTAATGGATACCGCTTTTAAATATCGTTAAGAAGCGGGTAAGTACTAAAAATTTCTGAATGATACATGATGATGCATTTCTTCTAAATACTTCTGAAACAGTTGCTTTTTTAAACACGTGAAATTGACCTTAAAACCTATTCTGCAACTTATTTGAGTTTATTTAAAAATAGAATGCTCTATTTCTTATTATTACACTTCGATAAAAATGTTTTATATATCAGTGAAGCAATGAAGCGGAATAAAACTTGTTTAGTTGTTATTGTGAAACTGTCTCTTAATTAATTTCATTTAGAAAATTATATAAATTTGACTTTAGTAATGCCAAAGGTAAAACGTCAATTTTAACAAATAACAGTATCTTTAAAAGAATTGAAAATAAATACCACATATATATCACTGAACAGCTTTCAGTGCCGACTTTTCAATTGCGTTTCAAAAAAGTATGCCTACCATTTAAAAAAAATAAAATTTAGGTTATATTTAGGTCATACCGAAAATATTTGAAATTTACTATTACTTTTTATATCATTTTTAAACTGGCCGTAAATAAGCTCCTTACAAATTTTTCGTAGTTGTGCTAATTAGCAAGGTATTTAATTTCTTAAAAATAGTAAAAATCGAATTTCTCATCATAGCTTTTAAGCACCATAAGGTTACAAGCTCGCAATTAAGCCCTATAAAGTATTTGCTAAAAACGATTTCATAACAACAGTTTTTTTGTTAACTTATTAACTCCTTAACACCGTTAACCTGTAAAAGTAACAAAAAAATTCCAACCTATACAAGTAATCACTTTTATCTGGTCTAATTACGACTTATTATTTACCACTTAATTGCTGTGAATAAAGATTTAGTGACAAATGATAAACGAGTAAATAAAAGTTTTATCTACGTAACAAAAACAATTTAATTGATTAACAGTAATAAAAAACAAAAACAGGAAAATCCATCACAGTATTCGAATTTCGTAGACCATACTTCAAATAATTAAAATGAAGGTCTTTTTTTACAGTATCATCTAAACATCTCACTTTTGTTGTCGATCCAGTGTATGTTTACCAGTGTACAATTTGTGTAACATACACACTAAATTTGATTAAATATAACAGCCATGTTCGTAGATGCAAATTTTGTCTTTAACACAATATATTAACTAGTTAGTTAAATATATGATAATTGAACACTATTAGGCCAATAAATCCTTTATCTTTTTTTCTTGCTGATTATTGCAATTATTATTTTTAACATTTTTAACTTTGTATCTACGATTTAGGCTATGAAACATAAAATATTCAAAAATAAAAAATATTATATCTTAACAGTTATTTTTAATCATATTAATAATAAAAATTTGGAATAAATAACAAAACATTTCTTTTATAAAGAAACGTTTAGAATTATATTACTTCTTTTTATATCTATTTTTTGTCATATGTAAAAATAGTAGATTTTTATGATTTTTTTTACTACATTTTAAGAACTATTTGGTAAATACCAAAAAGCATTTTCTAATGTTATTGTAGTTTAAAATAAGTGCATGTAATAAATAGTTAGTAATCCGCTAGAGTTCTTTCTTTTCGAACTTTTTTTCTTCTGACGACGCTGGGTCCATCTTTGAATTACTTGACCTAATAAAGGACAACAAACATTATTAACTATTCAAATGATTTATAAAATATGTGAATTATACCTGCTATTTTGACCGATGGACATTGTACTGCCCTCGTGAGACAGAGACTTTTGTTGGACATCCACTGACTGGTCCTCCTGCTTCTCTTTTTCTGCTCGTTCTCTCTGTAATCTGGAAATAAATAAATCATTTTTTAATAACTTCGTAGCTTGTTAAAAGTATTTGGTTAGTAGATTTCCCAACTTACCGAAGTACTTACAGTATCATCCCATAAACTACTTAGTTAGCATAAATAAAAAGAATGAGTATGAAATTTTCAAAAGTAATTATTTGAAAACTAATTTCATTTCTTTAACTAGAACGGTTTTGATGGCATCAGTTTATTAATTTCAAATTCCGTTCATTGTTGTCAGTAAAACTTATATTAAGTGACTTCGTATTCTTTTTTAAGTACGTTAAGTTATGATAAAATGTATAATTTCCAGAAAAAATTTATCAAACTAAGAAAAAATTCATGAAATTCGATGTTTCCAATTGAAATAGCTAAGGGTATGTTATCTATAACAAATATAAACTTTACATATATTTTGTGCTTATGCATTATTGAAACAAATGTGAAATTGCTTAACTCTTGGTTAATTTAAACTAAGGGAATTTTGTGCTGTCTTATAATTTTCTTATTTAACCCTTTGTGAACTATTTATTTTCTCTGTTAGCCAAAATTTGTAGTTACTGATCTATTTTAAGGCATAATAATAACTACTCAAACCTCAAAAAGGCATAATAATAACTACTCAAACCTCAAACTTCTGCGTCTACTGGTTGATGCTAATTTAACGTTCTAGTAGAAGAAATTTCTACATTTTGTTAATTGATAAGCTATTATTAATTTATACTTCCTTTTTCATTTAATGATTTTGTGTTACATGATAAATGATATGAGTTACTTTGTTAATATGGTTTATAATTGTTTTATATTATTCTAGATTTGATATTAAGTACTTACTTATTCTTCGATTGTCTCATAAATTGCTGAATTTTTCTGGCCGCTTGGTGTTGCCTTCTTTGAGAATATGTTCTCCTATAAAATAATTCCAATATTTAAAAAAATATATTTAAAAATAGCTACGTCACAGACCAATGAACATTATTATATTATATTATAGGTAAATGTAACGGGGTGAGACGAGTGAAATTAAGGAATATAATGTATTGTCCATTTTTGAGCAAATGAGACTATAATTATTGCAGAACATAATTTTTACGTATTTATTTTGAAAATAAAACGAATATCACTTTATTTCTTTCAAAATTTTGCAGTTTGTTCTCAAACAAGTAAAATTTTATTATCAGTATTATATTTTTACAATAATTATTTGAAAACGTGACTACGGATACTATCGTTTATTACATTGATTACTATATTACAGAGTTCTATCAGGTCGTATCCTGGTCGTATCTGGCTGCCTCAATGATACATTGATATAATTAGTCTACATATATTTAATGTAATATACAGTGCGTTCATTTCAAGATTACACATTGCATAATATAATATAGTATATGACTGTCCACTTCAAAATTACACATAGAGAAAATTTCAATGGTAATTTATAGTGTTCCTATGGAAAATCAGTTATTATTTTCTTAAAAGTATTGGTGTTCAGTTGAAAATTACACATTAGTATTACTGAATAGCAAATTTTATTGAATAATTTATTTAAGAAACAAAAATTAACAAATTATTGTTGTTTATAGAGATATTTGCCGTGAAAACGGCAATTTCTCTTGCCTTAAAGTACCACACACATTTTTTTCATTTTCCATTTTTCTTTCATTTGAAGTTTAATAATTGATATGTTTTACTTTTAATTGCAAATGATTTATTTTAAAATATTCTGACAAAATTTTAAAAAAAATGAAGTGTTATTATTAATTTCCCTAGAAACACTATCTCTTGGATTTCCTATGTGTAATCTTCTACTGGACGCACTGTATAATATAATATTATTTTACATTGGTCTGTGAACTACGTACATATAAAACATTGAAATTTGCGATGTACAGAATGTCCCAAAACGAACCAAACCTAAATAATAATCTGTTGAATGAAGCATTTTAATTTCATCCATTCAAAAAAGTTACTACTTAGGTATGAAACATTTTTTTTTTTTTTTTTTTTTGGTATATTTGTATAAAATTAAATTTTAGTATACAAGAAGTTTCAATACTTTATTATATACTTTATGCAACGTAATTTTAGAGCAATGTACACGCCTTGAACATTCCTCTTACTCACTTGAAGTATTAACCAAGTAAAGCTGTAATCAATCGCTGATAATCAATTTCATGCTGTGACATATTGTGATGTCCACAATTTTAGATTATTTATAAACATTACTCCAAAATTACTTTGAATAAAATATTCTTTAGAAGAAAAATAAACTAAATCAACTACAACTGGTTAGTTTAGATATCAAAAAGAAAAATTATTAGTAATCTTTCTTTAATAAAAGCAATACCAAAACCTTAGAAGAAATTAGAAGAGAAAGAAAAATTATACAAAAGGAGCAACATCAAGAACTACCACTCATTAATAGTAATAGTAAAACAGCTACACAGAAGCAGTAGAGCCTGGAGACAGCGGCCCAAGAAATACTGATTTATCAGTGGTAGTTGCCAGCCACATTATGGCAGAGCAACTGTCACTCGACTTACTTGAGGCCAGACGAGGCAGGTGTACCTTCACGACTGCCTCTGCTCCCCTGCTCCCTGTAGTTGCGGTAGTAGTTCTGGATGCACACAGCCGCTTCCTGACTCTTCTTAAACCGTTTATGTTCACAATAGGAACGATATCCATGTTGTATGACCATCGCTGCCCGGGTCATTTGCTTGAAATATGCATACTGTTGGAAAAAAGAAAAGTATTTTATAAATGTTTAATTAAATAAATAACTTTTTCATTAATTTTACTACATTTATATTATAGACAACAGACATCTGCGTTCGGAGAGGTAATATGTCTCATTCCACTGGACATTTACAGTCTAAATATTATTTAAACTCTTTTTAAAAATTGCAGGACTATGAAAACGTTTTCAGAACGGTACGTAAAAATGCGCTGACAAACTCTTAGCATATTTTTATTCAGTTTTCTGTTAAATAGAAAGTTAAAACTTTGTTCATTTACATGCAACTTACTGGGTGTAAACGCTCTTTCTTTTGGTAAGTAATATTTTACAAAGTGTAAATGTCCGGTAGCCGGTGCAAATGTCCTGCGCCTAAAAATTATTAATCCTTTACACTGGATTCCTTTTTATTTAACTCTTAACAAATAACTGGTTAGTGAAGATTTTTCGAAATCATGTGTTGTCTGGAAAATCTTTTTTCCTTCAAAATCCACGGACGATTCAAAAATTAATCTAAAGTTACGGAAACATTATTATCTTCAAAATCATTATAGAAGATAGATTTTGACTAATTTCAGTCCAAATACTTTGAGTACAAAGGGTTATATGTATATTTTAAAATGAAATACCTGTTTATATCTCCGGTAATAATTTTGAATCAAAACAGCAGCAGCCCGTTCTTTATCTTGTTCTTCCAACTTTTTACGTCCTTTATACGATCTATAGGCTTTTTGTATTATTTTCGCAGCTTCATAAAGTTCACGTTGTTCTCGATCTAAAATATAATTTTTTAATTAATTATCCTAATGAAGACAATTATTTCAAATTATGTTCGAATCTTAACCTGACAAAGTTAAATTAGAAAAATCTTTTTCAAACACACTTCCTGATGCTTGAAAGAATTCACAGAAATCTGCTGTAGTTGGCGGAGGGGAAGGCGAATCTAATGTAAACGAACCAGGTGACTGTAAGCAACTAGATGAAGCAGGACTTAAACTTGAACATGGTGTTGCTACGTCATAATATCTAAAGAACGTTTTAATTAATTAAAAATATTATTTCAATTAATCACTTTTAATCACCTATAATTATGATCAGAAAATTCAAAATTGAATTCAATTGGTTCGAAAGAAACAGACGACTGCTGATCCAATAACGGTTCCATAAAGACATCCGAAAGACTGTCTGGTGGATCCAAACACTCATTTTGGCTGGGACTATTATCCAACATCATCTCCTCACTCTCATTCTAAAAAATACAAATAATATAAAAAAAATTCTGAGTTTTGAAAGTGAAACTTCTAACAATGCGGGTTTTATATCTATGCAATTGACAAAACACTAACGTTATGTTAATTGTTTGTGTAAAAAAGTTTCACTTCGGTAACGTATTTTTTCATTAATCATTACCTTAATACGATCGGGTATAGCTGCAATAATTTGTTCAGCTAATGTAAACACTCGGACATCTTGCTCCCCTGAAAAAATATTACTGTGTGTTACAAAATTCAGTAACAACATAATTAACTACACCTAAGCACATTGTTCAACTGCCACCATTTAATAAACATTTATGTATAAGGTTAAAGTGGACGAGTATACCCTGCATTAAAAAAATGTAAAATATTTGTAAGGTGCATAGTGTAATGATACTTACCATATAATTTTTTAATCAAGTATTATAGTTTTGTATATTAAGTTGAACATAAAATATATTTACAAGTCTGTTATAGGTGTAGTGTTAAATTAAATAGTTATGGATGCTTATTTATAATATTTCACACTCAATTAAGTTATAAAATTTAATAGATTTTGAAAATGGAAGGTTTAAAATATAGAATGCTGTTAGATATTCTTTGACTAATAGAAAATACTATTAAAAAAAAAACTACTAAAGAGAAAATTAAACTACATAGAACTAACGATTTCTTCAAAAAGGAGTAACTACATAAGAATTTCCAATTGATTATTAACACCAACATTTTGGTTTAACCTTTTGTAAGGTAGGTTTTCCTAGAAACAAAGTATTTTTTGCTTCTTTTCAGCAAAATAAGCCACTTCAGTATTTTGTTTGTGTTCGTTACCGATGTCGAATTAAACTTAAGACGAGAGAAATGTATAACTTTTGCATGCACTTTGAACGATCTGAAGGTAAGATCGGTAGCTGTCAAAGGTATCAGGCACACTACAGTAAAGATAAGGAAATATACTAGACTTTTTTATATTTTGTTAATTCTGAGCGTAATCAGAGTATTTTTTTTTATTTCTATTGGACTGAGGGTTGGACTAACAATAAGTCTTAAAACAACAACAATAATTATTTTTTTGCCCTTATTATTATGTGATTTCATTTTGGTTATTATAAATAAATTGTAAGTGTATTTTCATGAAAAACCCCTCTCACAGGTCCGAAAATTATGATTGTGGGTTCATTTGAATCGAAATACCATCTATAAAAATAGTTCAGCTGAAAAAGTGGCGGCGACAACATTTGTAAACAATTAAGTTAATAAACAATAATCGATTTTTTTTGGAAATATCTTAAAAATTATTTGAAATATCTGAAATCTGAAAAAAAGATTCTTAATGAGGAGAAAATTTCCTAAAAAATGTCCTAAAAAATCGGCGAAAATAAAGTTAAAAACGCACGGTGTGCATTTTTCAAATCTGACGATGGTATAAACAAAAATTTTTTAAATCGATTAAATATTAATATTAATGAATAAAAAATCAGGTACTATTTAGAAACATCAACAAACAATAATTCGTCAGCAAAAAATTTTTACCTCAATTTTTTAATTAACTATGCTTTTATTAATTAGTTAAATTTTTGCCAGTTGAAAGTCAACATAAAAAAACAATAATTTTGAAACTAAAACCCTAGAATTTTTTTAACTTGTTTTAGTTATCCTTTGAAGGCTTTAAAAAAATCCCCGTTGGAAAAATTAAAAAATGGGTGCACCTCCACGAGCCGTTTATTTAAGCCTACTAAATACCTAACTTTAAGCATACGTATCGAACATAATTTTTTATAACGACGGCTTCTAAAGTTTAATAGAGAGAAAAAAGAGTATATTGTACAATAAGTGGGAAAAGAGGCTTATTTCTCACGAATATAAGTTTGTTGTGCGAGCCCGCAAGGCGAGTGCAACAATTCGTATGAGTGAGAAATAAGCTTTTCCCACGTATTTTACACTATACTTTTTCTACGAGCACATTTTTTTTCGTAAAATTTAACATAAATAGTTAAAATAAAATTTAAATAAGTTGTAAAAATTTTTTAAATTTATAATGTCATTTAAGATGTTCAAATTTTTGCCAAAGCATACATTGAAACTATGGAAACAATAATAAATAATCAACATACATATGTATAGTTTTAGAATTATTTATACACATTATATATTAAATCAAAGACATAGCCAACTTTTTTATTATATTAAGCCGTGGGAAATAATTTCCCACTGTATTTCCCTACAGTGTGGGCAATTGTTAATTTTTACATATAGTTAGCCGTCCACAAAATGTTACTTTTAATAGTAGGAGTAGAAAAAATTAATTATTTCTAAACAATTATAGAAAATAGTAGGGTTAATTTTATTTTATAATAAGGTTAAGTACCTATATAAAAAAAATTTTTTTTATTAATTTGTAGAATATTTTTGTTTTTATTATTCCATGTTTAAATTTCAATAAATGAATATCATTATTTTCTCGCACGGTCAGCTATTTTCTCACACGCTACTGTACTTTCACGCACGCTTACTATCGTTTGTTTTACCATGATGTGAATATCGTTTGTTTTACCATGATGTGAATACGTCCGCCACACAAGGCTCAAATACTGAACTTTAGAAGCGGGAGTTATAAAAAAATTATTAATTGTTTAAATGTGATTAATTAACAAATGCGTTTTTTAGCAATAAAACATTTTTTTAAGATACAATTTGTTTTAAAAATTATAACTTTTATAAAGGAACAGATGCCCAAAAAAATTTTTTTTCGAAAACCTTATAAACAATGCATTTGTATATAACAATTATATAAGCAATAAAAGTTAAAAATATTAAAAAATTATTATGTTTCTTTTAGCCATAAATATACAAAATTAAGAATGATGGAAAACAGCATATTTTATAATAAGTGGGAAAAGAGGCTTATTTCTTACGAATATGAGTTTGTTGCACGAGCCCGAGTGCAACAATTCATATGAGTGAGATATAATCTTTTCCCACGCATTTTACACTATACTTTTTCTACGAGCGCATTTTTTTTCGTAAAATGTAACATAAATAATTAAAATAAAATTTAAATAAGTAATAAAATTTTTTTAAATTTATAATGTCAGTGATAAGATTTTTGCCAAAGCATACTTTGAAACTATGGAAACAATAATAAATAATCAACTTACATATGTATATTTTTAGAATTATTTATATAGATTATATTATTAAATCAACGGCATAGCCAACTTTTTTTATTATATTAAGCCGTGGGAAATTATTTCGCACGGCTATTTCCGCACGGTGTGGGCAATTGTTAATTTTTACATATATAGTTAGCCGTGCGTAAAATGTTACTTTTAATAGTAGGAGTAGAAAAAAAATTTTTAATTGTATTATCTGTGTTTTTGATTTCTTATTACCATAGTATTAATAATAAATTATAGAAAATTAAAATTTTTTTTCTACTCCTGTTGAAGAACACACTCACTACATATCCGTTAATTGTTGAGAAAGTTAGGCATTATTCAAAGGAGTGGAGGAATTTTCATTAATCACTACCTTTTTGACCAATAAAATCACCGTATTAACCATTATTCAATGGGTTGGCTTTTGTTTTGTGTATAATATACGTATCAATTTTTAATTTCAAATATGTTGCGTACTAACATCTAAGTAAACAAAGTAGATTGTATTTTGTTTTCATCGTTTGTACCTATATAAACATTTAATGAAATTAGAGATAGATTAAAAATTGTATTCTTTTGATTTGAAAATATTCAATTTTATTTAAATAAAAAAAAAAGTCGTAGAAAAAATATGGTATTCTACTCGCTTGCAATGGCTATTGCTCACACAAATGCATTACGATACTCGCCTCGCAAGCTCGGCTCGTGTCGCAATTTCATCTTCGTGAGTAATAGCTATCATTACCAGCTTGTTGAATAATATACTATTAATTTTTTTAACGGGGATTTTTTCTAAAACCCTCAAAGAATAACTCTAAGAACTGAAAAAATTCCAGGTTTTTAATTTAAAAATTATTAGATTTTTTTATGTTAACTTTCAACTGGCAAAAATTAACTAATTAACAAAAGCACAGTTAATTAAAAAATTGAGCTAAAAATTTTTTGTCGACGAATTATTGTTTGCTGATGTGTCTAGATAGTAACTTTATTGTCGCCGTTAAATTAAAATTATAAATATTGACGGTACAGCTTCGGCAGCTAGTACATTTTTTAGGAAATTTTCTCCTGTTTACGAATTTTTTTTCAGATTTCAGATATCTCAAATAATCTTTGAGATATTTTCAAAAAAAAAAAAAAAAAAAACGATTATTGTTTATTAACTTAATTGTCTATAAATGTTGTCGCCGCTTTTCACTTTTCCAGCTGAACTATTTTTATAGATGATATTTCGAATTAAATGAGCCCACAATCATAATTTTCGGACCTGGGAGACAAGTATTTCATGAAATGACACTTGTTGACTAGACTATTTACAGACCTAGTGAAATCATTAGCTTCTAATCATTTTTAAAGTACCAATACCTTACAAATGATTAAATTATAACAAATATGTAACTGAAGTTAGACTTAAGAATCTGAAAAAATATAATTTTAGGTGTTATTAATCAAATGCGAACAAAGATTACAGAACAGATGATAAAATTTAAACATTTAAAATGTAAGAAATCTACTTATATCTAGTTCCAGTATATCTATTGTATTTTTCTCTGAATACTGAAGGTTTTATAAAGAATGAAAGTATTTATAAATATAATAGATCCTAAGATATTCCAACTAATGATTAATACATTAAACTACAACATATATATATACATATATATATATATATATATATATATATATATATATATATATATACATATATATATATATATATATATATATATATATATATATATATATATATATATATATATATATATATATATATATATATATATATAGGCTGGCCTTAAAAATAAGATATTGCTTGCTCAGGAATCTGTAAATTTGTAGATACGTCACAATACGTCCTATGCGTAGGATTTGAAACATTGAAAACGTTTATAGCATAAAATAACCAGTAAGATATTGTTCTTTAAACAAAGGAATTAAATGAACATCCAAAACTATTAAATTAGTTTAATTTTTAAATCTACTTGTACTAATAATAAAGGAGAAAGCTAAAGCATTAACATGTATAATTCCAAAGTATGTAAATGTAAACAATGACAACAAACATCAAAAAAATATAGGGAAGAGTGAGAGGAAAAATGTTTATTTTACAAATAGAGAGAGAGACACCGAATGTGTGTTAATACGACTGACCTACAACACTTTGTCTGGTCTCCGAATCATCGTCCGAAACTGCTTCAACATCAATCAGAGGACTATCACTTCGTGGCCCTCCAGCCACTTCGCCTACATCATCAAAAACATAAAAAAAAATTAAATCAAAAATACCAATTTTTATTTTACAAAAGTAAACAAAATTGTACTGTGGTTTTCCGCGAATTTTTATCATTCTGTGGAAAACATTTGTGTCATTTACGTTTTTCATTTTTATTTGAAGAAAAAAAAATTGCAAAAAGCTTGGATATTCTACTGCAAAATGATGTTTTCTCTTTCGTGCAATTTAAAAATCTTAAAATGGTTATTAAAAACTTACCTTTTGAAATTAAAATAGTTTTAAAATGTACAATATAGGGTGTCTTTAAATACTGATTAAATTTTATGAATTTCAATGTGCAATTTTTCAGACAACCTATATATTCTAAATTAATTAAAATTATTATTCAGTATTAAACTTACATAAAGCAAAATCCATTCTCCGTATTGGTGAATGTCGAAAAATATCTGTTGTACTATTTTCAAATGTAGCGTCGTTACTTGAATTTATGGGTAGTGACATACTTCGATCGTACCTACAATAATATCAAAATTTATAAATTAATTTTCGATTTTATCATATTTAATATACCGTGAAAGTTTTGGTAGGTCTCGCCCTGAAGTTGATTTATTCCCTTTAAGTTTGCCTGAAATTAAGATATCCGAAGTTTGGCCCGAAGCCATGTGTATACCACTATCGACAGATGGACGTTTTGTTAACTTTGAATTTTGACTGGAATTCCGTGTAAATGAAGAATCGCTATTTGTCCCTGGTGTTGGACTTGGACGTGACGTAATACTGTAAATAATGAATCCAAAATTATATTTAAAATTTTAATCCACTTCCAATAATTTATATTTTAGTACCTTGAAACGGCATCAGGTCGCAGAAAAACACCATCATGAGATTTACTTGTAGACGCAACTGATGATAATGATGCGATTGAACTAGCTGGAGAAATTGGAAGTGGTGATAGCGTGATGCTTTCGGTGGAGATTGTTGATGGCAACAGTGTCATATTTGCACGTTCTCGACGTGTTTCCAATTCTTCCATTTCTCGTGCTAATTTTAAATGCTTATTTGATCTAGCACATTCAATGGCATTTTCATGGGTCACATTTCTAATATTTAATGCTGTATGATTCCATTTGTAAAGCATAATAGCTGTTTCGATGTGTCCTTTAGCACAGGCCCACATCTAAAAAAAGAAAAGGGTTTTAAAAATAATTCACATGATTGAAAATTTATTGTTACTAACTAATGGTGTGAAACCATCTTCATCTTGACTTAGTGCGTCGACTTCAGTTTCTAAGAGAAGTGACGAGTTTTCAGCACGCCAGTGGAGCATTGCACATACAAGTCGAGAGTAGCCCAGCGAAGCCGCTAAATGCAGTAAAGTCATTCCACGATGACTGGAAAACCAAGCTACACTTACTTCTTCCCCTTGCTTCCACTCTCGATTCGTTAATGCCTGACAGTATGTAACTAATCTGTCTTCAAAATTGTTTTGCTGAAAAAGAACGGAATCTTCCACCTACAAGAAATTATGAAAAATTAAATATATTTTTGCCTTACAATTTTTTCTTGCGCATTTAGATGTCATATACTTACTGAGTCAGGACCTTCTGGTTCCTGTTTTATTTGCAGTCTATCATCCATGGCTTCTAGCCTCTGTAATAAAGTGAACTTGAGCAGATTGTCATTAGGTCGCTCTGTATTGGCTTCCTGAGTAGTGGTCTGCTCTTCTTTTGGTGGCAACTTGTACTCAAATATCACAGAATTTGAAATAACTAAACCTTCACAAGCTACTTGCAAAGTTGCAAGGCCGGCTTCGTGTGCTGGACAAAAACATCTAAGGACACCACTTTGAACTAAAGTAGTGGGTACAGGGAATGTATCAAATAAAACTGTATATGGCGTGTTTGTAGAATACCATGGACCCGTTACTAACACTTTCACTCCTCCTTCAGGATATGCCCATTCTGGTGAATAGTCTGTAATATTTACAGTTCCTTCCCGTAATTCTAAGCGATTTGGAGAAGTCTCCTCAGTAGCAGGACTTGTTTCCGATCCTCCCACGCCATGACTACCATCTAAAACTTCTAATTCTGGAAATTCACCTAACATATCAAATGCATCTAAATTAACGAATACGTCGTCATCAACTACATTTGTTGGAGAAACAACCACATCTGAGCAATCGATAAAATCCATAGGATTTATTTCAGACACACCAACATCATCTGGCGACATAGCATCATTTCCACGAACTTTCTTACTTGCTATCACTGGGTTATTCTGATTGATAACTGGCGAATGATTATCGTGATGCTCCAATTCTGTTGAACATAGTGGCATATTTGCCGATAACGTTCTTTGAATATCTTCCTGCGATAAATCCAACGTTTCATTACAAAATCCGCCATTTATTATTGAAGATCCATCACTCTTACTAATAAGAGATCCACTGGAATCAGTTCCAAGTAAAACAACAGTGTCACCACAAAAATTATGTTTAAATTCAATTAAATCATCCGAATTAGATGTGTCCATTTGTTTCGAAGGAGTTGATGGTGCACTGGACATTGACACCGAACCATTGTGATGAATTGTTGACTTATCTCGTCGGCCGTATGTAACGCTATCAAACAGAACCGTAGTTGCGGTGTCTGTTTTTGAATTATGTTGCTGATTGTTTCTGTTTACGTTTAATGAAGTAATACTGGTTGTTACATTTGTATTTGTACCAGAAGACATACAGCAAGAAGCCGATGGCGATGATGTGTCCATTGTTTCTTGTTTCAGCACCAAAGTATTATTTTTGAGAATATTCGTTTTGGAATGATGATTACTATTTCGATTATGAGCGTTATTTGTACTACAAACAAAAGAAGCAACTGAAACTGGCGAAACCAACGACTGATGAACCGATGAATGAGCCGACGTGTTTGCTGAACTGTTCAGAATCAAGAGACCACCACCGCCTTGAATTTGTGATAAGCTAAGAACTAAAGGTGGCGCGGATGTTGTTACCGTTTGACTTGTATTTAAAACATGCGTATTTTGTGAAGATGTTGAATGATTCGACTGTGAGTTTTGTTGAAGTGTTCGAGTTTCTCTGGAATAAACTCGCGGTGGATGGCTATTAGTTGCTAGTAACATGTTTCCTGATCCTGTAGTCGATGAGACATGATTACTGCCATCGTTTAATTGACCACCTCGCGAGCTTGTGCTTGACACTGTTGCAGAAGGTAGCGGTGAGGATGCACTGCATCCTACCGCTTCATTTTTAGCAGCGGTTATTCGACGCATTGGATGGGAACATGTTTTGCCATCTGCACAAGTTGAATCAGGACAACCACACTCTAGTTGCTTCACTAACGCGGCTTGCCGAGCAACTCGTTGCTTTTCCATTAATTGACTAACAATTGCTTCGACAGTCTCCGCCGTCTAAACGAAAAGTTAACTTAAAATTTGTTCTGTCTGAACAATTATGGATCAAAATACTTACCGATATTTCCAATTCATTATTAAGATCCGGCTCATCTTCACTAAAAACTGTAATTATAAGTCAAGGGATTATTATTTTTTCAATTTAAGTAGTGGGTTACAAATTTCAAAATATTGCTTACACATAGGTTTCAACTGAGAAACAAGTTCATCCTTCGTCCATTCTTTTTTATCCCCCCATAGAGCCAGGCTTGGAGTAATTACAGCCAGTTTGTTATCATCTGGGTAAGGGACATTCAGGTAATGCACCAAAACAATATCAGGATTCTACGCAAAAAAAAATTATGTTACCGAAGATATAATTTGTTTTGTGACATTTATTTTGCACCACATTAAGCAATAGCAAGAAATTAAATTTACCTGGAGTAACCAGTAGCACCGTCGATGAAAAGTCGGAAGTATTGCGGAATGTACATAGCAGCCATAAATGCACTGGAATGAAATTAAATAATTAAAAATTCGGAACAAAAGTTGTTTTATGCTAAATAAAAGTACAGAATTCTAGATTTATTCTAAAAATATTGAGATTGTATCAGAAAATCCAAAGAAATTTCCCTGAATTACATATAAAGTTGAAAAATAATTTTGAAAAATATATTTCAGTTCTACGGCGTCATTAATTTTATAACTGATTATTTTAGTCATTAGTTTGGTCATATTTTTTCCAGTACTGATATTTAGTAATTTAACCAGTGAAAGTTCTATCAGCGTGTTAACTAGTACCGTACTGTATATAATAATTTCACTTATTATATACAGTACGGTAAATTATTATAATAGGAAGTTTCACTTCAAAGGGTGCAGATTTTCACTTATTTTTTTCCTTCCATTTGCTATTAGGTTAGAGTAGCGTTCCCCAAATTATGTTCGCAAAATCCTAGCCTACCCAAAAGCTTAGAAAAATGAAAGAAAAATATAAGAAAAGTTAATCAAAAGATCTTACGCAGGTCCGACGAGAGGGTGGGGTAGCTGGGGTCGAAACCCCGGGGCCCGGGCTGGAAAAGGGGCCCGTAATTGTCGAGAAAGAGCTCGAGAAAAAATAAAAGAGCTGTTTTTGCTCGTTTTTCGGGGGGGGGGGGATTTTAAAAAATGTGATTTATTCTTCGGGCCTGCCATTTCTCTCCACGGCCCTGATTTTACGTCAAGCTTTCTGGAACTTTGTATGCTCTATGTTTCATCTGTCATATCTGTAAGTATAGGTCTTGATGAACAAGATATTTTCACTATGAAAAGGGTAAAATTGCATTTAAAGCGAACCATGATTGATACTTAATAACTAATAGCTTCATACAGCTTAATTTTATACTTATTTTCCATTAAACTTATTTGAGATAATAAATATGCTTTATTTTCCTATACGGCTCACAATCAGACCTAACACTAAATACTTAAATCAAGTTAACCATTATATAATAGACCCCTCCCCCTTAAGTTATATTATGCGATTCATTGAAGTGAATTGTTTTGTTCAATTTCAAAATTAGATAGTAAACTAAATAGCTTATAGCAAATTGCATATTTATAATATGCAATTTGCTATAAGCTATTTAGTTGGGAACAGTTGGTCTCAAAAAAGAACGTTAGAAAATCCCATTATTATTGTAAAAGAAATTAGTTTAAATCGCGTCCGTAGTAAATTTAGTAAAAATCCAAAGTTGCCTAGTGCCTCTTCAGGATTTTACGGAATTTGAACAATGTTTCGTGATGAAAAAAGTTTGGAAAACACTGGATTAGAGAGTCTAGGAGTTCACTTTATCATCTGTATAAACATATAAAATTACATACAGGTAATATTTTGAAATTCTACGTATTTAAATAAAATATAAACCATAGAAAGTGTAACTGTTTGCACTGAATATTCTGACTTTTCTCTACTATACTGTGCTTTACTCTTATATAATAATTGTCGAGGATATAATATTATACTGTCAATACCCTTAACTTTATCTATTGAACATAACTTTACCGTACCAAATTTTGTGTTAAAAAATTAAAAGTTTCATGGCTTATAATACCTATAACATTTTGTTAGTGACAATTATTTCTAATAAACTACTACTTTACTAGTTAGTGTTCTATAAATTTTTCTGACATTATCAGCCGCCAATTCTTAAAATCATTAGTTTTTTGCCATATATATGGTACATTCCTGTTTTCAAAAAGTGTACAAACTATAGTTGATATTTCAGAAGCTATAAAACTTAGGTAATTTTATCATACCAAAAAATTACCATAATCTTATAAGTATTTATTTTATTCGCGCTTTATTGAATAATCTGTTTTAGTAATGGTTACTGTAGGTTTCATAAAGTTAGGATCCTTTAACAATTTCTAACATTACCAACGGAAACCTAGTACAAACAGCAAAAATACATGAATTTTAACATTCAAGTAATTGGTGCACCTGTTAAAAATTTGAATTCTATTACGTTCCATAGTAAAATATTACTTGAAATTAACAATGAAATATAAACAAGAGTAGAATATTTAACAATTTTAGAGTATTTTCATATTTCACTGAAAAACATGGGCTGTTAAAGTTATGAAATTGTTGACAGTAACCTAGTAACGTATTTTTAAAAGCTTTTATTTAACTGGCAATGTTAGGGTAAATGCGGGAGAGATGCTGCGTCGAGAGAGACGCCGCAGTAGCCATAGTTCGTCCGTTGATTGATAGATAGCGCTATTGATGGATTATATTATGTTTAAAATAAGTTATTTATTTAAGCTGTACATGGTAACATTTATGATTAGTTCATCAGTTTAGTAATTATCCAACTTTTTATTATTAAAAAGTAAGTTTTTTAACATAATATTTTATAAAGCATTTAATTAATTAGAATTTAAGGATATATATTTCATTGTTTTAATGAAAATGAGTTTTGTTATTAATTTAGGTATATTTTAAAAGTACTGTATAAAATTTGGGTTAGAATTCCGCACTATGCTTACTATAGCAACAGGCGGCATCTATTCCAACAAAAAGGAGAGATGCCGCATTTAAAGTTGGTATAGATGCCGCATCATATTACATATTAAAAACATAGACATACCTTAATTATGCAATTTTTTTGGACTGTAAATTATGCCACGTAAATATAAAAGATCCATTAATGGATCAGGAAGAGCTCTCATATTAGTGAAGATAACGAAAATAATGATGATTGCATGTGTATTGAATGATTTAAAAAGTACTCAGAAACAAAAAAAAGTTGACTGGTTAAGATGTATAAAGTGCCAAAAATGGTTACATATGGCATGCACCATGTATGGAGATGTGTGTAAAATGCAAAATTTTTAATATGAACTATGCGGGGTCTCTCCTTTTTTGATGCGGCATCTCTCGCATTCGTGTGGGAGAGACGCCGCTTTGCAGGCTCTACAAAAATGTTAATTAGGAATCCTTTATGACTCAAAATTTTAAATTATTTATAAAAAATTTTAAAGAACAATGTTTACATTTACTGTGTACCAAATTTCAAATCAATTAAATGCATACCGTCAGTTGGGGCGAATCTGGACGATTTTTTCAGTTTCGTGGCAATAAATTGTTTAGAGTTTATTTAAAAAATTCTAAAAAAACAATTTAAATGCTTTAATATCACAAGCATATAGGGCAATAATAAAAATATCAAAATTGTACTGCAACATTTTTTTTTTTTTGGTTATACTTATAGTGTCTAAATTCGCTCCTATATATTATGTGGTGCGAATCTGGACAGTGCTTTATTTGTAATATAAATCACATTCAGTAACGCATATGGATAAAATCCGACATAAAAAGATAAAAATAGCTGAATTTCCAATCTGGAAATTCGCTAAGATAAATAACTGCATCAGCGAATGACTTTTGATGGGTGGAATAAAACATTTTGGATTTAAATGAATTTTATTTAGATTTGCCTTTTGAGTCTATCATGCAAGGTCGATTTGGGAACATGGAAATATTCAGCAGCTTGTCTGAGCGATTTTCTTTTATTTTTAATATCGGAAAGCAGGGGCGCAACAACTACATATCTACAGGGGGTCCAACAAAAATTTAAATTATCAAATTTTTTGATAACGCAGTTCTCCGATAACAATGGAAAATGTTGTAATAAAATTCCGTCTCTGAATTTGATTTTCAAATAAAAAATATTAATAAACCACTAAAAATTATACTTTTTAATATAAATAAAGTAAATTGAAGGAAAATTTGTAGGTAATTTTAGGGGGTCCGGACCCCTTGAACGTCCCGGTTGTTGCACCTCTGTCGAAAAGAGCCCATCTTATGTTATCTAGACTACAGTTTATGTAGTTTATACCCACTTTCTTTTTATATTGACGTACCATGGTGTATGAATTCGCCTCGCCTATAGACAATTTTTTATTATTCAATTTATAAAAAAAAAAAAAAATTAAGCACAATACAGCTTTCATTTTTGGTACATATATTGTCAAAAAAACGCCAAACATTTTGCTGCCAGTCCCTACTTTATATATATATATATATATATATATATATATATATATATATATATATATATATATATATATATATATATATATATATATATATATATATATATATATATATATATATATATATATATATATATATATATATATATATAACTGCTTTTTTTGTACAGCAGTTTCTTTATAAGATTTCAAAACGCGCGTTATTTTTACGAATTATAAACAATGCGCCTGTAAAATAACAAAATACAAAGATGTCACGTTAACCGCTTTTCTTTGATGACTAACTCATAACTGACAAAATTCAGTAGCATAAATTGATCTATGACCTTGTACGGTCATAACACTGACGAAGAAATATCGAAAGGCAGCTCTGTCTAGATTCGCCCCTACTGTCCAGATTCGCCCCAACTGATGGTACTTTAAGAATTATCAAGTGTTTTCAAAATGTGCGGCATCTCTCCCGCATTCACCCTAGTATATTTGTTTAGATCAAATCTTGCAATTAAAATTTAGACAACTTTTAATTAAGCTGGAGGTTTCAAATTTTGCGTATGTGTATAACATTGATGACAATGCAATATTGTATAATAATTTTTGTCCTAAATTCCCCAAAACAAGAATTGCTAATTTTTAGTCTTATGTAAATTTTTGACATTTAGAACTGTCAAATATTGTCCCATGATTTTACATTGCAATTTTTAGTTTCCATAGTTACGTTTTGCTTCAAACTTCCTCAAAAGTTATTTTATACATTTTAGTTCATTTTTAAATAAAAGCTTGCTTTCAAAAACTATTTTTTTACTTAAATTTATTAATTCTTAGTTAGTAATTTAAGTTTCTGGAAAATTTATTTATGAGTCAAATTAAAGATTTTTATCGTTTTATTTCATTAAAGTAATAAAATTAGTCTCCATTTTATTCAGATTTGAATTGAAAATTATGGTAAAGTTACCTGTCTCTACGGTATATGTATACATATGTATGTACATACTTGTGCCAATGCATATGTATGTTTTAGTATAAAGTTGATTCGGGCTGGTAGTAAATTACAGTGCGGTTCTAACTTAATTATAGTGTAAAATTATCCATGTTGAGAGTAGTAAGTAAATTTATTTCATAATTTTCGGTAGAAAGGAAATATCTTCGAAGTTTATTCAAACGCTAGCGTTATATGATTATTTATGTTTTAATAAACTTATTTAATAAAACCGAGTGTGTGAAGTAGGTAGTAGAGTAGGTACCTACCCTAAAGAAAGTTAAACAATAATAAATGACAGATTTTGAAAGTGAAATATGAATACTTAAGTACACCGATGTGAGTGCATCTATTTCTTGACGTTTAAAAGGAAAACTTTGAAAATATGAGATTTCCTAATAATATAGCACGCCTGGCTAACTGTTTCAACCCCGGGCCGGATTGGAAAAAAATGTTTGGACGGGTTGAACGAAATATTAAATTTAAAAAATGCTAAGCAAAACACTGATATCTTTTAGTAACAATACTAATAAAAAAATATGTACTAATATTGAAGTTTGCGGACCGTATAAATTTAATACTCGGGGTGAATCCGGCCCGCGGGTTGTATGTTGGCTATGCCTGTAATATAGAGTTTATGTTTTCATGGAGTACGGTAAAGTCAACCAACTTTCCCATATCACACTTTGTGATAAAAAATAAATTAAGATTTAATGGCTCACAATCATAATTTCATGGCAGTGACAGAGATATTTTTAACAAATTTTTCTGGCACTGGTAGCCTTTACATAAGGGCACTTAGAGCACGTGCCTCAGAGCTCCCACACATTAGGGGCCTCCACAAAATCTCTCAAAAGTGTAGTAGAATACAAAGATTTTTTTTTGTTTTTGTTTTCCAACCGTAATTTTTGGAAAAGTTTGGAAAATTTCTTTATGACTTTAGTAAGGGCCTCCACAAAAGTACTGAGGAGCCTCCATACAGGTGAAATATACTACTACAAAGAATTAAGGGAACAAAAAAAAATTGTTAGTTTTTTAGTGATTTTTGAAGGGCTGTATTTACGTGAAAAATGGTCGTATCGAGATGATAAAATGATAAAAAAAACATTTTGAAGTTGTAGTGTCATACAGCGTTGCCACACTGCTTCCGTTCAGTTGCTTGAAATTGGTGTCGATGTTAAATTCTTATTAAAATACTATAATTTCTCTGATGATATCCTCAATTCAAAACGATCAACAAATAATTCAATTTTTTCTTTACATTCAGATTTTATTAATCTTTCCTTTCCTAGTTTTTTATTGAATTCTGTTGAGTCATTATATTGTTAAATACAAAATAAGGGTAAGTAGTCAGAATTTTGAGATCTAATACATGGAGTAGATACAAACTTAAATCAAACTCTAATTATCTTAACTCAGAAGCGATCAATCTTTCCCAAATTACAAGGACAATCAGATATAGCATTCTCTTTTATACTATTAAAATGTGAAACTATTCTATCGAAAAGCTAAATGTGGCGGTAACTGCCTTAAAAGTAGTTGATCGGCCAATTGATTCTTTTCATTAAAATATCAGACTTTCCATGTCATGCTAATATAACTACTAATAATACCATATAATTTTCATGCAATTTCTAACTAAAGAACCTAGAATTTCAGTATATGATTGTTCAGCTACCCGGATGATCTTAATATAGATTTACGGGTAGTTAGTAGATAATTTTTTTATTTGTTAGAGTAAGCTAATATTCCGCACCTCCCTAAAATATATCAAAACGAATTATCCGAATTCCAAATACATTTATGTTACAGATTTAGTAAGATTCATGAATTTTCTAGTACAATGGTGTTATTAAAATACTACACAAGTATCCACGATATAATGCATTTTTGATAATGTCGTAAGACTCCTTTTTTTACACAATGTAGTGTACTCTTATATTGCATACATTATGTGTATACAACCATTTATCGAAAACAGTGAATTATTTACCCATAGTTAATATTTTGAAACAATTGTTCAGAAAATAAGTATGTAGATAGAGTTTGCTATTTTTGATAGCTAACTGTGCATTACACTTTGTTAGTAGTATCTGAAAGCAACTGCAACTGACACGATTCCGTTTGCATGCAAAATGATATTTAAATATTATAAAAATTACAAGTAATTTTAAAACAGCAAATAAGGAATACTAGTATTGCGCATCTATTTTAATAACGATATACACATAATATACTAAAAGTATAAAAAAGTGCAGTATATATTTTCTATTTTTACACACGAATAAGCTTTAATTTAACTGTATAATAATTCTATCCAGATTATTTCTACTTGATATTCTGTTTATGTTACGTTTTTCCAATTTTTTTTTTACAGCTTATTTAGGACAAATACTCGGTTCTAAAAGTTGAAAAATTTAACTAATAGAAATTTCTGTTCGCCTTACGTAGATACATTTTAAATATATTTGCTGAAAATTTCACCAGTACCATTAAAACTGATGAAAATATAATGGTGCCAGTCTAGGCCTTATAAGCAGATAGATACGAGTTTCAAAATATTCAACGTATGGCTAACTTCAAAAATGCATCACTGCTTGCATGAGGCAGAGTCAAAAGTTCAAAAACGCATCAGACGCATCACAACGAAAAATCAAAAGTTCATTTTTGAATTTGATGCGTTAAAACAATGCATCAAGAAATTTGGTGATGCGTGTCCAAAATGCATGTCATGTGTATGATGTAAAATTATAACTACTTGTCATATTATGTAGGTATTAACACCAACAGGAATAATTCCCCCAAAAAATTGTTGAAAAAGATTTAGCTTTGATTAAAATTGTTTAAACTATTGGAATATATCTTGCACTCAAAATAGGTATTTTTTATTTACATAATTACAATTTTTTTTTAATTTCAAGTAAGTTCAAGTTGACATTCAAAGATAATATACCTATACAAGGACTGTATTGCTATATTATCTATATTCTATAGTCTATCTGTAGCCAAATCAGAGGCTAAATGATGCCAATATCCCGTTCAAAGATATCTAATGTGCATCAAATTTCAAGAAAGCATCAGCAGCGCATCATGTAGTATTAGACGCATCAGAAAAATCGTGATGCTGCATCGATGCGGTAAACTTTACATTTTTGAAGTTCCCCTATTTCTCCCCAAATGACATTGCGTGCTTTTCAAAATCACAATCGATAAGAAAAATATGTCAGAATAGAAATAATATCAATCGCCTCTAATCAGTTTATAGGCTTACTGGGTTTTATTCGTGTGGTTTTGAAATATATGGCATTAAATTAAATAACGATGAACCTTGTTTGCATTGTTGCCAGTATAAAGAACTGATTACTATTAGGGACACATTGTGAATATAATAACATGTGACTACAGAGAATTGTTATCTTTATGAATTTTTTCTTACATATTAAAGCGTTACATCACTTTTAAATTTCAAAACAGAAGGCTTTATTTCAGAATTTATATTTCTGTAACGAAAAAAGCCATCAATATAAAACTTTTAGATTGTACTCTATACCTGATATGGAAAGCACAAAAATTTTTCTCCTAATTTACAAAACAAAATGGCGGCGCGGGCCGAGGTTGAACATAGACGCTTTTCGAAGAGGTTTAAGATGGGCAGTATAACAATTTTTAAACAGCAGACAGGAAATAAAAAAAATTTTCGTTATTTAGATTAGTATTATTAAAGCGGTAGGTATGTACACAACATTATTAACAAATACTGATTTATCATTAAATGGCACCAGTTTGAAAAAATGCTTTTTTTAACGAATTTTAAAAATCTTGTGTACCACCTCAGATAAAATCTAAGAGGCCGCAGAGAAAATTTCAAGTCAATTGGATGAAAATTGCTGAAGTTTTCTTGCCCATCGTTTTGGAAAACGTAGTTTTGAGAAAAACCCATGTGACCAGGGGCGTATACAGCCGAGCTTCTTGGGGGGGGGGGGGGATCACGCAGACAAAAAACATTTCTGAGACAAAATTAATAAAAAAAATAATAAATTGAACTTCTTCTATATCGCTGATGACCAAAAAAAAGAAGAAAAGACATTAACTGGTAAATTTACCGATATGGTGTTTAAAACTAAATAATATCTAGTGTATATTTTTAATTCTCGGGCGGGGGGGGGCATTACCCCTTGACCCCCCCGCCCCCGCCCACTTAATAAGCGCTTGCATGTGACGTTTCAAAACGTGTTTAACTGTTTAACGTTTTATGTGTTTATGCCTACCATTTTTGAGTTATTTATGTAAATATAGCAAAATTAACGAAATAAGGTAATGGAATAAATTAATGAAAAAAGCTATTGAGCAAGCTGAGAAATTCCAAAATGTTACGCGTAGGGAAGTGGTGTTTTGAATCGTTTTCAATCGCTCAAAGTCGTTTTAAAAATTGGATTCAACGATTTTTAAAATATGTACCCAATTATAATTCCGTGTGAATGTCATTCTAGAGATGTTAATACATTATTTTAATCAATAAGAAAAAAATCAAACAAACGTAATGTATATATGTGTTTAAAATACATTTCTCATGGAGACCAAATTTTGTCACAAGGTAAAAAAGAAACCTGGCTCCTCCGCCTTCTTCTCAGCGGTCTCTACGCAGCTCAAGTTAATTTGTTAAACCAGTGTTTCCCAAACTGTGTTCGCACAAGCATTAATAAAGTGTTCCGCGAAAAATTGTTTAAAAATGGCGTCTGGGAAAAAAAAATTATTATATTTGGCGAGAGAACAACAAGGTATGCTTTTATGTGTTTGATTTATTTTTTGATAGTCAATAGTTTTTTGAACAGTAGCCGTATTACTTTAGTAAAACTGTATAAATTTAACTTTTTCGAAATTGGCTGTGTACTTTTCATAGAGAAAGAAATTTCTTGCTTACAGGTTTTATAATGTTAACAAAACAGACCTATTTTAATAATTTTCGTTACTTATTTACACTTGTTTTATAGGTACCTATAATATATGTTTACTAAATCAATATACGTTATCGAAATTTATGAAATTGGGTGTGAGTGTTATAATAAAACTAATTTAAATATTAAAATTGAGCACTGAATTGTTTCAGAAATCCACTTTACAGTCAATAATTAGTGCGATGGTTTTGCGGTTTACCTTTAAATTCTAATTACGTTTGTGTTGTGTGCGTATAACGCCAATAAGCCCTGTGTCTGTTTTGTACTCCCACACCAATATTTTATAAATTACATAAATGGAAATTTAACATTTTCCAATATTTTATTCAATTAATTTTGTTTTATTTGTAATTGAAAGTATTTGTGTAAAAGCACGCGTTTGTACGAATGGTTGATTCTGCCAAACATTTCAATTATTTATAAATTTTAATTTAAAAAACTATTTGTATAACATTTACATGGTGTTTACGCATATATACATTCGTATTTGTGTATAGCATATATCGCTCCATTATGGCAATAGTCGGTTATCTGGGCAAAATTACGTTTTTGAGTTATGTACACAATTCGAAAGAGGAAAAGCATAATTATCTTTCAGATGCTACAATCAGTTAAGCTCTAAGCTTAATATTTTTGCTAATGTCAAAAGGGGGATTAGGTGATTTGGTTAGATAATTGAAGGTTAAGGTTTTGGAGAAAAATCACCAACAGCTACTAATAAAAATTAAGTATTTATTTGCGACGTTTCGAAAACATTAAATTTTCATCATCAGGCAAGTATTTTGTTTTGAAAAAACTAAATACATAAAATAAAAATAAAAATTATAAGAAAAAATTACCGAAACAAAATGAATATATGCAAAGTTAAGTACTTACATGTGCTAGAGATTGTCATAATTACACAAAGA
The DNA here is from genome assembly GCA_035578155.1 of Brachynemurus nebulosus. Lineage (NCBI taxonomy): Eukaryota > Metazoa > Arthropoda > Insecta > Neuroptera > Myrmeleontidae > Brachynemurus > Brachynemurus nebulosus. The sequence continues at coordinate 27,580,442 of JAPWDM010000004.1, read as the reverse complement.
ATACACATGAATCAAATTGTTAAAATTAAAACAAAAATTATAATGTCGTCAGTATAAAAACAAAAGTTAAATTGTTAAAAATTATAAAATTTGTAAAATTTTGAATATTGAAATATAAATAAGCGGAACATTTTTGATACAAAGCAACACAATGAGTTGTAATGAGCTAGAACAAAAGAAACCGGATTTTTGTTTATGCGTAACACATGGTCTATTTCCGTAGTTGTCGTACAACAGATGGACTCATAGTTGTTAGTATATGAAGTGTCATTCTGATTGTTGATGTTTCGGTTTTCGGTAGCGATCAACAAATTTTCGATATTACACCGTCTTTTGTAATTCCCTTCTTTTTGTAGTATGCTCGCGTTGTCAGAATCAAAACGATGATCCATAGAGATGGAATGTTGGAACAGGCCAGTTTTCTCTTCTCCTCTTCTGATGTCCCATTGGTGTTGTTTTAAACGTTTTGCTCGTGGCCCTGAAGTTTGTCCTACATACACACTTGGGAAAAATTGGTATTCCACTTTGTAGACTACATTGTTTTCCATGTTGGTAGGTGTTGGTAGTTTTAATTTTGTATAATTTTTATTTTTTATAATTTTTATTTTTATGTGTTTAGTTTTTTCAAAACAAAATACTTGCCTGATGATGAAAATTTAATGTTTTCGAAACGTCGCAAATAAATACTTAATTTTTATTAGTAGCTGTTGGTGATTTTTCTCCAAAACCTTAACCTTCAATTATTTTTGCTAATATAATTGATATCCTTGTATGACAATTTTAATAAATATAAATTTTAATTGCTGCAAGACTAAGATATGTCGATATATCCGTACTGTTGAAGCGTCAAATTCAATTTATTTTTACTACAATACTAGGTTATTGCATTTTATCCGAGTATTAAAGCAAAAAAACATTTTGAAAATTTTACAGATTAGACAACATAACCGAATTTTAAAATTTTAACGTCTTCTAATTATTTACAGTCTGTTAAGTAAGATCGTGATCGAAATAATTTATATAAAAATTTATTTAAAAAAAATTTTGAAATACATACACATATATACGTTCCACTTGATGAGGACTACCACGCAATTAGCTTAATAAGGTGTCCAGTCACCACCGGCGTCGATAATCGCCGGTGGTGACGCTATTTTCGAGGCATACTTTTAGTTAAATTGACGAATTTCTTAGATTTAAATTTTTTAGATTGAGACGAATCTCGCGAGTTATGCGTTTTCCTCGAAGTTTGTACTTGATATGTGACCTAATCGGATTGGTATCGGGCGACTCTGACGGCCAGTCGAATGTAACGATGCCAGATTTGGCATTCGTGTTGCGTATTTGGCACCCATGGTTCTTCACTTGTTATTCTAACAAAAGACAAATAACTGAATCTTTCTTTAAAGTGCGTGGTAGACAGTTCACTCTATCTGCACACAAAATATTTAGAGAAAAACTTTCACCAGTTGTAAGTATGGTCGACCACGATCTTATTTAACAGACTGTAGTTTCTGTAGATTATTGTATTTTTTAAATAAATGTTTAAGTTTAACTGATTTTTTTATTACGCGATTTTGAATTAGTAACAATAAGAAATTCGTTATGTCAAATCAAACAAGAAAAATATTGTAGAATTTTACTACGTTTTAACTATACTGCCCGGATGTCCAAGAAAAATCATAATAGGAGAATACCAGCTCTCAAACTTTATCTTTGCTGTCCTGTAAAATTTGTGAAATTGTCGTCATTAAGTTCTTTCTTTTTAGGTTATAATTAGTGAATAATTTGTGATAAGTTTGTTTATCGTGTTTAAAGAGTTTTCTAATGTCAAAATTGCATTAAAATTGGATTTCAAATGACTCTTAAAAGACGATAAATATATTCTAAAAAACTTTAAACTTGAATATCTCAAAAGTTGGTATTTCCCAGATAACCGACTATTGCAATAATGGAGCGATATTCTATATAACATTTTTATACATGAAATTAATTAAAAGTGTTATGACATCAGTAATAGATGAAGCAAAATTAGATTCTACAACCTCACAAAATGACAAAAAGGAAAAGTGACAAAATGCTACATATCGTTTGTTGTGTTTGGTGAAAAATTGATCTCGTTATTTGTAAGCCTTCTAGGAGTAATTTAGAGCACTAACTCTTAAGAACTTTGTGAGGTTATGAAGTTCTCGTCCTGATCAATACATCATTTTATTCGCAAATAAGATTTGGCGGAAAATATGTACTGTGAATTCTAAGACGAAATATTAAATAGGTATCCATTAAGGCTTGTTTTTTTGTGGGAAAGGGGTACAAAAATATTATTGTACAAAATAACCCACAGTTTCGCTCTTATTGTTAACATTATAATTATTCATACATTTTTTGTTTAGTCAGGTAAACAAGAAAGTGGTAAGGGATACTTACTTCGGTTCCTTGAACCTTTAACTTCATGTGATCTTCCCTAGTTGTTTTACCATCTTTTCTCTTTTTCCAACAGTAGCCATCACGACGGTAACGTACCTTCTTCCGACTGTATAGTAACATGGAGCCGCTTTTCGGTCTGTAATTAAAAAGAAAAATTGCATTAAACTAATGATCTAAATATAAATGTTATGAATAAATTATTACTAGTTAAATGATTCTCAATGTTTCCACCATTGGAAAAATTTAACATAAGAGCGTTGGTTTATAACAGTTGTTATCCCCCCTTTTTACATTTAATAAATCCTCCCCCAAATGTGTAGAATTCTGTAAAAAATGGGTACCTATATAATTTGCAATTAATTGCTTTTGTGACCTCCTAAGTATTCCTTGCAACTCCCATGGAGATCGCAACCCCCACTTTGAGAATCACTAATTCTATAGTATTTTATATTCATAAATAATAAAACAAATGAATCAATGAACAAATTTGGGGCAAAAAAAAAAACATTTGTAAATCCATGCTGCTAAAAGTGTGTTTTTAAAAGATTATTTATTATGTAGTTGTTAATTTAGCTAAAATGAGACAAAATTTCAAGAAAATTTTTATGTTAAACTTAATATTTTACATGTTTAAAATTGGGAAGTTTGGGCAAATTAAATATTTAATTTATTACAAATAAAATAAAAATTTAAAAAAAGGAAAACCTTTTTGTCTTTAAAAAATTTCCTACCTTAATTACGGTCGTTGTTACTTTTCACTATTGCCCAAAAAAATATTTCGTTGTAGAAATTACTTTACTGTTATGTAATGTAATTTATAATCATTAATAAAATTTTAATTTTTATTTTTTTAGGAATTTTTTTGGAGAGGAATGAAACAAGTGTTGGATGTATTATAAAACCGTGTTTTGCAGCCATAAAGGGCGCGTGACTGATGAAACCATTGACTTTTGAATAGCTTTTATTTGAAGAAAATTTGAAAACTATACTTTGTTTACTTTGCAGAAAGAGAAATTAACGCGACGCGTTTTCATTTTCGAGGACTTTCATTTTCCACACTCCCAGTATCACTCATTATGAAAACTAGTTGATTTCTAATTTAAAAATCACAAAGTATCGGCCGGGAAGAGAACCCAGGATCTCCTGGTAACTAGCCAGGCGTGCTAACCACTACACCAACGATCCTATATGCTTGACAGGCGTCCGAGCCGGACACCCATTCAATCACCTATGTGTATTAGTACTCTCTCCGTTAAAGTTTCAGTTTAACTGAACGATAAGTGAACATATCAATACTGCGTGTGTTGAAATACAAACAAAAGTTTGTCATACGTAGTAATGTCTCACAAGCACTCGATAATATTTGAAATTAAAATTGTAATCGAACAGTTAAAATACGCAGTTTTTGAAATGCGTAGAAACACAAAATGGTTCAATTACTGAGTTACGCCCTTTAAAAAAAAAAAAACGATTTAAATATTTTTGCTTCGAAAATTCTTACAACAAACGTTTGAACTTATAGTGTCACAATTTTAAAAATAAAGTACTATTTTGTGAAGTTGAATGTTTGTTTTATTATTTAAAAACTTATTTACAATAAAACTACCGAAAGATAGTTTAAACACAGTAAAATTGATTACTTGTGTCCAGTATAATAAACTGGCAAGCTGATCGTTCATTAACTGAAAATGCAATTTGTTTAAAGTCTTAAAGCGTATCATGTTGTAGGTGTTACATTTACAGAGTAAATGTAACAACTTCTAATAAATAATATATGATATGAACCTATGAACATAAAATTATTACAACCGGCACATGTACCGGCCAACGATAATACATCCACAACTACTAATTCGTTTGCCTAGAAAATTGTCTATTAACAGTAACAAGGATGTATTTAGTTGTTTTATATGGCCACATGGACACTCGACTGGTTTTTATAGTTTTAAAGAGAGCATAGTGAGAATATCTCAATTAGTTTTCTATATATCTGACCACTAGAAGCTATTAGAAGTCACGGTGTTACTGTCGGACAGTTTATATCTATTTGATGTTATATTTTTTATTGCTGTTCTAAATTACCATATAAATTCAATAGTTATTAACTATGGTTCACTTCAGTTAAATTTAACCATGCTTCGTCACTTTGAATTTAAATAATTTCCGTTTCCTTGGTTTTATCTTTTTCATTATTGCATTTACGTAAATTTTAAATTTGCAGTTTGTTTTTAGAAAAGAATAGAAGATTGATTTGTTTTGAATACAAGAATTATTTAATTTTTTAGCGAAAACTCATGATCAATTGTATCTGAAATGAGCTATAACTAATAGAGTACAGTTTATTCAATAAACCGTGTTGATAATTTCTAAATAAAAAAAAACGATACCTCTGACGAAGCATCTGCATAACATAGTAAATTTCTAAAGACTGGACACTGGCGGATCTCATATAACAACTTGTATCCATTTAAAATAGTTTAGCTCTCTAACAGTGAAAAAATTCTCAAAATCAGTTGAGTAGCTAATTTTTCGCGCTTTTTGGGTCTCCAGCACCCTGGCGAATCTGACATAGTATAGCATATATGTATTTAAATGAAATTAAATTTTTAAAGGTGAAAAAATTTTTAAAATCGGTTGGGTAGTTTTATTTTTGGCACTTTGGGACCCCTGGACCCTGGCAGACCTCATACAACATAACTTATATCCATTTAAAATAGTTTATCTCTCTAACAGTAAACAAATTTTCAAAATCGGTGATGACCCGTTCTTGAAAAGTTAGTTAATTTTTATTTTGAAAAATGAAACAGATATAAATATTGTTATTGTAATGATAAAACGACAAAAGCATTATTTATTGTAAAAAAATTCAGCAAATTTCTTAATTTTTCTGAAAATCTAGTTCACTTAGAGCAATGTTTTTTTTTTTTTTTTTTTTTTTTTTTTTTTTTTTTTTTTATATTTATTTTAGGACGCTCGACTTTAAATGTCATTTGCGTCCCCTATAAGTTTAACAACTACAATTAAGTTTTACAATTAAGTTTTCCAACATGTTTTTAGTCTTGTTAGTTAGATTTTGTCATACAATTTGCAGTCCTTTAAGTATTGGATCACTCTTTTAACACAATCCTGATTGTCTTGGAGAATTTCTCTTATTGTTAAGTATGGGTACAATGTATTGTATCTTTGTACGTTGTACTTTACGCAGTCCTCTAATATATGTTTAACTGATATGGGGTTTCCACATATATTACACATAGGAACGTCTTCTTTGCGTAAGATATAGCCGTGGGTCAGTAGAGTATGACCGATTCTTAGTCTGCAAATTACTGTTTCATCGGAGCGGTCATCCAAATGAGATGTCTTCCAACTTGCTAGATCCGTTTTTATGTCGCGCAGCTTGTTGTTTTCCACATTATTCCAGAAATTTATTCTGTTTTCACGTAGTTTTGTTTCCAGAAGAACTATGATATCCTCTGGTGTTACTGGCGTGTTGGTAAGATCAATTGCCTCCTCTAATCTTTTCGTCGCCCAATCTGCTCTTTCATTCCCACTAATTTGCGAATGACCCGGAATCCACATAAACTTTATCGTATGTGAATAAGATATTTTGGCAAGGTCATTTTGTATATCGGCTACTATACTGTTCTTCGTTGCGGTGTTTTGGATACTTTGCAAAGCGCTAAATGAGTCACTACATATTAAAATATTTTCCGTCTCTTGTTCATTTTCGATTATGAATCTAATTGCCATTCTTATGGCAAAAAGTTCTGCACTATAAATTGTGAATTGCTCCGGTAATCGATATGTTCGTATTATATCACCAAGGACAAAGGCCGCACTTACACTATTTTCAGTTTTAGAACCATCCGTATATATTAAACTGTAATTTTTGTATCTTAACTGAACAGTATTTTTAAACTCTTGTTGATACACTACGGACGGTGTTATAGATTTTTCACTATGATGAAGACTATAGTCTACTTCCACCGTCATAAATTTCCAAAAAAACGTATAGTTCTTCACTGCTAATTTAACATTCGGTAACACTATGTTTAAATTTTTTAAAAAAGCTTGACAGCGAATACTAAGTGGTTTGGTATGTTTATTTTTGGCTATGAATCTGTGGAAACTATTAGAGTTTAGGATATATGCGGCGGGATTATTAGGTCTAGAATGTAACTTTACAAAATATTTTAGTGATAGTAGATTTCGTCGCTCTATTAACGATATTTCATTCACTTCAGCTAGTATACTTATTATAGGACTGGTACGAAAAGCACCTGTGGCAATTCTTAGACATGTATTTTGGATTGGTTCTAAAGTATTTAAGACGTTATTTTTGGCTGAGTTATAAACAGGGGCTCCATAATCCATTTTGGATCTGATTATACTCTTGTAGATTTTAATGATTGATTTACGATCGGCTCCCCACTTAGTATGTGATATTTTTTTTAGGATGTTTGTTGACTGTAAGCATCTTTTTTTAAGTTCATTAATATGCTCAGACCAAGTTAGTTTATTATCCCACACAAGTCCTAAAAATGTTATCTTGTTTGTAACTGGTATCAGATCGTTATTAATCTTCAGTTCGGTATCTTTTTCGATCTTATTTCTTCTTGTGAAGGTAATACATTTTGTCTTTTGTTGAGAAAATTTTATGCCAACATTATTCGCCCATTCAACGAGTGCATTTGTAGCCAGCTGGAGTTCCTTGTTGATACGATTTAGTCTGTCTCCTCTTAAATAAATCAGGATATCGTCTGCAAATAAGGAACAATTGACAGGTGTTCGTACTTTCTCCGCTAAGTCGTTTATCCCTATTAAGAATAGTGTTGGGCTGATTACAGTACCCTGTGGAACGCCGTTTTGTTGTTCCATACTTTTAGATAATGATGCACCTAAACGTACTTGAAAGTACCTTTTTTCCAAGAAGTTCTTAATAAATAGCATTAAGTTTCCCCTGAAACCCCACTGGTGCATTTTTTTTAAGATATTAAAACGCCAAATTCGATCATATGCCTTCTGAATATCTAAGACTACTGCTGTGGTGTATTGTTTTCTTAGAAAACCTTCCTGTATTTCGTTTTCTAGTCTTACTAATTGGTCTAATGTACTTCTTTGAGGTCTGAAACCGCATTGATAATCACAAAGTAAGTTCTTTGATTCTAAAATGATTTTTAGTCTGTTATTCACAAGTTTCTCCAGTAATTTGCTTAAACAATTCGTTAGTTGAATTGGTCTATAAGAATCTGTTTTTGTTTCATCACCTTTTTTGAAGATGGGGACAATGTGTGACATGCGCCATGTTTCCGGGTAAACTTGATTTGACCACACATAATTAAAGTACTTTAATAAGTTGTTTAATGAGGTATTGGATAGATTTTTGATCATTTTGATATGTACTCTATCTGGACCAGCGGCAGTGTCCCTACTTGTTTTAATAGCCTCTTCTAGTTCTATCAATGTAAATTTTTGATTGTACTCTTCTTTATTATCTGATGAGAAATTTAAGGTTTCCAGTTCGCTTGTACTTTTTACCATTTTAAATTCCTCGGAATATTCTGCTGTACTAGATATTTTGTGGTAGTATATGGCGAATTGATCAAGTATGTCCTCTTTATTAATTGTTAATTTGCCATTTATTTCTATAGCTGGAATTGTATTCAAAGAACTTCTATTGCTGATTTTCCTTATTTTATCCCAGAGGGCTTTAGGTGGCGTGTTAACTGTTATTTTTGAGACAAAGTTTTTCCAATGATTTCGTTTGCTGGCATTAATTATTAATCGGGCTTTTGCTCTTGCTTGTTTAAATAGGGCTAGGTTTTCAAAAGTAGGGTGTCGTTTGTATTTATTGAATTTTTTATTTTTTTCTTTGATTGCCTCAGAACATTCCTCGTTCCACCAGCATATAGATTTTCTTTTCGGATTGGTATTTACTTTCGGTATTGAAATTTCGGCTGCACTTATTATGGATTTTACAATGTTTTCATTCGCTTCATTTACATCATCGTAGGTTTCTTCACTGAAATCAATCTTTGCATTTAAGCGAAAAAGTTCCCAGTTTGCCTTATGGATATTCCATGAAGAAAATTTATCATCAACAGTCCAGCAATTACTCATTTTTAGGTTGATAAATTGGGGATAATGATGACTTCCGTATAATTCATTAGCTGTTTTCCAGTATAGGCAGTCAGCAATTGAGGTTGAGCTTAAAGTAAGGTCAATTGCAGACGACGTACCATTACTAAGATTTATATGAGTAGGTGATCCATTGTTTAATAAGACTAGATCGTTTAAATCAATGAACTCCTCTATAATTTTACCCCTATTATCTAAGTGCTTCCCACCCCATATCTGATTGTGACTATTAAAATCGCCTGTAATGATTATTGGTTGGGATAGTTGTTGAAGTATCCCATCTAATGATGAAGTTGTAACTGGATCGTCTTTATGTAGGTATAAATTAATGATCGTTAATGGGAAATCCAAATAAACTTTAACACCACAAACTTGAAATTCTGATTGTATTGTTAATGGTTCGAAGTATATTTGAGTATTAATAGCTATCAATAATCCCCCTTTTGCATTGCCATCACTTATCTGATCTTTCCGTATTATTTTATAACCGTTTAGGGTGAAATTTTCGTTATTCTTTAATTTTGTTTCCTGAATGCAAATTATGTGCGGTTGAAAATCTTTAATTAAACGTATTATGTCATTATATTTGCTTTTTACACTATCAACATTCCATGAAATAATATTTATATTGTGTTTATTTAGCATTATGTAATCTATTTATAATATTAATAATATAATATGCAGTTAAATTATGATTTTATTATTTTTTACAAAAGTGTGGGCTAACTGAACAATTTTTAGTTTCTTTTTTTTTTTTGACTGATTTTTTTTTTTTTTTTTTTTAATGTTGGGAGCTGATAATTGTACTGTCGTTATCCTCCGGTTCTGTAGACGAGCCTTCTACGGATCCAATTCCTGCTATTCCATACCTGAGATAACGATCTATTCTAGACTGTATTCGCGTAAATCTACTTTTTATTAAACGATCCTTCAAAAGGGGGTATAGCTTATGTAACATTTCTTTAAGACCTAGAAGATTGGTAGTATATGAAGTACAGACATCTAGTTGATTTTCACTACCTCTTGTTTCGCTAATAAGGTTATTAAGTTCATTATATGTGAGAATATATTCTTTTGGATTTTCTTTCATTATTTTTTCCAATGGTTGTAGCAAATCTTCTGTCGGTTTAACTGGTACTTGAGTTTTTTGTTTTTTCTTATTTGATGCTTTAATAGGGCCACTAGAGTGTGTCTGGTGTTGTGTCATCTGGTCTACGTTTTGTTCAGCGTTTTCTGGTACTTCCTCGTTGGCTGTTGACTCACCGTTGGAGTTGGTGTGAATTCGTTTTTGTGTTGTTTTTTGTTCTGTAAGAGGTTGAGTAGATCTTTCTAGTGATACGATTGGGAGAATTGTAGGTAGCATGGTGGGTGCTAGTAAATTTTGACATTGATTTGCTCTGTGCCCTGGATTTTTACACTTAAAACATTTTAAGGATTCCGTTTCTAAAAATATTTTAAATCGTTCAGCTTCATGCGATATTTCCAGATAGGAGGGTAATTCTCCTTGTTCGGGGGGTACTATATAAACTTGCCGCCTAAAACTCAACACATGTGCATATTCATCGTCTTGAACGCCTACTCTCAGTGAGGTAACTGGTGAAACCACTTGGAGATTGTGGTGCTTTAGTATTCCCTCAATTTCTTCATCAGTTATAAATGGCATTACTCCAGATAAAATGACACGCTTTGCGGGTGTAGACAAACGTCTAATAGGGACTTCTACGTTGTTAATTTTTACAGCATTTCTGTTATGCATAAATGCATCTATAATTTCTTGATTTCTTAAAAATATACAGAATCTTTCATTGCCAATCCATGAAGCATGGGTCACATTTCTTGGTGATACTATACTCCCAATAGCTTTTATATAGTCAGCTGCTTTAAGGTCACTGTTTGAGGTCATCAAAATAATAGCAAAATCTTTTTTTGGGTACTGTTTTTGTTTTAATACGTTCGAAAAACTTTTAGCGGTATTGGATTCATTATTATTTTCAGTACGAATAATGTTTATACTATCAGTCGTAGTATGTTCTATGCTCCTGTAGTCAGGAGCTGAGGTGGACGGGGTGTCCATAAGAATAGGTTTTGTTAGCCCACTTAATGGGCGTAACTGAAGTTGTTTTGATTTGGAGGTATTTATATCAAAATTTATCACTATTTAATTATGTAAAAAATATATATATTTTGTTTAATTGTTACGTAATTTCGTATTTTTAAAATTTAATTCACTACACAACAATAACACATCCTCGCTTGTTTAAATACAAGAACGAACTCAAGCAATGTTTTAAAAGCTTGCTTTATGCAATTTTTTACGCTCTTTTCGATGGTGTAAAAAAAATTAAAAAAAAAAAAATTTTTTGAATTCTGGTCAAATTTTGAACAAAACACTAAAAATGACGAAAAATTTCCAAAATTTTGGCTTCCAAAAATCGGATGTATCTGGTAACGAACTCATCCAAGCTATTGGGACTTTTGACCTATATATATATATATATATATATATATATATATATATATATATATATATATATATACATATATATATATATATATATATATATACATGATGGTCCAGAATTATGTACCGTAATTGCTGGAGCTGATAGTATGTTCAAAAATAATGGTACCTTTTCATCTACACTTTTTCCAAAACTCAACAATAAGGGAGTTAAAGCAGAAGGGTAAAATGTAGAGGAGTGGAATGAAGCTAACTTCTTCTTTTAAAAACAATTTTAGGCGCTTTTGATTACTCGATTCATAATCTACGGGTGCGTATGAACATTAAGATAATTAAATTTATGGTTTCAATTATTCCATCACTTATGATTAGGGGATAATTTGGAAATAGATACTTCTACTTTAAATTACTCGAAAACGGTAATATTTATCGAAATGTAACAAGTATACCTTTTTTGCGTGAAATTGTCGGAGGAATCATATTATCAAGGATTTTGTTTAAATAATTGCAAGTTAAAAAAGAAAAGACGTGATAACTCACACCTACCACCCAAAACCACCCCTTAGTCATGAGTGTTGGAATAAGTGTTGACATAAATTTAATCTTTCTAACGCAAAATAAGTACCCCTAAAATATCAATCCGTTATTAAAAAGCGTTTGGAAAATATTTAAGAAATAATGGTTTTCGTTTCACCCCTTTACAGAGTTGTATCTCCCTTATTATTGAGTTTTGAAAAAAAGTGTACGTGAACAGATACCATTATTTTTGAACCTACTACCAGCTCTAGCAATTACGGCACATAATTCTGGACCACCTTGTATATATATATATATATATATATATATATATATATATATATATATATATATATATATATATATATATATATATATATGTATATATGAGGGGTGTCATTCCAAAGAAGTCAGCTATCTCCACTTTTTAAAATAAAATGAGATAAAAATGGATAATAATACTATGTTTCCTCCTCTATTGATTAGTAAATTTAGTTCTTTTAAAAATCACCTAGATCCTGGTGAAATCTCATTGTCTAAACATTGCCGTTCATTTCAAATACTACAATCTCCATGCGTAATTCATAACAAACTCGACAATATCCTATCAACTAATCAGAATCAAGAACAGAAGCACGTGTGGCAGGTTAACCGTCTTGGTTTAATTGTTTATAATCAGTATTGTTGATGCTGTATCTGACACACGACACAAGTTTATCAGTTTTATGAAATAATTTGTTAGCTTAGTTTGATGTTTGATAATTAAATTAAAAAATGGAGCAGGTTCCTATGAAAGTGTCCTGAGTTGGCCGAGTTTGTTGTTTAGTTGTGTAAAATTTATGCGTCTTTTTTGTACGGTTTTCTTTTTTGTGCGATTTTTTTTATGTGGTCCCTATCCACCGTAAAAAAAGTGTTAACCTGTATTGTTAACTTGTAGCTTTTATAAAAAATAAATCTGAAAAATAAATCTTCGGAAAAAATACTAATTTTGTCGGTAACCTGAACATTATTGTATTTATTTTGTTTCAATTCCATTTCATCTCCTTCACTTTTAATTAAATGTAATTAAGTAAACTATGAATTCTTTTTGGTGAAAGAAAAGCTTCTTTACAATTTTTGTGGGTATCACAAAGAATCTCATCATTTTTCTAAATCCTTAACATTATTCTATTTTTACTTTGATAATGCCACTAGTCCTACAAGTAACTACTCATTTTGTCCGGGCACCCCGGACATCCAAAGTACAGAGTAGAAAGTCTCTACCCAGCCGGGATTCGAACTTAGAACTGCATGCTAACCCAGTGTGACATCCACTGAGCCACGGACGCTACTTTTTAATTAAAAGTAATCTAAATTGCAGTATTTATTTTCAATATGGTAAGAAATTAATGCGTGCAATAAAATTCAAATTGTATGAATATTCAGATCAAAATAAGCAAAATCCAATTCCGTTTGAAACAAAGTCGACAATATCCACTACTTCAGATCATAATAAGCTATCTCCAACATTTAGAGCTGAATAACTCAGAAAGTTTAAAAATTATGTGGATTTTGACACCGGGAATCTTTTTTTATGGCTCAAATTTACAAATGTACTAATTTTTTTAGTATATTCCAACTCCAATAGTTTTTCGCGATTTCCCAAAATTTGAGCAAGGTGGAGATTGTTGAAATGGCAGCCCTCATATATATATATATATATATATATATATATATATATATATATATATATATATATATATATATAAAGGGCTTCAGAAACGGATTTCTGCCATACTCCTGGGCTCAGGTGTTTTCATGGCACCCACTGTAATAAGTGAATTTTTTCCAAAATGGAAATTCACTTAAAATAAATATGTACATAAAACATGAAAAAATAAACTACGAAAACGTCAAACATAATAATAAAAAAAAATAGATACTTTTAATTTCAATTGGAAATAAAACTGAATAAAACCGTCAATATAATTGTAACTTTATAAGACAATATAGTAATTACTTATCCCATCTTCCTCTCTACTAACAAATACTTACAAGTTCTTACACTGCTACACAAAACAATAAAATCCGTTTTTCATTTAACGCTTGAATGCGTCACTTAAAGCGACTTAACTTTGTGTAATTTTTAATCAAATCAATAAATAACCTTTAATGTAACACCTGGATTTAAAACGGAAACTTGTATGCAATAATACACACAGCTTGTAAAGATGCACAATTGCCAACAAAAGTACTATTATGGAACAAAGTACTGTATTTACCTACCTACCTAGAAGAAAGACGAGAAGAGAACATTACAACACTGCTTGTAACGTATTTGTACGTATGTTATGTTAGTAAATGACGTACTTTACAATATACATATAGACAGATAATAAGTAAGAAGTGTCACAAGTACACGGGGCGTCAGTTTGAAAGGAAGGAGAAAGGATGTTGAAGTTGGTCGAAGAAGTAGAATGCACTGCGGCGACATAATCAGTAATTGTAATTAAGAAGTAGTTAAGTTAAATCCATTTCATTCAAATCCACTACCTTTGTAGATGAATGTAGGTGTTTGCTATACCTACACAAAGTTACGTAAGAAGATAGGATCGCAGGAACTGGATAGATATATGTTATAATCCTGTTACATTTCTTACGTGTTAATTAAATACTCAATTGTAACTTTTCTCCGTGAATCAAATATCTTTCTTACGTACCGTCAGTTGGAACGAATCTGGACGATTTTTTCAGTTTTTTGACGATGAATTGTTTAGAGTTTATCTAAAAAATTCTAAAAAAATAATTTAAATTCTTTAATATCACGGGCATATAGGGCAGTAATAAAAATATCAAAATTGGTACTGCAACATTTTTTTTTTTTTTAGTTATATAGTGTCCGGCCCTATGTGCGGGACAGTGCTTTATTTGCAATATAAATCACATTCAGTCACGCATATGGGTAAAATCGGACAAAAAGATAAAAACAGTTGAATTTCCAATCTGGAAATTCGCTAAGATAAATATCTGCATCAGCGAATGACTTTTGATGGGTGGAATAAAACATTTTGTTAAATGAATTTTATTTCGATTTGCCTTTAAGTCTATCATGTAAGGTTGAATTGGGAACATGAAAATATTCAGCAGCTTGTCTGAGCGATTTTCTTTTATTTTTAATATCGGAAAGCAGGGGCGCAACAACTACATATCTACAGGGGGTCCAACAAAAATTTAAATAATCAAATTTTTTGATAACGCAGTTCTCCGATAACAATGGAAAATGTCTACATAAAATGTCGTCTCCGAAAATTTGATTTTCAAATAAAAAATATTAGTAAACCACTAAAAATTTTACTTTTTAATATCAATAAAATAATTTGAAGGAAAATTTCCAGGTAATTTTTTGGGGTCCGGACCCCTTGGACTTCCCCGGTTCTTGCATCTCTGCCAAAAGAGCCGATTTTATGTTATCTGGACTACAGTTTATGTGGTTTATACCCACTTTCTTTTTATATTGATGCGCCATGGTGTATGAATTCGCCTCACCTATAGACAATTTTTTATTAATCAATTTATAAAAAAAAAAAAAAAAAAAAACGCCAAACATTTTTTTCCAATATCGCTTTTTTTTTGAACAGCAGTTTCTTTATAAGATTTCAAAACGCGCGTTATTTTTAAAAATTATAATCAATGCGCTTGTAAAATAACAAAATACAAAGATGTCACGTTCACCGCTTTTCTTTGATGACTAACTCATAACTGACAAAATTCAGTAACATAGATTGATCTATGACCTTGTACGGTCATAACACTGACGAAGAAATATCGAGAGGCAGCTCTCTCTAGATTCGTCCCTACGGTCCAGATTCGCCCCAACTGATGGTACGTTTATTTTAAAGTTAGACCGAATGAATAAAAGGATTGTGGGAGAAAAAATTTATTCAGTTTTATTGCGAACTAGTTTTTACCAGGCTGGCAACGAATATTCGGTAATTATTGGGCCAAGGTTAGGTTAGGTAAATCAGACGAAGAAAAACAGAGCTTATGATAGTTTGCAGTATAATAATAATAATAATAATAATAATAATAATAATAATAATAATAATAATAATAATAATAATAATAATAATAATAATAATAATAATAATAATAATAATTTATTACTCCATAAAATTTTACAAAATTTTTTGAGTTCGTCAAATTTGATTTCAGTTACATACTTAGATTATTATCATTTAAACATTCTTATAGCCGGGTTCGGATTATATTTGTTTCTATTATATCAAATATTATGCTAACATTGAGGGGAATAAAAATATTTTAGTGGTAATATGAAATATCCGAACAAGATTTTTAAAAATGGAAAAAAGGGGACTAATATAATTTTTTCAGTTACATATATTCATTTGAACTACGTTTACATTGAACTACATTGCACAAATTCGTACAGTCAATAGTAGAATGATTTACATGTAAACAATTTGGCAATTTTGAACAAATGATCCTTAGATCCTTATGGGACTGCGGTTGTTCAGTCAAGTTACCGGCATAACATGATTCCGATATATACAAAATTTTTATATGCAACATTTCAGCCGAAAATACATACACTCTTTGAATGAAACACATATTTATATGTGATTTTTATTTCGATTTCGTAAATATTTTGGGCATCATGACGCTGGTCGGAAGTTTTTTTGTAGTCAAAATTTAATAACTTCAATCGATTGTAGGCCGTTTGTAGATGTTTGTATACCTGAAATTTTATATTTAGACAATTACGTCACAAATTAGTTCAACCCTTCAAAATGACGTCATATAGATTTTAAACCAATAACTGAATACAAAATTTTTAATACTCCTTAAAAATACTCCTTCTCGATTTAACATTACGGGTTAGAAAAAGATAATATAATAATATAATCCAACCTAATTAAACAAAAGCAACTGAAATATTAATGATAATAATATAAAGAGGCGACTTACGTCGTTACCTATTTGTAACCACACTCCAGAAGAAGACGTAATTATAATGAGTTGTCTGTCAAATGTTACTCTTAATAAGATCTTCAAATTTGTTTAATTTTGTACAGTAAGGCTCAACGTAATGGTAAACTAGTAATTAGATTTTACCGTGCAAATGGTTTAAATAGTTATAAATTATAGCTATTTAATGACAAAAAAATCAACCAAACTTTTCAATCTTATACCTAAATTTTTCTATCAATACCAACTCACTCATATTTTATTTTAAAAATGCCTACTTTTTTAGCTTATCGTACTTTTTAACTTGACCTAGTAGTGTACTTTTAAATAGTTTTAGAAATCAGTTTACTTATTGCAATTCAAATGTTTGATGAATATCTGCAAGGAAAATTCAGCTACTACACCATATCTCACCAGGTCACCATAAAAAACGCTTTTATATTCTCCAGCCGCCATATTGAAATCACTGTTGTGTGAGGACAATTTTGCCACGCATATTTGAAAAATAGAGTCCATAACCTTTAATTTGAGATATTGCAGATCGGTCCATAATTACATAGTTTGCCGTGCATAAAATTAATTATAAATTAATAATATTAGTATGCTGGGAGAATAATCTTGGTAACAGATAACAGAGAAAAATACATGATTTTGGATTGACAATCGGATTATTATTTCTCTTATTAAATATCGATAATACGGAGTCAAGCACACGCAACATAATTATATATATATATATATATATATATATATATATATATATATATATATATATATATATATATATATATATATATATGGGCCGCAGAGACCGGGGCGGGGGGGTGGTGGGCAAAGGGGTCCCGACTCCCCGAAAATTACGTAAATTTTCCTTCCATTCATTTTATTCATATTAAACTGTTTACTGGTATTTTTCATTTGAAAATCGAATTTTCGGAGACGAAACTTTACGATAACATTTTACAATGTCATCGGAGAATTGCGTTATCAAAAAGTTGGGTTGTTTAAATTTTTGTTGGACCTCTCGGTAGATTTGTAGTTGTTGCGCCCCTTTATTATATATATATATATATATATATATATATATATATATATATATATATATATATATATATATATATATATATATATATATATATATATATATATATATATAAATTTTGGTGAATCGGCATCATTTTCGGATTGTGGCAACCTCCAAATAAAATTCTATCATAGTCCCAAGCTCAAGTCTTACCATGACAGTGACAGTAGTAGCTGAATTTTCTTTCCAGTCGGAAATTCATTCAAACAATTGAAGATAGGAAGTAATGAAATAAAAATTTGAAATATATTTAGAAATACACTACCAGCTCAAGTGAGAAAGTACAATAAGCTAAAAAAAATAAATATTTTTAAAATCAATCAAAGGGTCTCGCCGGGTAAGCATTATGTGATTTCGGCCCAGCGGCTTTTTCGGCTATTCTTTTTCACGAATGTTGCTTATGGTGAGTAATGTTCGAAAATATAGGTATTAAACCTCTACCCCCTATATTGTTAGAGATATGGGGGTAACAACCCTTAAATTTAAAATTTTTTTTCCTCAAAACTATTGAAGATAATTAGATGAAATTAATAAAGAATGTTGACATAAAGTAGCTTTATATTATAGAATTTTTTTACATTCGTATGACGTTATTTACTAGATTAAAATAATAATTGAATTTTTGAGGTTGCATGTTTTAGATCAACCCCTTGAGTGACACCTACCAAAAAAATATATGTTATTTGGCTCTAACATAGTTATCGTGTGTAGAAATTTCAGCAAGGTCAGATTGGTGGAAGGTGTATTAAAAAAATATAAATTTAGGTTAAGTAACAATAAGACACCCCCTCGAAAAAAATCAGGGTTGTGATTTCGGTGAGTGACTATGGTATTTCTTTGCATTTTTCGACTCTGAGTGCGAATCTGGAATCAAGAAAATTCTTATACCCCTAAAATTTTTGTATAGAGCCACAAATATCCCTTAAGTAGGTGTAAAGTTATGAATAACAATATCATTATTACAGAAAGGAATATAAACAGGCATTTTACAATCCTCGTGCCCTTATATTATTGCCAAGGGCTCCACCAAGGTGATTTTAATGGATAGGATCATCATTCTAGAATTTGGATTGATCCATGTCTTTAAACTTTAAATAATTTATTTAGCTATCTTCTAGTAAAAATACTCATTCTAAAAATTCATCATTAAAAAGCATTACTAAAGTTAGGCACTATATTGATTGGTGAGCCGGATTAAAAACAACAGGTGGGTCAGGTCTGGCCCAGCGACCGTAGTTTTCTGACGTCTGGTTTAGAAGATTAATGGAAAAATTAATTTATTTTGTTATTAGACCTTGTACTAACGAAAACTAAAAGCGATTCAAAAAAATCATTTCATAAATAAAAGTTAATTGACCTTAATTTTTAAGGTATAAAAAGTTTAATTACCATATTTAATAAAAATAATATTGTTAGTAACCCTTCCATCATCACTGGAAAGCTTTGATATTAAAAGTCCACAAAATCAAATATGGCAGTTCATATTACTTATTGTAATAGACCGTGGTTTTGGAAAAGAGACATCAACGCCGATTTACGTATGAATTTTATAATACGGGAAAGGTTAAACTTATCATTGCGTATGAAATAATAAGGCCCTTAAAACCGCCAGAAAATTAAATTTATTTCCAAAAACTTTTAAAAAACAATCAATCAATTCCAAGTACATATCTTTGTTTCTTACAAAATGCAGTGTATTACAAATCTATAAATACATATAATAAAACTGTAAATGGACCGAGGGCCGTGGAGAAAAATAGTGGGCCCCGGGAATAAACTACATTCTTTTAAAAAATTCCTCCCAAGAAAATAAGTTATGAGCAAAAAAACCTTTCTTCCTTGGCCCTCTATCGGCAGTTACGGGCCCCCCACCCCTCAAGGCCGGGGCCCGGGGCTAGAACCCCAGTTTCCCCACCCTCTCGTCGGGTCTGAATGAACCGTGTCTGTATGTACATGGAATATTTTTGGAAAATTGTACTGATATTATAGACAGTTATTAATTTAGATACCAAAACAGCGATATTTAAGTTTTGACCTGTCCGTCTGTCTGTGCACGCACCATGCAAAAACTACTAGGAGGATTTTGATGAAATCTGATTGATTTTAAAAATATTTATTTTTTTAGCTTATTGTACTTTCTCACTTGAGCTGGTAGTGTATTTCTAAATATATTTCAAATTTTTATTTCATTACTTCCTATCTTCAATTGTTTGAATGAATTTCCGACTGGAAAGAAAATTCAGCTACTACTGTCATGGTAAGACTTGAGCTTGGGACTATGACAGAATTTTATTTGGAGGTTGCCACAATCCGAAAATGATGCCGATTCACCAAATATATATATATATATATATATATATATATATATATATATATATATATATATATATATATATATATAATAAAGGGGCGCAACAACTACAAATCTACCGAGAGGTCCAACAAGAATTTAAACAACCCAACTTTTTGATAACGCAATTCTCCGATAACATTGTAAAATATTATCGTAAAGTTTCGTCTCCGAAAATTCGATTTTCAAATGAAAAATACCGGTAAACAGTTTAATATGAATAAAATGAATGGAAGGAAAATTTACGTAATTTTCGGGGAGTCGGGACCCCTTTGCCCACCCCCCCCCCCTCGGTTTCTGCGGCCCATATATATATATATATATATATATATATATATATATATATATATATATATATATATATATATATATATATAGGACATTCTTTCTGAACGGGACATCCTGCTGTAAAAAATTGGTATTGCTTAAAATAGATCTGCAATATCTCAAATTAAAGGTTATGGACTCTATTTTTCAAATATGCGTGGCAAAATTGTCCTCACACAACAGTGATTTCAATATGGCGGCTGGAGAATATAAAAGCGTTTTTTATGGTGACCTGGTGAGATATGGTGTAGTAGCTGAATTTTTCTTGCAGAAATACATCAAACATTTGAATTGCAATAAGTAAACTGATTTCTAAAACTATTTAAAAGTACACTACTAGGTCAAGTTAAAAAGTACGATAAGCTAAAAAAGTAGGCATTTTTAAAATAAAATATGAGTGAGTTGGTATTGATAGAAAAAGTTTAGGTATAAGATTGAAAAGTTTGGTTGATTTGTTTGTCATTAAATAGCTATAATTTATAACTATTTAAACCATTTGCACGGTAAAATCTAATTACTAGTTTACCATTACGTTCAGCCTTACTGTACAAAATTAAACAAATTTGAAGATCTTATCAAGAGTAACATTTGACAGACAACTCATTATAATTACGTCTTCTTCTGGAGTGTGGTTACAAATAGGTAACGACGTAAGTCGCCTCTTTATATTATTATCATTAATATTTCAGTTGCTTTTGTTTAATTAGGTTGGATTATATTATTATATTATCTTTTTCTAACTCGTAATGTTAAATCGAGAAGGAGTATTTTTAAGGAGTATTAAAAATTTTGTATTCAGTTATTGGTTTAAAATCTATATGACGTCATTTTGAAGGGTTGAACTAATTTGTTACGTAATTGTCTAAATACATTACTTCGGGTTTAGTATATTTATTTTCGTTTGTAACCCTTTAGTTTACTTGTAATTAACAATCAAAATTTTGTACTGAGGTTAGCCGGAAGCAATCGTGAATGTAATTTTTTTTGGTAACAATAGAAAGACTATCGTTTGTAGTGTCTAAATATAACGGTAAAATGTTAGTAGGGTCGCCTGATAAAGCATAAATAATTAAAAAGTTATTTAAAAAAATTGCGCATGTGAGTTCGTTATTTTAAATTTGACGCATGTATAGGTTTTATTGCATTATATTATTCAAAATTTAACAGATTGCGTTTATGATTACAGTAAAATTTAGTCTTAAAATTTTTTATTCGTAGCTAGATATCGGACATTTTTCGGATCAAACAGCATTCGTGTTTTGTATACGCAGGTATATCGATCGCACTTGATGTGATTAATGTGAATAAAAACGAATAGATATTTTGAAAAAACATATATATATATATATATATATATATATATATATATATATATATATATATATATATATATATATATATATATATATATATATATACAACTCACACATATTATCTGTCTATATGCCTGCATATACAAAACTCGATGTTGTTTAATCCAAAAAATGTCCGATACCTATTAATTACTTATGAAAAATAGATAATAATAATAAATAATTTTCAATTGTGTTAAACCTACTCGAAAGGTGGCTCGTTACAAAGAAACTTCAATTTGGTTAAAAGTAACAAAGCGTAGTTATTCTCATATTAAGTAAATTATTTTTTAAAGAATTGTTTCAGTAATTGATGAGTTTGTTTAATTTGACGTTATCAAAAATGACGTAATCAAAAACATCAAGCAAAAGCAGCTTACGTCACAAGCTCGCTGTATCATTTTGTAATTTTTTTTTTTTTTTTGTAACTATGAGAGACATTTTTCATTATTAATTTTTTTAAATTATTTCACAATCTAAAACGTGTTTAACCGTTTACACCAACCTTGTTTAACCGTTATAAAATGGAAGAAAATTTTATTAAAGCTGATAGTAACAATTTGCCAAGAATAGACGCATTAATGATAGGCTAATTTTTTAAAAATAATCCTGATTTTTACTCCGCCGAAACAAAAGATGTAAAAACTACATTGTGAGTATGCAATCTTTATAAAACTTTGAAAGTATCTATGACAAACCTACATACATACATGTGTTTCTTTTATTGTGGCAGTGTCTCCAGAGAATCTTACGGAGACGACGCAGTTGGATATGTACAATTACGTCGCGATTCAGGATTAAATTCTAAAAATAACACAAATGTCACAAGCAAAACTACTACCGATTCAATGTTCTAGAGCCAATGACGTCATACGATTTGAAAAAGACAGAAAGCATCGTTTTTGCGGTCTTTTTAAAAACTGAAATTTTATCGGTGATTTTTATTACAAATATAGTACAAAATAATTTAAAAATGTGTATTATGAGTTTAGTAAGAAGTAGTAAACACACTAAGATGGTTTTTAAAAAATTATCAAATACCCCATACTTTATTAACAAAAACTTTCATACTTTTGAAACACATTGCATTCATAAACTACATATTACTTTTAAGTATAGTGCATATAATCGCTAATTTAATTCTTTATTTGATGGCAAGCAGGTTGACTGCATTGAACTTGGTATTTAAGTTGTACAATAATTGTACGTTGTTTAATTATATATCTTATTTACAAGTGCACCCACTTTACAATCATATACAACTGCCGTTGATATTCCCCCAGAAGGTATCGTTACTGTTAAAACTACAACTACTAGAAAATACTAGAAGTAGGTATATTCATTTACAAGAGTCACAAGAGTACCTCACATAAATACATAATATGTATTGCTTCTATTTATGTAAACTTTTAAAGAAACTTATTAAATTATCCATAAATAACTTTTTGCATCTCTTAATGCAATTATATTAATATCACTTTGTGTACTGTTTGAATGTATGTATGTATGCTTTTTAACTTTATACTTTTTATTTTATTTATTTACTGCAAGTGCATTGGAATAATTATTTTAAATTATTATTAATATAAGAATGTGTTCTAAATCCACATTTTCTTTTCAATTAATAAATAACAACTTATTGAATTACATTATTTTTACAGGTATTTATGGGGTAGGATACACTTTTTTCAAAGAAAAATTGAATGGTATGAACTATATGTAATATTTTCCAATTGGGCATTTTTGCCAAGATCTTTTTAATTTCGGAACGCTAAAATTAAGAAATAAGTAAGAAAAATAAGATTTTAAGGTGTGTGAAACTTTGTAAGGCGTGTAAAGTTTGTATGAAACTCTTTTTATATTATGAAATTTAAGTTTTGAATGGGAAAACTGTTTTTGGTCTTCCTAGGCCGCCATTTTGAGGAACTTCTCCAATGATTCAGCTGTTCGAAAATAGTTCATCGAATTATACGGCATTTTGCCTATCTTTTCCATATTTTTCCTTCCAGATGCTAGTTTTGGTACATAAAAATTTAATTTGCTTGGAGCAGAAACTACATTTTCTAAACACACCACCAAACGAAAACATCAATTTAATTAGTGCCTGGAACAAAAGTGAGTGAAGTAGGTAGGTATACAAGATTATTAAAAATAATGCTTTTTGTAAAAAATTGGTTTTTTTATAAAAACTCAAATTTTCAACCAATTATAGAAATCGTTTGTGTACTTTCTAAGAAGCTGCAGTTAAAATTTTAAATCTATTTGATGAAGAGTGTCCGTGCATTGGTTTCACTATTTGTTTAAAAAATGTAGATTCAAGATAATCGTGTTTTTCGGCTGGCATTTAATATTTTTTTTTGTCATTCAAAATTTTTTTTATACCTGAATATACCTATGTAGAATAGATCCTTGAAATCCTATTTTGTTTTTTTCGTTTTCACAAAAAGATCTCAAAAAGAAGTCTAATTTTTTGGTAGATTAGCCAAATATAACGCCTAAACTATGTGACGTCATTGTGTCATACAATCGCTTAGCTCTATAAATTCCCTAGGTTTAGTCGAAAACAGAACTCAACAGTATAGATCTAATTTTATAATAAATGAAAAATTTGACCT
The DNA here is from genome assembly GCA_035578155.1 of Brachynemurus nebulosus. NCBI lineage: Eukaryota > Metazoa > Arthropoda > Insecta > Neuroptera > Myrmeleontidae > Brachynemurus > Brachynemurus nebulosus. Next base: position 27,556,207 of record JAPWDM010000004.1, on the reverse strand, counting down.
ACAAATAATCAAATTCCCACAACGGAAATCCAGAATGCAATTTCTACAATATAAAATTATTTTAACTGAACTGACAGGAGATTAATATTTCGAGACACTGGTTTTTGTAAATATTCTTTACATTTTTAGCTGTACTATTACGAGGAAAAAATGTACATACACTTGAATGTTGGATTCATCGGCAAAATTTGATATTTTGATATCGGAAGTCGGACTCATACAATTAGGGTTTCGTATTAATAATACAGTGAGCAATCAATAGACCAAATTAACCTTTTTCGTATTTATGCGGGTATATTTAAATTTTATCCAAAGTTGCTTGTAATATAAGGTGTCCTAATCTTGAGATAAGGAGAGGGAACGGTCATTTCTAGCAACTTTTGAGCTATATCATTAAGATCATTGGAACTAAAAATTAAAAAACGCCGTAAGCAGGGGGGCCCCATCACGGAAGTCGAATTTTTCGCAACATCTTCGGTATTTTCAAGATATCTAAACGTGGTTGAAAGGATACAGGCGGATTGTCATTTTGGCGTTTTCAAAACTGATGATAAGTGTCCGGCAGATCGAGGCTTTAAAAAAAGGGTTTAAGTTTTTAAGGGCTGAATTTCAGTAAGTTTCAATTTTATGTCGATGGCAGCTAGCAGGAAAAGAGCCAACACAATTCGTAAGAGGGCATTTCTACCTATGCTTATCCGTCAGTTGCCTTTGTGTTTTTTATTTTTAAGTATTAAAAAAGGACCTTAAATAGTGAACTAGAAGGCCTTTATGAAGATATTTTTCCTTTCCAAAAAATCCAAAATTCTTATTTTATAAATAAAAACTGACATTACTAATATTTTTTGAATTACAAAATTTATTACATTTATTATAACAGTTAATATACTTTTTTTAGTCGAATTTTCTCCGAAAAATTAGACTTATACAGTCTATACGATAAGAGCTGCGAGGGGCGAGACCAGGGGCGCTATCCGTTTTCGGACCCGTAGAACACGATTATGTAAAAAAAAAAGATCTCTGATATATATATATATATATATATATATATATATATATATATATATATATATATTTTCCCGCAACCTTTTAATATGTGTAGGGCCCCCCTATGGAAGTTAAGAGATGAAATTTGGTAAGTGGGGCTTATTCCGATGCACAACAATACTATCAAAGTGGGGTCAAATTTTGGGCAAATTTTTTTTCGGACCCGAACTTTAAGGGGGTGGTGGGGGGCGGAAAAGCAATAAAACTTTTCCAAATCGGTTTTAAATAATGTTTCGGTCAATTATCTACAACATATCCAAAATTCAGCTTCCTAGGATGATATGGTGGGAGTAGAGGGGGGAAAAAACGATTTTCGCTGGATCTAACAGGCCCCCAGCCCCCCAGAATTAACGTAGAGGGTTGAAATTTGGTGTGTTGATAAAGTTCGTACCTAGGTTGTGCTTTTTGGAGGTTTTAATATTTTACCCCCATCCCCCTCATTTTTAAGCTACAATTTCGTGCATTTTCGACGTTTTCGAAGTTTGTACCACTCGCACAGGTCACCCGAATAAACCTAGAGGGCTGAAATTTTGTATTCGGATTGAGTTAGTATCAAGGGGGTGCCTTTTGGGGGTCTCGACTTTTAACCCCTACCCCCACCATTTTTATACCCAAAAGAACATGATTTTTCTTGTTTTTTAACAGTTTCGTTCGGGTCAAAATCTCCCCAAATAAACCTAGAGGGCTGAAATTTGGTGTACAGGTTAAGCTAATAGCCAGACACTGTTTTTTGGAGGTTTCAACTTTTAACCCTTACCCCCACGATTTTTACGCCAATATTTCCTTAATTTTTTTGCTTGTTTTCTAACACGTCTAGAGACTCCATAAGGAAACCTAGAGGGCTGAAATTTTGTACGTGTATTCAGTTAGTATCCAGCTGGTACCTTGTAGGGAGTCCACATCACTTTTCCCCCCCACTTCTCCCATTTTTACATCGGAATTGAATGCTATTGTTAAATGTGTTTTAAAAGCATTATGTTTATTCTAAATACAAGTAGGCGAATAGTAATTTTAAAAAATTTAAAAAAAAGTGAACTTACTTTTATGACAAATGAAATACGTACATATTAAGTAATTTAAAAATGTTATTAAAGTCACTGTTTATTTATAAATTAGGAATTTTGAATTTTTAGTATTTATAAAATAGAAATTTTGGATTTTTTTGGAAAGAAAAAATATCTTTATAAAGGCTTTGCAGTTTACTATTTAAGGTCCTTGAATGGGAGAAGTGAAGGAGTTAGGTAATGTGGAATCCCTAAAAGGCACTAACTGGATACTAACTTAATATATGTAAAAAATTTTAGCCCTCTAGGTTTATTCAGACAGTCTCTAGGCATGTTAGAAAAAAAGCAAAAAAATCAACGAAATATTGGTGTAAAAATCGTGGGGGTAAGGGTTGAAAGTTGAAACATCCAAAAAGCAGTGGCTGGCTATTAACTTATCCTATTCACAAAAATTCATCCCTCTAGGTTTTTTTGGGGAGATTTTTACCCGAATCAAACTGCTAAAAAACAAGAAAAATCATGTTTTTTTGGTATAAAAATGGTGGGGGTAAGGGTTAAAAGTTGATATACCCAAAAGGCACACCCTTGACACTAACTCAATCCGAATACAAAATTTCAGCTCTCTAGGTTTATTTGGGTGACCTGTACGAGTGGTACAAACTTCGAAAACGTTGAAAAAGCATGAAATTGTAGCTTAAGATGGTAGGGGTGGGGGTAAAATATTAGAACCTACAAAAAGCACACCCTAGGTACGGGCTCTATAAGTCTAATTTTTTCAGTTGAAAAATTCGACTAAAAATTTAGAATCTTATAGATAGCTCTTTCAAATTATATCTCACACGTTAATTAAAACATTTTCTTCTTTGGACCAAACTCACCTTTCATTTTAATCTCAAATAATTTTTTTCTAATCGTCGACTGACAATAATATGTACGCGTTATTGAGACCTAATATTGTGCAAAATTCAAATTCTTACATTACATAGTTTTCAAGAACAACCTCTGTTATAGATGAACGGGTAGACACGACAGTGATTTTATAAGAATTCCGTTTTTCCGTTTAAGGGGTACGGAACTTAAAAAGGGAAAATCTTATGTCTAAGATAAATTTCTTCAGCCAATCAATAAAATAGATGGCGTTTAAAAGCTGAGTAATGTTTTATTCGAACAAAAAAATTCATCTCTCTGATGTCATCAAGTACATTCAAATATTATTACACTAAACACCTAGTTGAACTGACAGATTCATAAGTTTTTGCTTGCTATGGCTATTTTTATTTTTGTAAACCGCTGTAAAGTCAATAGCTAATCTATAGTGAAGGTGAAGTTCTAATATTTTTGAGAGCAATGACAGAAAATTACACACCAAAACTTATTTGAATACAGTCAGCTATCGATTATCCGCGACAACGAATGGTACAATCGGCACTGGATAGATAGCGAAACTTGACCGATGAGACGAATTCGTTAAAAATAGGCATAATAATAGTATCATGTATTATTTTTAAACTGGGATCCAATCAAAGGCAAATTTACACAATAATTGATATATTAGTTATTATACTCGCATTTATACAAAATGCAAATGATTCATATAGTTGGAATGTAAAAATGAAATTTTGTCATTTATCAAAGTTATCATAATTTTTACTATCCTTTTTCAATATATTAGGTAGTAGATCTTGTAAGAGATAGCTATATTACATACTTGTCTGCCGTGCTGTCTTACGTGCATTCATTCCTATCGCATGAAATCATTTTCATTTGGTAAAAATATTTCTATAAATAAATATTAAATGACTGAACATTCAGTTATCTTTATAATAATTAAAATCAAGGTGCAATTACCATAAAAAATAGAAAAAAATAAATAAAATTGCGAAGCACAGATAATCAATATCGCGGATAAACTCCTGTTTATTCATCATGTGTATCCATTCAAAAACTCGCCATAAGAAAATTTACAATTAAAGTTTCTCATTTTTCGGAAATCTTATGTTAAAATTAAAAAAAAGACAATATTTTATTCATATTCTTTGCCAAAAATTGTTTTAAATTTCGCTGACTAACAATACAGTTATTTTTACTTCCAAATTAAAGAAAGCCCTTTTAGATAACCATTAATCAGTGCTAAAACAAAAGTTATTATTAAAGAAAATAAAAAAGAAAAAAAGAAAATTTGAATAAACAATAATTAATAATGTCTTGACATAGAAATAAGGATGGTGGCGGAAAAATTCAACGTTAGTAGAACACTGCGCTAATTGTAAGTATTAAAAATGTAATTCTTTTACACCCAGCATCCAGTATCCAGTACCCGGCATCAAGCAATAGCAACAAAGCGTACCTAAAATAAATGAGTAGACACTGATGTAATTTAATTAAATGTTACACCAATCGAAAAGAAGCGATACACGAAATATAATGCCATGCTCAGTTAAAAGGTGTCATTTAAAACACACTTTTTACAATAGTAAAAATAAACAGTAAAAATATATATGTAATATAAATAAAAACAAAAAAAAAAAACTGTTTCTTAATTGAGGTATACCTTTGCTCTACGCAGGGGTACGTTATACCTAAAATTTCGCATATAGCCGTCAAGTTCTAAGTACATAATAAAAAGCCAATTCCCAAAAAAGTAATGTATCAATATTATTATTTGAAAAACTAGCTTTTTGATATGGTGGTAGCTGATTTATTAATCTTTCTTGGAATTCTTTATAAAATATTAATGCGTACCAGCGAACATAATTTTATTTTTTACCTTTACACTTGTCTCAATGACAAGATTATTTTAAAATAACATAATATTTAATACACTTTTAAAATAATTTCTTTGTTTAAGGTAGTCCGGCCGAGTTATGAAAATTAAAATTAAAAATTGACATTTTTTTGTTGTAAAATGTCTAAAAATAAATGTTAATAATTATTTTAGTATACGATAAATTAATTAGTTGAATATAAAATTTATTTAAAAATAAATATTTGAATTTGATCGGCAGTATTATTGAGCATACGTCGACTAGAAACGTTCGGGTAAACTAGGTAAAGACACTTATGTGTATAAATGTACATAAACATTTTGATTCGTATAAATGTACATAAACATTTCGATTCGTGAAGTTTTTTTAACTGACCTAATTTATGAAAAAAACGATAGTTATATTATATTTTATATTCTTAAATAGATAATTTAAAACTGACGCGCTTTCCGACTATACCCGAGCTGTTGTGGTTGTATGTGGATGTTGAATTTTATCAACTTATTTTTCATTTTTTGTTTATAAAAGTACCGCAAAGCACAAAAATACTAATGAGAAAATAAAGTTAAAGAATTAATCTTTCAATTTATCGAAAAATATAGTTAAATTCACCCTGAAAATTTATTTTGAAAAATAATTAAACATAAGTCTCCATAAGGTTACATGTTAAATGGTCATTATTAAAAGATAGATTATTTAAATTTTAACGCCGTAAAAAACCCTTTTTTTGGACGGTTAACAATAAAAAGACTTTTACTATCGATCACGATCAAATAAATTTATAATTATTTCACCGTAAACAAAACTTCGGCCGGACTACTTTAAAGGAGGGGTATCGATAAGGCTTTATTTTCACCCTAAAATAACGAAAAAAAAATGTCTACGATTTAATGTTTTCTTTATATATCTTGAAAGTGGACTATATGCCTGACAAGAAATTATGTACATATATAAAGAAAAAAACCACAATTAGTATTACCTGTGGATCGCCAAACTTCGGTCTAACTGTGATTTTCTTTCAAAATAACACATTTTCAATAACATATCAATTTTTTTTATATAGAGGGCATGGAGGAAGCAATTTCATTTTTATGTTATTTTAATGTTCTCATGTTACTGTACAATTTATTTAGAAATTACGTTGCTTCCACTTTGCGCTCAGAGGTAAACAAAAATAAAATGGTTTTACAATATTTAAAAAATTGATCATTATATAAATGCATAAAATAAATTTACTGAAGTGTCACCACGGCACAAACTTGTTGGAATATATCACTTCGTCGTTTTGATGGCGTATAGGAGTGACAAAAATGGAAATTTCCCACTTTTACATAGATGACCAAGGTCTTGATAAAATATTTTTACATAAAGAATCGAGTGATATTTTAAGAATAAAAATTCAGTCACACAACTTCCAAAATATGCTCCCTTTGGATAGAGTACAATCCCACCACTGTACTAACCTGGTACTGTCAGTGCAAAGTAAGGGCAAGACTTGTTGGTTGTTGCGCTCATATTGTCTCCATAATCTGGTACTTAAGTTAAAACAGATATCAGGTTCATACTATTCGAAGAGTTGCGTGCGACTTCAAAAAATTTTTAATAGATGAAAATGTTGAAGCATATTGGAGTGACGAGAATGAAGACTAGATATGGAGTGTAAACTTTAAAAATGTTGAAACTTTCAAAATTATCCAAATAAAGTTGATTAATTTGATAATTTTGCCTTTTGATAAAACCTTCCTATGATAATGAGATCAACTGAAAAATAAATGATAAATGAGAATACTCCGGCATAATATTTATTCCTTCTTACAATTTACCTTCATGTAAACCTAATACATATATAAGAATTCATGGAGAGGATGGGGCCCCTCCTTTATAAATTGATTTTTTTTCTTCTAATCAGAAAAATATTTCTTTGAATTAAAGAATAGTATATTGTCCAATAAGTGCGGGAAATTGTCGATTGCCCACGAAAGCGAAGTTGAGCGCACGAACGTAGTGACTTACAAAATTAACCGTTTCCAAAACCATCTAATTAAATCAAACTACTGCACAAGTAGCTAATTATAATTTTAAAAAATTCGTCAAATGCGTGTTTTTGACACGCACTAAGTAATGTCATCTCAGTGAAAGTGTTAATTTATGATTTTTTGTTAACTCTATAGTTGTTAACTCTACAGCCCTCTTGCGTTTATTCAATATGGATGTATAACTCAATAATTATTCAGTCACACAACGATATTAATATGTCATCTTCGATGACATAATGAAGAAATGAGTGGATGAAGGTGTTATGTAACATTTTTTTTTATAATTTTACAGTAGAAGCGTTTGCAAGTTTTTATTTACATAATATACTTTCCATGCAATAGCACATGTTTATTATTAAATTTCTATAAAACTACTGGACCTCATGAAACCAAATTTTAATATACGATACTTCAACATAGAATATTTCAAAATTTGACAAAAAATGAATTTTTGAAAAAATATTACATAACACCTTCATTCACTCATGCCTTCAATTGTTATTTACAAGTTATTTTGCTGTGGTAGAGGAAATGGTGTAAATATGGGCTATGGTCCAATTATGGGCTAGTAGCAAATTTACCTTGATACCATGGTTGCCATTTAGTGAGAAACTAATAAAATTCATTGTGATTAACCCAACAAGCAAATATGAATAAATCAGTCATTTTTATTGATGCATCCTCATTTATCTTTAACAAATATCTTGTGACATCAACATTTTACTATCCAAATATTTAACAGGTAGGTGACTTATAATTTTTTTCTGCTAAGAAAGTGTTTTCCAGTATTATATACTTTTACAAAATAACTAATGAATGTGTAATAAAACTTATTTTGTGATATACCCGAAAGAAAATGAACTGAGAGATGCGCAAAAACGCATTTTAAAATGGGTCAGTCTAAGTCATTTTGAAGGTAAGGTCGACATCTGTCAAATACATGTGTCTTATAAACCATAGGCCAGTGAGTTAATTTATTTTACCCACTCCACCTGCGCAAACAAAGACAGGTCTCTTACTTCAAAATCTTTTGGCTATATACTGAAATATTGTGCGATGTAAACGTTTATTTTTTGTCCTCGGAAGTTCTCGTAACTGTTGGTCTAAATATGGGCTACCACATATGGTCTAAAAATGAGCTAGCCCATATTTAGAACCATCTCTTTTTTTTTAAATTTTATTATCATTATTATTATAGACTTCACGCGAACCTGGTGCTTACTACCTCAGTCGGACAGTACTGGGTAAGATTCACCTACACCGGCATTATGCAAGGTATTAGGCTCCGTAGAATGGTAATGTGCCAGACCATCCCGTAAAAGTACCGTAGTACATTCACGGACGGGTTTGTCACACCACTCCTTATATTGTTATTGTTACTTGAAACGAGGTGTTATGCATCTATTTTGGTGTACACTGGGTCGTACGACGATATTAAAAACAAAAATTAAAAAACCTCGAAGTAAAATTTCTGAGCGACCTAAACAAACGAAGAGCACAAGCTCAAACACAGGTGACGAAAATGTTCCACCCTTAGATGATGAAAGTAATTTCGAGTTGCCTCATGGTAACTATCCGGACGATGAAGATGCAGCTTGTATATTTTGCCATCGTTTATTTTCACAAAACACCAACGGGGAACTATGGTTCAAGTGTTTTCAGTGTTCAATGTGGGCACATCAAGAATGTTCTGATTCTGAGAAAGATATTTGTATTTATGATTTCTGTAAAACACGATAATCGTACATAAATGATTGATATTTCTCTTCGTATTTTTCAAATAAATTGATTTTTTTACAATTCATATGGTAGCCCATATTTGGACCTTGTATTAAAATTTTTGTTTTTTACAACCTTTTACAATAAACTAAATTTCACAAAAACTATAGTGTTTTATTTCATGAAAATCTCACAATATTTTAAAAAAAAACATTAATAAATCAACTAGAAATGAAAATAGTCCTTAATTCTCTACTGTTCCCAAAAAAAACCTTGATATAAAAGTGATAGCCCATATTTGCACCTTTTCCTCTATGCCTGTTATTATTCCTTTGTAAGTATTGTATGATTTATTTTAAAAACGCATTGTGTAAACTTGTAAAGGCAACATCAAAATTATTTATTACAAACGAAAAAACATTTTTTTTATATTTGCTGAACATTTTTGATCGCGTTAATTGGTGAGTTTTCAAACTCATCGATTCGAAACACGCTATCTGTGAAAAATGAAAATGTGGTGTTAAAGAGTTAACGATGTATAATTAGTTACTACTTATTAGATCGGAGATAATGTATTTTCTATGACACCAGTTATTATTATATTCTAATAACTTGCATTTATTACTTTTAAAATTTTAAAAACTGTTACATTGCCTTTTGATTTAGTATGCCCATATTAGTCAAACGAGCCAGATGAGTACCTACGTTAGAAGACTGAAGAGTACTGTTCTCCGTGTATTTCACTCTCTTTGACATGAGACGAGATAAAAATGGAAATGGAAAGAACGTAAACCATTATACACTAATTACACTTTAATTATTTCTAAAGTAAATATATATATACATATATAAAAAAACAAAAGTTGTTAATTTTTTTTTTAATATTCTCGTAAAAAATAAATCAGCTAAGTATATGTGTATATATCTGTATGTATAGTACATGTAATTTATTATGGACCTCTTGACAGATAAGGGTACGAAACCTTTCACAATGGCGAGTACTCGACGAACCTACCAATAGGAGATGTCATCTTAAATTTAAAACAACATCTACACGCGTCACGTCGGTTTTGTGAACAATTTACCATCAATGATAAATTTTCATGTTCAAAAAACCATGATGCGATTTAATTGGCATCATGACGCTGGCCGGAAGTTTTTTTGTAGTCAAAATTTAATAACTTCAATCGATTGTAGGCCGTTTGTAGATGTTTGTAGTATATTTATTTTCGTTTGTAGCCCTTTAATTTATTTGTAATTAACAATCAAAATTTTTTACTGAAGTTAGCCGGAAGCAATCGTAAATGTAATTTTTTTGGTAACAATAGAAAGATTATCGTTCGTAGTGTCTAAATATAACGGCAAAATGTTAGTAGGGTCGCCTGATGAAGCATAATTAAATAAAAAGTTATTTAAAAAAATGCGCATGCGTACCATTTTAAATTTGCTCCATGCGAGTTCGTTATTTTAAATTTGAGGCATGTATAGGTTTTATTGCATTATATTACTCAAAATTTAACAGATTGCGTTTATGATTACAGTAAACTTTAGTCAAAAAAATTTTTTATTTTTAATTAATTATGAAAGATAATGACAATAAATTATTAATGAAAGATAGATAATAATAATAAATAATTTTCTATTGTGTTAAACCTGTTATTGAGTTAACTACTCGAAAGGTGGCTCGTCACAAGAAAACTTCAGTTTGGTTAAAAGTAACAAATCAGTTATTTTCATATTAAGTGAATTATTTTTGAAAGAATTGCTTCAGTAACTGATGAGTTTGTTTAATTTGCACATTTTTGAAAATGCTTGTGAGATTTTATTATTTAAAGCTGCTATTCTTTTTAGAATTTTTCATTCATACCAATTGCTGACACAAGTATAAAAGAAACTACGATGTATTTTTGATAGTGTATTAAGAAAAATTATTTTAATAATATATATTATATATTAATAAAGATGTTTGATTGAAATAAAAAAATTACTTTTTTAAAATTCATTGTTTTATTTTTATTTTCAAAAATATAACAACCTCATAAAACGGCATATGTTATATGTGGTTGACTTTTTGTAATATTTTTTTAATTGTGAAATTTTAAAGCATATAAGATTTCCAATAAGAAATACTAATTGCTGTCCAAGAAAAATTCAAATTAAAAATATTCTACAAACCATTGTCGAAATAAAATCCATTGCACTCTTGTCTTTGCGATAAAAGTACATGAGTTTAAAAATGTGAAGGTGTAAGAAGTTTTCCTTTTTAAGAGTTTATTATTATTATCTTCCATAATTAATTAAAATTTAAAAAAAACTTTAAGATCAAATTTTACTGTAATCATAAATGCTATCTGTTGAATTTTGAATAATATAATGCAATAAAACCTATACATGCCTCAAATTTAAAATAACAAACTCACATGGAGCAAATTTAAAATTGTACGCATGCGCATTTTTTTTAAATAACTTTTTGATTAATTATGCTTCATCAGGCGACCCTACTAACATTTTACCGTTATATTTAGACACTAAAACCGATAATCTTTCTATTGTTACCAAAAAAATTACATTCACGATTGCTTCCGGCTAACTTCAGTACAAAATTTTGATTGTTAATTACAAATAAACTAAAGGGCTACAAACGAAAATAAATATACTACAAACATCTACGAACGGCCTACAATCGATTGAAGTTATTAAATTTTGACTACAAAAAAACTTCCGGCCAGCGTCATGATGCCGATTTAATTATTACTTATTATTAGTAACCTTGATATAGTCTAATCATTATATAATATATTAATTAACAAGACCATGGAGTATTGATTTCTTGGGTCAAATAGGGGATAGTTAAATGAATAAAGTTGTTTTTATAGTCATGCACATTTCGTTCCACATATAGTTTTGTATTCCGATAAGTCAATTTCAGTTACTCAACGAGTTTTCTTAAATTGTATATAGCTGTTTTGACACGTTACGTATAATACCGAATAATGTACTTTCCGAGTAGTCCAGAGGGAGCCCAACATCCCATAACTATAGTTAGCTTCATACTTGACGAAATTTCATTAACCCTAGAATCATACGTTGGCCTACGAGAAACGTTAATCATACATCGGCGTCAATTTGACGAATGGACTTTTTACCGAGAGTTTTAGAGTTTATTTGCAAAAAACATTTTTTTTTACATAACAATACTACAAAAACAAACAAAATATTTTAAAAAAATTGCATTTGGGAAAATTTTTTAATATAAATATTAATTAATTTTTTAAAATAAATAAATACATCAATTGTATCATAAAACATGTCTTTCAAATAATTAATTTATGAACTATCATAAGTCGGTGGACATGTGTGACTTTACAGAATATGAAATTTCTCGGTCACAAATATTCCCGTAGATATGTAGTTATTTTCTCATTAGGCACATTTATAAAACTTCTAAAATTTGTCAGTATTTTTTCGAATAAAATTTCAAAATTCGAATAAAATTAAAATATTTTCAACAAAATAAATTGTTAATCTTTTATTAACTCACTTGAAACGCATTCTTTAGTTTTCGATTCAACATATTAAAACTTCAGTATTATGTCGTCTCTATAAGTCATATAGCTTTCATCATCTTTCACATTATCATTGTCATTGAATAAATTAATTATAACATACATATCTTTAATAAATTGTAGAAAAATTAGGAAAACTTTTATATGTGAAGATTAGAAAATCTTTAAAAACAAACATACGTTAATCATACATTGTCGTCTTATTGACGCACACTATTTTAATATAAAGAAAATGACAGCAACTGTAAACAAAATTAATACGTTTGCTGTGTTCTCATAACAAATAAATTACATACCAGAAGTTTTAGAACAGACAACCAACGAAAGGTTGTAGTACTGGAGCAGGTAGAGAAGTTCGTTCGTCATTTTGACGAGTACGTATGATTCTAGGGTTAACTTTAAACAAAACACCGGATAGTTGGAACCACAACCCAATGAACATATGATATATTATATAGACTAATTATATCAATGTATAATTGAGGCAGGCAGATACCACCAGGATACGACCTAATAGTATTCTATGTAATATAGTAATCAATGTAATAACTGATGGTATCCGTAGTAACGTTTTCAAATAATTATTTTAAAAATATAATAACGATAATAAAACTTTACTTTTTTGAGAAAAAAATCTGTCAAATTTTGAACGGAAAAAAGTAGATTCGCTTTATTTTCAAAATACGCACATATACAAATTATGTTCGGCAATAATTGTAGTCCCATTCGCTCAAAAATAGAATACATTATATTCCTTAAATTTCATCCGTCTCACCCCGTTATCTGCTTCAAGAAAATTGCCTACAAACTGACTTTGCGCTTTGTCTAGTGTTATAATATAATAGTGTTCATTGACCTGTGGTTGGAACTACTGAAAAAACTTAAAACGCACTGTTTTATATTTTCATTGCCTTCTTTAAAATGACTAAATTTAAAAAAATTATAATATGACAAATAAATCATTAGACTTTGGTAACACTAGCCGACACAACTTTTCAGTCTTTTCTAATTTCGCCTATTGGTTTTTCGTTCTTTATAAGTTATTAGGCAGGAAGAATACAGTCTTCCATGAAAAGTTTGGTTTTGCCACTTGCAGTACCATGCTGTAGATTTTAAATAAATTTTTATTGTAACTAGGTATATTATGTCTTTTAAAGCACTTTTTCGCAGTGACAATAATTAAAAATGCCAATTAAAAAATTATGGAGTGGAATTAGATCAAACTTCAAACGAAAAAGGTGGTAGTTTCCATAATGTTTCGGCATGAAAAACCAGAAAAAGAAATACTTAATTGAATAATATACAAATTAAGAGAAAAAGTTTTTTTTTTGTCGACTAGTGTGGAACGGGAAACTTTATTTATACAGTTAGCAAGAAGTTTTCAATGGATTCGACGTCAGTTAAGCCGAATAAAAATTCGAAGAAAAGCCACATATGTTTTTAATTGCATGAGGCTTTTCTACAGAATTTTGTAAAGCAATAATACCTGAAACACAATAGTAGATAAATTTTCCAGGTGAATTTGAAAGATTTTATTGGAAACAAGAGAGGGTTTTCTTTGGATAAGGAAACAAACAAAGGTAAGGCCAGACACACATTGAGCTGCGTCACGCAGTCAACGCACGGCAGGGCAGAGCAGAGCAGAGTTCAACGTGCGCCTGGCCTAACTGTGTCTCAATATGCGCCCGGCCTAGCATTCAGCTTTGTCAATAACTACTACAAAATATATTGAGTAAGTGTTATTAGAAGCGCCGATAAGTATTAAAGAGTGTATAATTACATTTTACCGGTCAATAAAAATTGCGACGTTGTTTTTCTTCGTATAAAAATTGGAAACTTCTATCCTAAAAAAGTCAGAAGAATGGCGGACGATGTAAAAAATTACTGAAAAAATATAGCTGAACTGAAAAAGTATCTGTCATGTTAGGACATGAGAATATTATTTCTTTTAATTATCAATTTTAAGTCATTAAAAAATGAGAACATTGAGAAAAATTTCGGGGAAACGTGAGACACAGAGCAAGAAAGCACTGATATACGAAAGTCTCTAGATAATATTCAACCGGACTGTAATTGAGTACTTGAAAGACGAAGGCAATGGGATAAATATATAAATAGGATGAATCGTTCCAGAATTGTAAAAATAGTAAGAGATAAGTCATAACACAGAAGAAGAGTTGTCGGTATGTCAAAAAAACGATGGATGAAGACATTAAGTGTATAACAATATAGATAATAAGATTCTCATACCGAAACTGTCACCTCAAACATACGGTACACACAAAATAATTTTAAAAAATCATGCCAAAATTCAACATTAAGACGTATTCTTTTATTTTAATTACAATGATTAAATTAATTAATGCACTTATGAAAGCAATAAAATGAAACAATCAGTTAACAATATGCTTAATTTAACCACATTATATTGCTTTGTTTTGAAACCACAAAAGCTTAAAATTACGAGGAATAAAAATTTTTTATTACACATTGTAGGTATACACATTTAAAATTAAAATGTTGGTATTTAAAAAAAAAAATTACACAACAAAATAACAATGAATTGTCGTCGCCACAGGAGTGTTATGATTGAAATATTGTAATTCTTCCATTATTTTACATTAAACTATTTTCATGGATTACAACTACAAATAAATACGCGTGCAACAATTATTATAACAAAGAATTCACTGTATGTATGTTATTGCTGAATAGTGCAGCGAGTTATTTCAATTTTTTGGAACAATGAAACAATTTGGACATTCCATTTTCAAAACAGATGTCACACCATAGTAATAATAATTATGAGCATAAAAGTGACACATTTTCAGCAGTTATTGAAAATTATTAAATAAATATAAAACAACTAATTTCAATATTTTTTTTTCATTTTTACAAGCTTTTATTTAATTTCACTTGTTAGTATGTATCTGTGACGTATGTATGGTGTTTAGCAGTGTTGGCCAAAAGTTAATCGCGATTAATGATTAAAAATTACGATTAATAGTCGTAATCGTGATAAACGATTACGATTAATCAATCGAAATCGTTCTTACGACGATTAACGATTACTAATCGTAATCGTTAATCGTTAATCTGATTAAAAAAAATGGGTGATAAATTATACAGCTAAGCCTTTTTTTATGCGGTGGATAGGGACCGCATAAAAAGAATCATACAAAAAAAATATATTCAAAAATATCATAAATAACTACAAAAAGTTTAGTTCAGTCTAGATTGTAAAAAAAAAAACTTTTTTTATGCGGTGGATCGGGACCGCATACAAAAAGTTTTATTGAAAATACATAACTCAAAACGCTCAAAACCTCACAATTTCCTTAGAAGTTGCTTGTCTAAACAAGATAAAGAATTAGTTTACACGTGGAAACATTTTATTTCATTTTTATAATATTATGAAAATTGCGAAAAATACATCTAGGTATAAAAAAACTAAATGATGCAATAACTTATATTCTTATGCAGTGTACTGATTAAATTAAAAACCATTAAAAAGTATTTTTATCAAAGAAAGTTTTTATAATAAATGTTTAAGTTTCTTACTTTCTCTTGATTTTGATTAACATTATGTATTTTAATTACCATTTTTTAAAAACCGCACAAAAAAAAAAAATCGCACAAAAAAGGACCGCATAGAAGTGCTGTATACAAATGTTGAAATACATATTATTCAACAATAGTTGACAATGACGAATTCAATATAGTATACACGGGTGGCCATTTATGGCACAACTATTTTGAACTAAGGAAGATAAAGAAAACACAAATTACATATCAGAATTTTTATTTTTTAAATGATAACAAAAATTGAAGAATACTTAAATAAACTTAAAGTTAACTAAATGAAATAAAAATAATGAACATAAATTATATTCTGGAAATTTTTCTTTTTCAAGCCATTTTGTTTTCTCAATGACAAAATTAACAAAAAAATAAAGAATAGGTTATTTAGGATAACGGTATGTAGAATATTATGTAGTATAAATTACAGGTCAGTTATTAATATAAACCTATCAAATCTAATAACAAAAATTAATTAAAGACTAAGTATGTATTCATTTATTTGTAAATATTTATCGTACCAAAACTTGAATATTTTCATTTTTTACTATAATTTAAATTACATTTCATAATTACTCTCTTTTCAAATAATTCGTCAGACAATTTGTTCGACCTAGGCATGTTTAGCATGGTAGCAAATGAAAACATTCTTTCAACTGAACCAGAGGAAGGCATCGGTGTATTATATTTTATAAATATTTTTTTTATTACAGGATAGCTTTGTAGAATGTCTATCTCACGGCTTCTTTCAGCAAAGAAATTCGAAATAATTAAATCTGCCCTTTTCCTTACATCTATTGTTTCTGGTTCACTACTTCCGGAATCGGAGTTGAAATCAAAAAAATCATCGTCTGTATACCGTGTACAGCTGCCAACATTTTGATTTTCGATCACTTCGGAATTTTCAGATATTTCGTTCTTCACAATTGATTTAAACAAATTGATACACCTTCGTTGATCGGAAGGGGATAGGCACACTAACCATTTATTTTTAAATCTTGGATAAGATAATGCAGCAAGGGCTGCATTTTTACTTTTTTCGGTTGAGAGATTGAAAAATTCTTCAAACCTTTTTTCTACGCTTTGCAAACATTTTTCAGCAAGTGTTTGACAGTATTTAAAATTTTGTTTGCTCACCTTCTGTAATTTTTTTCGAAGAGCGCATAAGCAAGGCAGCAAAATTCCATAAAATGAATCATCACTCTGTAGTATGTCTAGAGCAGCTGCAACTGGAGCAGCACATTGCAGATATTCTTCAATATATTGAAATTCAGTGTCTCTCAGCGGATTTTTGATTCCAAGTGCTCTAGCTAGTAGCAAATAATTATTTTTTATTTTGAAAACATTTTTTAGAGCATCATAATAACTGTTCCATCGAGTAACCCCTGGCCGAGACAGTGTATGTCCAAGAATGTCCACTATGATTTCAGAAGATTTTGGTCGTCCAGCAGCACTCCATAATTCATTGCACTTGGTCATAACATTCGAATGCATCTTACCAAGACTAGTAAATTTATCACTTAACAACCCTTGGACATCCGCACTTGCAATTAAATTTAAAGTGTGTGCATTACACCTCGAATGAAATGGCAATAAACTACTTTGTTGATGCTCATTAATGTTTTCTAAATGACTATCATCATCATCTCCACGTTCGTTTTTTTGTTTAGTGTCTAACTCCATTTTATCTATTTGTTCCATCTCAAATTCATTTTCGCTGTCACTGGATGATATGTATTCATGATCAAATTCCGTCAGCGATGTTGAATTTACTCCGAAGATCTTAAATGCTTTAATAAAATTTGAAGCATTGTCTGTTACGGAGCACACTACTTTTGAAGGATCGAGATCCATATCTGCGAATATCTCTAACAATAAATCTTTTATTCTATCAAAACTGTGTGTTCCTTTAAATCGCCGACAGGCTATCGCTGCCGATTGCCTTTGTAAATAGACATCAATCCAATGCGCTGTAACTCCAAGAAAACTCCTCTTTTTTCCTGACCAGATGTCAGCAGTGGTGCATATATATTTTGCTGTGGCCAGCTTGTCTTTGATGTCTCTCATTTGATCGAACGATTGCTTACTTATTTTGGTCCTTAAAGAACGTCGCCCGGGTATCTTGATTCCATTAACTTTCACGTTCAAATCCTCCATCATTTTTGTAAAATAGGGATCTTCTACAACCCGTAACGGTATCATAGAATGAGTAAAAAAATTTACTAAGTTAGCTTCAAATTTTTCTTGTGATACAGCTATTTTTAGAGTTTCCCGTGAAGTTGTAGGATTTGAAGACTGATTTAAATTTTTATTTTTCTTGCCTTTGTTATCTCTCATATATTTTTTATATTCATTCAGAGTGTCAGCACCATGCTTGCGTTTCAAATGGCTAACAAAATTTGATGTGGTGTTACTATAGCCTTTAATTTCGGTTCTTGGTTGAGATAAACATTTCATGCAAACAGCAACAATTTGTTTGTCTGAAGATTTTTCTGGCACAAGCTGATAAAATGTACCATCAAACAGAGGTGAAGTTAATTTCGATTCACTGGACACTGGTAATGTTTCATTGCCGGAATTTTCCAAAGCCGATACATTACTAGATTCATTCGTTAAGCAAATACCAAGTTCATCCTCAGAATTCATGATTGTTTTTTTACACTGATCATGCAAACCTCCTGTATTTGCAATAATCACTCAAAAAAATAGACTAGCCAACTATTTATCCTTTTTAAATGCTTTAGTACCGCGCAAAAAGTGATATAAAATTGAGTTAAATCTTAAATATGTACATAAAATAAGTATAGACAAGTCCCAGAGAAAAAATAAAATAAAGTGGGTTCCGTAACATATTAAAAATAAACACAATTGGTGAAAAATTATCGTTTATTCATAACTTTTGGTACGGAACATTTTTGGTACGGAATGTACATTAAATAAAACTACATAGTGCCGTAGTTGATCATAATTACTACAAAAAATAATTTCATAACTTAATAATTTTTTTAAAAATTATCTTGACCTACTTTAACTGTATATCATCTTGAAAATTATTTTATTCTTACAATAATTGATCAATATATGCGAATTTATATTACTATCGTCTCTAAATTAAAGATTTAGGAAAGAGGAAACAATTTAGAAATTTATTCGACTTCGAAAACTATAAAAATCTGAAACTTAATTTTACTTTTCTTGTAATAACTGCAAAAGCTTTTACTAATCTGAATTACTTCAAACTTTTCGGCTTGCATACTTTAAAGTCGGAGGGACGGTATTTTTTGCATATTTTTGGTAAATCGAAAAGTAATGTGATTAAAAATTAAAATATACTATATTTTAATTTTTAGTCACGTTAAATTTCGTTTTCGAAGTATATACACAAAGCTCTTTATAGGATATCACAGCTGTTGACTTTATTTTTCAATTTTGACCTAATACTTAAGGCTCCATTTTGAATAAAAACAAAAAATTTTTTTAAATAATTTTAAGTGAAATACATGTGACTATTAAACGACTTCTACAACTGTATTAAATCTCAAGTCAATTTAGTTGAGAGTTTCTAAAAAAAAAGAAAACTGCCCTGAAAAATGAACGAAAATTGACTCTCATCATAACGGTTCCTTTTTTGGTACCTTTGGTATGGAACCCTAAACAAAGGCAGTATATAATGGTTTGCTTTAAAGTTGTTAAAAACTCACGGAATCATATCCATCTCAGTCATATTATAAACATTGAAACATTCAAACTCACGTTTTACAAATTATTGATAAAGTCAATATTAGACTAGCATTTTTAAAATTAAAAAAAAATTGTTTTTATTAATAGCATTGTAATTAAACTAGTATATGAATGAAAGTACCTACTTTTTTCCAAAAAAAAGTCACATTTTGTATTTTATAAAATTTAGAAATTTTCATGTGTAAAAAATTGGTTTCAGAACAAAATTTAATAACAATTTACCATTCCATAAGAAGTACATAATAAGGATAATTTTTGGAAAAGATAACCACCAAATATACTACTTAACAATACTTAAATTTTTTTTATTTTACACGACGTAAAAAATAAAAATATAAAAATTAAATCTTTTCAGGCAGTATATTTGGTGGTTACCTTTTCCAAAAAATATCTTTATTATAAATATTCACCATCTAAAACTTCCCTTTATAAGGAGTACATGTAACTAAAAACTCTCAAAGTCTTTTTCTGTAAAATTAAAATGTAACACAGTCCTTTATCTATCTCTTAAATTATTATCATCATACTTGTACAATTTTATAAGATATAGAGCTTATATCTTTGCCCATTTCGAATCTCCTACGTTTTAGCTCCCCTTGCTTTGTTTACAACCTAAATTATGTAATATTTGGAAATTTTTAATTTATC
Source organism: Brachynemurus nebulosus (assembly GCA_035578155.1). Classification (NCBI taxonomy): domain Eukaryota; kingdom Metazoa; phylum Arthropoda; class Insecta; order Neuroptera; family Myrmeleontidae; genus Brachynemurus; species Brachynemurus nebulosus. The sequence goes on along the minus strand of JAPWDM010000004.1, from coordinate 27,536,105 downwards.
ATATTATACTATAATAGTATAATATAATACTGACTTTATCTATGATAAAGACACTAGACACACGTACGTGTCTGTACTTGCATTTATTTTTGGTTTCCCACAGAAAAAATTATCCTGTTTGCTGTTATAAATGTATGATGTGTATACTGCATAGATATATGGATTTGTAACAGCAGCAGCACACTATGGCGGCAATTTATGTGTATACTATAAATTAATAGTTACACGTGGGACTTTTTCTGTTTATGTACTGTATAATTGTATTACATTAATTCAAATTATTGATTTTATTTTGTTATTTCGGTATCGGTACTTACGTATTTACTTAAAATAAGATGAGCAGTTATGCAGTATTTACTTAAAATAAGATGAGCAGATGAGAAGTAAAACCGTAACGCTAATTTCACATTTAATGAAGCAGAACATTATTTGGACTCATAATGTGCCTACCTCCGATTTTATTTCATTCAACTATAAAAAAAATTTAAAATAAAAATGACAACAATTAACTCAAATTCACGATAAATAAATGTTATTAACTTATTATTGTTAATTTGGTCTAGATCTATATTAGTTCATTTGAAATCAAATATTCCAAAATTCTTCACAAAATCACTTTCATATAATCGATTCCAAAGTACCAATATGTTTCTTATTATTTTGTTCAGAAACGTTTGTGCGAACTATCATCGGTAAAGAGTAAAGAAAATTTCCTTATATAAATTTTGAAACTCTTTATTAGGTACCTTCTTAGAGGTTAATTTTTTAGAAACGTTAAAATACGTTATTCTTATTAATTTGTGAAACATTTATTTTTAAATGCAAAAAATGCAGTAAACGGTTAGGTTATATGTTTTCAAGTCTCTGACTTCAAACTATCAATCATATCTCAAAAGTATCGAATATCCATACAAAAGTTTTTTGCTTTTTAGGGGTCAAATTTTCAACAATCCTTTTCTTACTCCTAAAATTTTGGGTTATATACGCTAGAAACAGTACCGGCTTAAGTGGCTAACTTGTCGTTCTTATTCATTTTGTTGAAAGTTTTTGTTACACATGTCTAAATTAATCCAGTTAATCAAATTAACGGTTAACGATTGACGATTGATACAAGTAATCATGATTACGATTATTTTTTTAATCGCGATTATTTTAATCACGATTAAATTTATCGATTAAAAATTTATTCAAATTAATTAATCGATTAAAAACCTAGTCGATTAATGCCAACACTGGTGTTTAGTCCATCCAAATCTTGCAATAAAAATTTCAATCAAAACTAGAGGTTAACTCAATATGTCCTAAATCCCCCCCCCCCAAAACTGATACTGTTGATTTTTAATTTTGTGCAACTTTTTTGACATTTGGTATTTTAAGTTTTCATAACAATGAGTATTGAATCGAACATATTAACATATGTTTCCTAGATACGACAGGCATTACATTGTGAAGTATGACTCCATTTTATTGAACCCAACTTGTAACCACGGAGATTTGTTTATAAATCTACTTAATAAATCTCTAATACTGACTGACTGACAGACAACGCACAGTCCAAACCGTTGGGTTTAGAAGGATGAAATTTTGCATAAGAATCCCTTATATAATATAGGTGAGCACTAAGAAAGGATTTTTGAAAATTCTATCCCTGTGTGGGTTAAATAGGGAATGAAAATTTGTATAGAAATTCGTCATTTTTGATGTTAGAGATATTTAAAAATATGTTACTATGGCTATTAAAATAAATAATACCTTATTTAATAAATCTTTAACAGTGAGTGGCATCCTGAGATTTTGTCGATGGTAAATCCTATCGGGTGGGTATACGGCTAGTATTAGATAAACCATTAAATTAATAGTTTGACCGCCGTTAAAGTAATCACATTAGCCAACTTATTTGCTTCAATTTCTTATTTGCTTATTCTTATTTCGCTGTATTTGTAATACACAGCATTTTCTCTAGCTGATTCTCTCCTCAATGAAGTAGAATAACCGTTCAAAATATAGTTAAAAATCCCTTCTTTAATAATTTTATAATTATCTATTTTTTTTAAAATCAATTTTGATGATTTTGAAAAGGTCTTATATAACTTGCTATGTTCGTAAATAAATATGTAAGTATAATAAAGTCTTTCCGTTTCAAAATTTGTACTCGAATTGTAACCCACTTATAGTTTACCTAACAATATTATATGATGGTACCATCAGTTGGGGCGAATCCGGACAGAGCTGCCTCTCGGCATTTTTTTTGTTAGTGTTATGACCGCACAACGTCAGAGACCAATCTATGCTACTGAATTTTGTCAGTTATGAGTTAGTCGTCGAGGAAAAGTCGTGAAAGTGACATCTTTGTATTTTGTTATTTTACAGGCACGTCTTTTATAATTTTTAAATATAATGCGCGCCTTGAAATCTTATAAAGAAAGTACTGTACAAAAAAACAGTTATATATATATATATATATATATATATATATATATATATATATATATATATATATATATATATATATATATATATAAGGTAGGGACTGGTAACAAAATGTTTGGTGTTTTGTCGACAATATATTCTACAATAAATAATAGCTGTATTGTAACTTAATTTTCTTTGATAGATTAATTAACAAAACACTGTCTATAGGTGAGGCGAATCCATACACTGTGGTACGTCAATATAAAAAGAAAGTGGGTATAAACTACATGAACTGTCTGGATAGTATAGAATCGGCACTTTTCGGAATCCCAAAATTGCCTGCACTCCTCATAAAATTACGCAAATTTTCCTTTATTTTATTTTAAGTAAAATTTTTAGTAGTTTACTAATATTTTGTATTTGAAAATCAAATTTTTCGGATACGACATTTTATTACAACGTTTTCCATTATTATCGGAGAATTGCGTTATCAAAAATCTGGCTATTTAAATTTTTTTTAAGTCTCCTCTAGATTTGTAGTTGTTATGCCCTTGCTTTCCGATATTAAAAATGAAAGAAAATCGTTCAGACAAGCTGCTAAATATTTCCATCTTCCCAAATTAACCTTGCATGATAGACCCAAAGGTAAATCGAAATAAAAATTATTTAAATCCAAAATATTTTATGTTGGAAATTCAGCTATTTTTATCTTTTTATGTCCGATTTTACACATATGCATGACTATATATGATTTACGTTGCAAAAAAGCACTGTCCTGATTCGCCCCACACATAGAGGTGAATCCGGACAATATATAACAAAAATACCCCTGTCGCAGCATCTGCATAACATAGCGAATTTCCAATCATAAAAGTTACTTTTTTTCGAAAACCCGCTTACCTAGAATAATGGTTCAAAATGTATTTTCTGTGATTTTCTTGGTTCTTTACCACAATGTAAAAAAAATTGGAAAAACTTTTAAATTTTGGCAAATTGTTTGCAAAAAAACTCATTTTTTTGAGGTTTTTGGAATTGGACGTGTCTGACTGGAGAACTCATACAAAATTTTTGGACTTCCAACGTTTTATTGTTTTATTATATTTGCATCCCAAACTAGTATCTATCCTATAAATATAACAAGTTTCATCCAAAATGAATTTTTCGGATATATAGGCACTTAAATTTTCGAAATTTCTAAATTAATTTAAAATAGAGTTAGTCTCCAGAAATTTTGTATTATGGTAAATTTAATGTAATAAATGACAAGTATATAAGTATAGTAATTATAAAGCATTCGCATAGAACAATAGTTTTAAGTATACATGCACATAAGCAAAATAATTTTTGAATTTTCCTGAAGGAAGGAAATATTTTCCCGTAATAAAAAGTATCCTAAATGTTGACGCAGGTAATAAGTTATCACTACACCAGATTTCATAAAAATCCGTTCAATAGTTTTCGCGTAATATGTGCACATGCTCAAAAAGTTTTTTTATTTTCCTGTGGGAATGAGCCACTTTCCCGAAATAAAAAGTATCTGAGATGCGGACTCAGGTAATAAGTTATCACCACACCAAATTGCATCAAAATCCGTTCAATAGTTTTTGCGTACTGTATGCACATGCTCAACATGGTTTTTCCATTTTCCCGTGGGAATGAGACATTTTCTCGAAGTAGAAAGTATCTTAGATGTTGATCCGGGTAATAAGTTGTCGGCACACCAAATTTCATTAAAATCCATCCAGTAATTTTTGTGTGATGCGTGAACAGACGAACAGACAGACAGACAGACAGACAGACAGACAGACAAAAATTTAAAAAATCGCTGTTTTGATATCTACATCGATAACTATTTACAGTATCTGCACAATTTTAAAAAAATATTCCCTATACAGAAACGGTCTCGTTACATTTGTATTATATGTATAGATTACCTATTAATGGCTCTTTATTTAAAATATTAATTTTTTTTTAAAATAAATCGCCCCCTGTTCTAGGAAATATATATTTTTTAAATTTTTATAAAATTTCTTATGAAAGTGAGCTTCTTAGACAATTTTATTTTGTATTAATGTATTTTATTTTGTATTAATGTGAAACATGAACATTTAAATGTTGGCAATTTCTGTATTGTGGCGTTATCTATCTAGCGCGTTAGTTAACTACTTTATTTAAAAGTTCGAATAAAATTCCAGTCATTTTAATTTTTAATTGTTCAATAACTTCAGTACCTTCAGTATCATAAAAGCAAGCAAAATAATATTACAATTTATTTATGTAGATACATATATGATGGAAAGTTAAGAAAAGAAAATGTTTTTTTGGAAGTTCGTGTTTAAGGTAAAATCGAAAAAACTTGGAAAATTTAATTAGTAATTAATTTTTTTTAAATATTTTTAGGTTTGGTTGTAAATGAATCTACTGTTGATCTTTTAATATGATACTGAACTATTCATTATTTAAAATGAAAAATTGTGTACTTATTAGATGATGAAAATAAAAAATTAGTAGTTTGAAAAACCGAAACAAATCGACCGACGTCTTGAAAAAGTCTGTCGGGACACCGGAGCAATGGAGCTAGAACCGTGACAAATCCGGGAAAACCAAGACGTATGGACACTCTACACGGATTGTGAATGTTATAAACTTTAAGTTTTGATTTTTAAGCACATTATGAGTGAAACTGAAAATTAACAACGTGTGAAATTTGACATTTTAGTTAAAGTGCATATAAAATATAATACCTACATGTTTTTATAAAAATGCAAATATAAATAAATGTTTTCTGTTTTTATTTTAATTGTTATTAATTATTTGGCTTTTTTAATAATTTAGAATTTTTCTGTCAAATGAATAAATTCTGAAAATATGAATTTATGACATAATTTCAGTAAAAGTGAAAATGAAATTTTTCACCCACACTTTTGTAGTGTCAATGTACATCACTGGATCCCAATTTTCAAATGGATAGATAATTTCAGTAGCGTAGAAACTAATTATTAAAAAATTGCAAACCAAATGTGTTTATATGATAATACGTACTTATAAAATTTATATACGTGTTCTTCCGAAAATCGTAAATACCTAATTAACTTTCTCTCGATGAAGTTGGATTGACAAACATTTACATTAGGGATGTTATGGATATTCGTAACCGTAACTAAAACTACCGATATCCGAAATAATTAAATATCCGAAACCGAAAGCGTATACGAAAATGAAAGTTTATAAGTCTAGTAAGTACTTAACACATTAAATATTTCAGTCCCTTTTTGACAATCTTGCCAGAACTTAAACACTTTTTTAAATATTTTTATTGTTAAAATCGAAACGTTATTTTGAAGCCGGTTAAAATTAATATATTTTACATTAAAATGTGTGGTCAATACAATCACCCGCTAGTTAATTATCGCTAGATTTGATGCTAGAAAATTGAGAAAAAACAGGTCATAGAGATTTTTTTTTATTTAGATTTTATTTGTAATGATTGAATTACAAAATTCAAAAGGATGTTAAAAAATGTGTGTATTCACTATGAGCTTTTGCCTGTAGTAAATCCAGCTGCTCAAAATCGGTTCCAATATATCAGTTGGTCAGGACGGCATTTGTACATAATTTTAATATTTTCTTTAAGAAATAGTATTTTTTTTTAAATACTTGTTTGATTTTTTCAAGGCGAGTACTTTTTACGATGTGTGTTTACCAAATTCTACAAAATAATTAAAAAAAAAAACATTGTAACCCTACTATTTTGAAATTTTCAAAAAAATATCATGAAAATTACCTCATATATGCTTTTTCTGAGTTAATTATTGAAAAATATTCTATTTTCCGAGATTTTTAAGGTAAAACGAGCAGATGTATGGTTTTTGTTAAACAAATTTCAGATCTTTAATACATTTTTGCCTTAAAAAAATAAATATTTAATATTTTCAAAAATGTGTGATACAACTTGTCAAAATTTAAAATTATTTGTTTTGTTGTCAAAAGAAAAAAAAAACTGAATGTGCAAATTTATTTACCACTAAAATGATGGGTTTATACATATAATTATAACGTAGTATTGTCATTTGGATAGAAAATTACGTAAAAATATTATTGTTTGAATATGATTTAACGTAATTTTTATGCGATTGTAGCAAGCTCTTATTAATTTTAGGAAGGTGTAAACATCATCTAAATTCTGATCATATCACATAAAAAACTGCGCCGTGATTTTTTATCTAAAAAAAAATGGAATAGAGATACATTATAAAAACATTTAACTGACAAAGAAAAAGAATATAGCCAAATCGTTAAATTGGATTAAAAAAATCATGACATGCTACTTAAAAAGCGGTTTTTTTCGAATTTAGCTCGTAAAAAATGAGACAGAAAAAAAAAGAATGCGAGTGCGAGTGAAATGGAGAACGACATATTTCCTAGTTTTTCTCGAAAAGTAAGTAATTTAGAGCAACGGTATAAAAACATTTTTTATGCATTTTACCTTTTACTAAGGCTTGGTGTAAAAAAAAATTTGAAAAATTGCTTAATTCTGGCAAAAAACTCATTTTGTTGACAAAAAACGCCCGGAAAACCTACTTCTGGGCATCTGACGTGTCTGGCTAACGAACTCATCCAACGATTTGGAAAATCGAATTCGCACACAAAATTTCATAAGCATTAAACGTTTCGTTCGAGAGTTATCGCGCGGATACATATATATATATATATATATATATATATATATATATATATATATATATATATATATATATATATATATATATATATATATAAAAATTTTAGTGAATATCATTTTCGTATTCTAGGGACCTCAAAACATATTTCTGATATGGTCTCGGGCTTAGGTCGCACCATGACACCTGGCGTAAAAGCTGAATTTCCAGTTTTGGAAATTCGCTAAAAAGTTGCAATATCAATTTTGATATTTTTTGTACGGATTCGCCCCAACTGACGGTACCACTAAAACGGATCTGACGATATTGGTGTTGTGATAGAGCTATTTTTACTTAAAATTATTATAAAATTTGTCTACTTTGTTACTTACATTTTGATTTATTCACAATAAATAGTGTCATCAGTCCGAAAAAAATGTTTCTTCAGTAAAACATATTAATGTTAATGGCATCCCAAAAAACTAATTGATATTTTATAGTATTTTACAGTGGATGATAATAATACTTTTTGAGGATAACCCTAGTCTAATTTTTAATGGCTTAATATGGCAGATAAGTCCTACGGTGATAGTGGCAGATAAGTCCTACGTTAGTGGACCCAAAATCTAAGCGAACGGATACCTCAATGTAAATTGGCTAAATTTAATTTCGCTAAAATTTACATACAATTCCGATTAGAACGAAGGACTGTGAATTCTTTAAATTTTCAATAAACTGAAACCATTTTGAGGAATGTAGAGGCTTAAAAGTATGACATATATCTAAGGTATTTACAATAGGTACAGAAAATTTATTTTCTGTTCCCATTAAAACAGAATACTAAAAATTGCACGTTGGTTTTAATTATTAGAAGGTTTATATTTTCTCGATGTCTTGGGGTTATAAATACATAATTAAACAAAGGTACAGCGTGAGCCAAGCGCATACACTGCAACATATCTAAAAATTAAAATAATTTTTGAAGAACTGGAAGCAAAGATATAGAAAAACACCTATACACTGACATTAAGCCTGGAAATTATTGTCAAGGCAATTTGTTGCCTTGCGAGAAATAGCGAGAAACTGGACGCCATGTTAATAAAATCTATCAAAGATTACGCAAAAATATATTTTATTCTAAACTGTAACAAAAATAATACTTTTACTGAAAACTGAGCGACACTAAAATAGTACTAACCTACTTCATATTATGCTTGGACAATTAAAATGTTTTAATTGTCATTGAAGAACGTAAAAATATTTGTGGGCTTAGGTTTTCGTGAACGAAAACGTCAAGTTGTACTTATCAATTGAAGGAAATCACATAATTATGGCTTAACAGAGTTACAACAATTGAAGGTTTTTTTTTACAGTTTCCCATCACAATTCCAGATGAGTACCTTCCAAATCCTAGTCTCCACCACTTCCCTTGTTCTCCATTCACGTCATAAAACGGATTGTAAAATAAATTATAAAAATTATAATGTGAATCGTGTTTGTTATAGACACAAAGTCTGAAAAACAAACGTTCCATTATTGTTATTATTTCGTAAATAATTTTGATAAAATATTAGAAATAAGGATAGTTTAGGATAGAATATTAAGGTAGTTACCTTGTGACATGCTATAGTAGAAAAAATTGCAAACCAAAATCCTACCCAGGATAATGTATTGAACACAACAGAAAAATAGTGTTGTACTGGAGACCATTCAGTTGGGCCAAAGTACCTGCTATAATCCGTTGCTGAAAATGGGTCAATATAATCCTATAGGTCTGTTGGTGCAATTTCGGAACAGGTAAAAAATAATACAAATTATCTACATAGTAATTATTTATTCCAAGGAAGTAGGTAAATATTTATTCGATAAACATTTAATAAAATAAAATTAAAACGAGACAACTCTTAAATTTTATAATTGTATCATTAATAATACCCCTGTCGCAGCATCTGCATAACATAGCGAATTTCCAAATTTTGGGGACTGGCGGATCTCATCTAAGAACTGTACCTATTTAAAATAGTTTAGCTTTCTAAGAGTAAAAGATTTTTTAAAATCGGCTGGGTAATTAGTTTTGATATTTTTGGAACCCAAGAACCCGAACGGACTTTGTGCAGCATAGTTGTATCCATCTAAAATAATTTAGTTCTCTAACAGTGAAAAAATTTTCAAAATCGGTCGGTTAGTTTATTTTTTACAATAATGGGAACAGTAAACCCTGGCGGAAATCATACAACATAACCTTTATTCATCTAAAATAATTTTAGTAAAAAGTTTATCCTAACAGTAAAAAACGGGTCCTAGGGATCTCATATAACTTATGGTAGTTCGTAAGGTTCTTGTGGACATCATTTAATTACTTAATGAATTCAAATACTTTAACTTACTAACGGTGAAAAAATTTTCAAAATTTTCGACATTCGCTAAAAAAATCATTGAAAAATATTTGATATGTTTCGATCAATTAATGGTCAACATCAGCAAATAAAAGTTACTAAAATCGAAGAAAAGAATGAGTTATTTGTCCGTAGAAATTAAAATACAAATTCTGAAAACGAGCAAAGAAATATTGAAAAAACTAGATCGGCAAAACATTCTGACAAATAACACTACCCAACTAATACTTGCCAATTTGAATGAAACTTAACATACTTATTAAACAGCGAAAAATATTAAATACGTGTTTTTTTATTTCGGCTAAATACGCTTTTTAGGGGTAGAAAACACCATTCAACCTCTGTAGATGAAAACAGTTATAGCTAAATATTTTTGAAACGACATATTTTTTAAAAAAATGGCTGAGTACCAAATTTGTAGAATTTAAAGCGATGCACTTGATAGTGACTCTGAAATCGATTTTCAAGGTCAGTTGAAAATGATTAGCCATTGCCGAACTTTGACCATATCCTGTACCTATAAGCAGTAATTTCATGTATTGACTCAATCTATCTTCAAAATTGATTTGTTGCGTTATTTTTCTAAAATAAAAAAAATAAAAACCTGACGAAATGGAAAAATAGGCGCAAATTTATAGAAAAAATTAGAAGAAAACATTTTTGTAAGTAATTTTAGAAGTAAAGTTAAGAAAAGATTTAATATCACTCCAATTGTAAGTTAAACATTAACTTTATGTTATATTAGAAATTTTCAAAATTTTTTAAAATTTTTATTGCTACTCTATAGTTATCATATTAGGAATTCAATTCAACATATGATTAACTATTATTTTCCCGATTGCGATTGAGCAAGTATTTTTCAAAATTACTTCTTGATCACTTATTTTCTACCTTGCATGTGAAATTCGTTCGAATATACTTTGAACCATTTAGGGATGAAAAGTAAACTACTCCTTTTGAAAAATATTAAATGATTTTCAAATGACTTTGGAAATTGACCTCAAGGTCAACTTCAAAGTCATCATCAAGTGCATCACTTTGAACTCTATAACTTTGGTCCTAAGCACTTTTTTCAGAAAATATATCGTACCATAATCCACTTCTATGTTGATTCCTGGTCTCTTTTCCTGCGTTTCTAATATTTATGTCAATAAAAAATGTGCTACCGTAGACAAGGATGAATAGGTACGCATTCAGACTTCACACCGTATTTTTTTGTATTTATTTTATGAGTACCTAATCTTTAATATATTAAAAATTTACGCGAAGATGGTCACTTTATCAGCAGTATCCAAAAAAATTTAAAAATATCGGTGGTTTTTGAAAAATTAACAAAAATCGTATAATTTCTTCTCTATGAAAAATTGGGGTCAAAAGAGACGAGAAAAGAGTAAATGGGGACAACCCGTAGGGTCGACCAAAATTGAAATTCTAATATAAAATAATTTCGAACTTTTTGTATTTATACATTCAAAAAAGAAATAATAGGTACTTGATGATTTTCTGTAAAAATAAACGTAGAATCTAAAATAAAGTTTATATACTCCTGTCGTTTACCCCTAAGTTTGTATTCCTCCTATTCTTATTTTAGTTCAAAAAATAATTTTTCAAAAGACTAAGACATAATAATTAATAACAGTGAGATTCTACGTCCATTTTCAGACTTTTGTCTCATACAGACGTTACCTAGAATTTTTTTTATCTACAAAAACATCAGTCTACAGAATTTAATTTATTAGTTAGGAAAATAATTCAAATATGTCTCACTAACAATAAATGTCTTAAATGAGTTTAAAAAATCAAAACGATACTGTTTATTAAATTGCGTAAAAGCTAGTAAATGCAATAACAGATATGATGAATTTATAAGGATTTTCTTGTACTACAAAATCTTAAAAATATGGAAACGCGTACTTTTTTTTCGTTAATTGTGTTTTATTCTTTTGCACAAAATTTTAAAAATACTTTATTTTCTTAAGAAAGGGAGGCAACTTTAGTCACAGATATGCCTATGAACAGTTTTTGGTAATCCGGGAAAAACGAAAACACTTTTTAAAATTTTTTTATTGTTAAAATCGAAATGTTCTTTTAAAGAGGGTTAAAATTACCATATTTTATATTAAAATTTTAACACAATCACTCCCTAATTAACGAGCCTTACTTAATATTAGCAAATTTAGAAAAAACACGTCAATTAGATTTTTTTACACAGATTTTATTTGTTATATAATTCAAAAGGATATTTTAAAAATGTGTATGAATGGCTTTCATTAAATAAATTTCAATATATTTTCCATTTATTTTAACAGTGGAATGTCCTTATTAGTGGCTATACTTTCGGCTTGGAGCGAATTAGACGAAGATTTTCTTCTAAAACCAAATTTAATAATTAATTAAAGAAATAAAAAAAAATTTGTGGATTTCCTACCGTTCAAATATAATCTTTATTGTATGTAAAAATGTTATTACATTTTTTCAAAAAACTGTAAGTAAACTGTAAAATTTTCTTTACAAATATGTTAAAATAGAGAAATGTTTCCTTTTTAATTTATTTTTAACTCTTTTTAAATGATTCACTTTAAAATTTTTTAATATTTCTTAATCGAAATTTCATAAAAGAATGTGTCAAAATTTAAAAAAATTTTTCTTTGTTAAAAAAAAAAAATTGAATGTGCAAAATTATTTAATATTAGAATGCTCTGATTATACAATTCTAATCATAACTGTATTGTCAATTGCATAGAAAATTACGTAAAAATATTATTGTTTGAATATGATTTAACGTAATTTTTATACGATTGAAGCAAACTCTTATTAATTTTAGGAAGGTGTAAATATAATCTAAATTCTGATCATATCACATAACAGATATCGTCGGGATTTTTTTTGTAAAAAAAAAAATGGAACAGAGATACATTATAAAAACATTTAACTGACAGAGAAATAGAATATAGCCGAATCGTTAAATTGGATTAAAAAAATCATGACACGCTACTTATAAAGCGGTTTTTTTCGAATTTAGCTCGCAAAAAATGAGACAGAAAAAAAAAAGAATGCGAGTGCGAGTGAAATGGAGAACGACATATTTCGTAGTTTTTCTCGAAAAGTAAGTAATTTAGAGCAACGGTATAAAAACATTTTTTATGCATTTTACCTTTTACAATGGCTTAGTGTAAAAAAAAATTTGAAAAATTGCTTAATTCTGGCAAAAAACTCATTTTGTTGACAAAAAACGCCCGGAAAACCTACTTCTGGGCATCCGACGTGTCTGGCTAACGAACTCATCCAACGATTTGGAAAATCGAATTCGCACAGAAAATTTCATAAGCATTAAACGTTTCGTTCGAGAGTTATCGCGCGGATACATATATATATATATATATATATATATATATATATATATATATATATATATATATATATATATTTTAGTGAATATCATTTTCGTATTCTAGGGACCTCAAAACATATTTCTGATATGGTCTCGGGCTTAGGTCGCACCATGACACCTGGCGTAAAAGCTGAATTTCCAGTTTTGGAAATTCGCTAAAATCTTTCATTTTTTGGTATACCCTTTAAGTTTTCTTATTTTTAAAGGTATCGGCTGTCTCAATTTTGATATAGTTATGACTGAATTTGCATATTCCTTAAAATGTCAATAAATTTAAAAATATGGGGATGTGACGAATAAAAATTTCAATTAAATTGGCAGTGGATGAGTCGAATGCATTCGTTGTTCTATACAGGCTGTTTGTCATACAAGCCCATACACTTGGAGGAAATTTTGATTGATCATCAATGTAATTATCCACAATATAATCACAAAACTTACTCATTAGGCAGGCTTTATTTCAAAAATTTCGTTGGCAAAAAAATCACCCACTTCATCAGGTTCCAAAAAATGAATACCAAAAAATAATCTTAAAAACTGACTGACATTCGATTCCTTATTTTTAAATTCAGCTACTAAACCCAGGTTTTGAATTTTACGACACCATGCTTGGCATAAATGGAATCTGCAGCAATTTATCTTAGAAAACCAATCTGATGAAATTGCATTGTGAATAGCATGCTCAAAGTCTACAACTATAATTTTTGGACTGATTTCATATTCTAGGCCCAACTGAATGATAGGATACCTAACAATGCATTAAAAGATTATTGAGGGTTGCAGGTAATTAATCTCTTGATTTCATATTCTAGGCCCAATTGAATAGTAGGATTAAGAACTGCCTGATTTGTTGGCTTAACTGACATATTACGGTTGTACTATCTTGGCTGATTTCATTACCTTGATTTTGCACCTTAATAATAAACTGTTTCTTCTCTGCTGTGTTAAATAAAATATTGTATACTTTTCGTGCTCTTTGAACTTTCAGAAGGGTAGTTTTTGAACAAGTTATATTGCTTTTTACCAATATATTTTATAACGTAAAAGCCCTCATTACCTAACACTATTTTTAGGTATTTCATTAAACTGGCTTATAAAAATTAATAAATAATTGAAACACCCATTTTTTTTTCTTAATAGCATGGCACCAAGTTTCTTTAATCCAATGAATATGTTTTTAAAAAAATAGAACCCAAAAATTTTGATTTATTAATGTTTTCTTTTGTAAAATGTTGACACGTATAAAAAAACGGGAAGAATATATTAACACCTTTAAAAAATCAGCACATTGAGACCTAAAAAAGAACACGTATGTAACCTACATGAGATACATCACATACATCTTCTGCTATCGAATATTTAAACCATTCTGTATTTCCTACTTTGACAGTCTATGTATTACTAGATGTCACTCTATGTCATAGAGTATCATAGAGTGGCATCTAGTAATACATAGAATGTCAAAGTAGGAAATACCGAATGGTTTAAATATTCGATAAAATAAACCACCAAAATACTGTATTTTGTTTCGCCATCTATGTATTTTGTAAAGTTCTAATCAATTTTAAACTAATTTATCAAAATGGCGACAATTTTTCATCATTAATACAATTTTGCAACTTCAAATCAATATTTTTTTATTTACGAATTGATGATACGCTCCCAAATAAAAAAGTATTAAAAATTTTACAATTTTAAAGCAGTAAGTAAATATTTTAGACTCAAAAATAAATTAAAACTATTTATAATATAAATTTTTGGCCATTTTACGTACATAATTTTACTTACATACAAAGGTTATATCTGTATTCGATAGAAATACACATATGTATAAATCACATTTAAACCAAATAAAAGGGTGATTTAGCTCTTATAATCTCTTAACTGGACTAATGAAAATTATTTGTATAGTTTTATTGCGCTAACTTCGAAAATTAACTGGAAGATGTTGAAAATTATAATGCATGCGTTTCTCTATTGCATGCATTGATCAAACGCAAAAAGACACATTCAGCAAAAACTGTTTAATATATATATATATATATATATATATATATATATATATATATATATATATATATATTTCTTTAATTAAGTAAGGAAACATTAAATGTGAGGTGGATTTAAATTGAAAAACAATCATTCTATTAATAATAATTTTTGTTGTCAGACGTTTCTTTCAGAAATAACTTCATTAATATGTAAATGTTAAAACTGTTTTTTTATTGGATCGTGTTCCGGCATAGGGAATTTTACGTTATACATGTATAAATTTTTTGCTAAGTAAAAATTGGCAAACTACTCTTGTAGAACTTATATCATTTAAAAATCGAGAGTTACAATATATTAAAAACTGAAACGTCCTGTAATAGACAAAATTAGGAACAACGAAATAATTGTGCTACCTATTTGAAAATTTTAACACAATGATTTATGTTGTTGAACACAATAAACATTACAAAATGATGGCAATAAACAAATCGGAAAGCTGAATACTATCGCCGTGCCGTTTTTCTTTTTTCCATACCCCTACCTACCTACACAACAGTGAAAAGCTTAAAATATTTTGTTATAGAATTTATTTGTAGCCGAGCTATATACATAGCTGTGTTGTTGTTAATTGCACTAAAAATTTATGATGTTCCTAATTTAAATGGAATTATAAACACGGCAAGCGAACCAACAAATAAACCGTACCTATAAACATAGCCGATACATAAGTGGGGTAAGCAAACAGGCAAACAAGCGGGCGGGCAGGCAAATGAACTTACACTATTATTATATTTTTGCTATATTAATGCCTGTGAGCAATTTATTCTAGTATAGGTATGTCTGTCTATATATAGTGCACCGAAAAATAAATAATTCAAATAGGTATATAAACGGACATAGATGGGGTAGGTATGTACGGTACCGAATTGGTTTTGGGAAAAAATTGTCGTGAATGTACGAAAATGTTTGTTTAAACTGACGTAACTAAAACATAAGGAATAATATAAACAAATATTTTAAATTTTTAAGTGGTCTTCTTTTTTCGTGATGTGTGATACACTTACTAAATTTATTTGTTCTATATAATATTTTACTTAACTTATGTAAAATTTGACAAATTTTTTAATGTAAAATTGGATTTTTTTTTATAAACGTTTACAGTGATTTGAGTAAATAAAATTTATAATTAGTACAGGTCAAATGACATTTGTTTTAGTGTAACTACTATAGGGGAGAGGTGTGTCAGTAGTAACAGTAGGTCAATTGTAACTTTAAAATTTGCGGGACATCTACCAATCTTATTGAGAAGTATTACGTATATCATAAGGTGTCTGCTGCTTTACTGACAAAACTTTCAGTTATTATCATCTGGCTGTTTTCTCTCAGTAATATCAAATGTGCCTATATAAGCTAACCGTAAATTTTGAGTTTGTTGACAATTTTTTGATTTTTGCAGTAAATACTCCATCAATTGGAAGAAAAGTGATTTTATTGGAAACACAAGCAATAAAATAATATTATCAGATAGGTAGTATCGCTTTTTTAATCATAGTTAATATTTTACAATTTTTTTTCTTTTATAAAACTAAACAGCACTGCAACAATTGTAACAAATTCAATAATGTCAATTGTAACATGTTACAATTGACACACTGCAGTAGTTTTATATATCCACAATTTTTCTTTTTGGTATTTTAAATTTAAGGAACTGAGCCGAGAGTTAGTATAGGGTTTTAAATGAAGCTGAGAAATTTTTACGGTTTTTAAAAGTTCGGATTTTTGACGATTAATTTTAAGTTTTATAACTAATAAAAATTTTTTTGGTTTACTTTATTAATTTTCTAAATATTGCTTTGTAATATTTTAAAAATTTTAGTTGAAGTAAATTAAACTTTATATTTCAGGTATGAACCGAAACGTTTTAGATAATTAATTTAATAATTAAAAAAGTACGTTCCATTAATAGTTACCCTTTGGTGAAATTCGTTGGTTTTATATATGGATTTTTGGTTACGGTTGTCGTTCGATACAATGCTACTACGATTAGTTTTGCCTGCTGGATCCGTTCCTAATCGAATTCATGCTGTTTTCAGAATAAAAAGATGCTATATAAAACAAAACGGAAAACTAGGATAGGAACTGTATTCGATAAAGTATACCTGAATACCGTTAAAACAGTAATAGAAAGAGATAAAATCAGACCTGTTGCCAGAGATTGTGGTATTTGTCACCTTACTCACTCAAAATGTGAGAAAGAATTTTGAAAACTAAATTAATTACGGTAACTAACATATAAATTCAACTAAATAATCAGTGTTACAATTGAACCTAAGCACTGTAAGAATTGATCCTCTGATGGCGGCGATTGTAACATTACACTTTAGTCTACAAAAATGCAGTTATTTTAATTATAGGCGAACATAGAATATTTTTGTGTGGCTCATTGGAAACCAGAATAATGTCCGTATCTTGTACCAAAAATTTAATTCTCTATGATTAATAAATACAAAGTTACTAGCTTGTATATTTTTTTTGTTACTACTGACACACATATCCCCTATAATATTACTTTAGGGCCGAGATAGTGCGTAAGGCCTATCATAAAAACCAGGGAATTTTGAGCTATATATCATAAAAACCACCAGACCAAAATTTATCAAAAAAAAAACGTGCTTTTGGAATCTTTACGATATATTAATTAAAACTTTGTTTTGTTTGGACCAATACGGACACCCCTCCCATTTTAATTCTTAAAAAATTTTCCTCGTTTTAACCGATATATGTGTACGTCATCAAAAGCTAACATTATGCCAAATTTCAAATTCCTACGTTACACAGGTTCCGAGAAAAATCTCTGTTACAGACGGACGGACAGGCACGAAGCGTTCCGTTTTTGCTTTTAAGGTGCGGAACCTTAAAAATGAATTTCTGTTCCTACAATAGTTATAGAGTTTAATACAGCAACCCAGCCATTTAGCTTATACATACGACAATGTTATAATAGTGTAACAAAATAAAAATTAATTTTATCAAATAAATCGGTTTGGTGAACATTTCGTGGCACTACATGGAAAAAAGATGTAGTTTTACTAAAACCAAAAGGAAATGGTTGAATAAATAGAATTTAATGTCGAAAACATTGTTTTATTTTAATCCAACTCTAACTCGGGATGTGTATAGTTTACTTTATTTGTGTTTACTTCTTTCTTTTCGTACGAAGTGAAGTTTGGAAAGAAAAACTTCTTGACTGTTTTACGTTTTTGTTGTGTTACAACGAGAGAACGAACGTTTGAATGAACGAATGAATTGTTTGCCGTGTTGTTTGTCACAATAGAAATGTGGTAAAAGAAAATAAAAAGGCAAAAAATAACACCCGGTCTAACTGCTTATATTCTTCTATTGGTGTGTGTGTGGAAATTTTAATCCGTTTTTTAATTTCACAAACAATCAAACACTATTTAGTGTGGCAAGTTATCCAAACAAGTTTTTCTATTAGGATTTTCAAAAATACTTCAATGATATTTTTAGAACGAATGATTCAAACATAACTAATTAGATACCAAAAGACGGGTAAAGATAAATCGCGCATCAAGAAAATTGGTCCCAAATAGTGCATTTCTTAGCACTTTTTTTCTTGCTTTAGGGGAGAGCGGGGCTATCCCGTACACTTAAGGGAGAGCTGTTATTGTTCAGCTAATATCGAGTATAAAATTATAAGAAAATTAGCAATATATAATTTGGACCATTGGCTATTGATTTCACACAAAGAAATTTGAATTATTCCACTGTTTACATATTTAAATTAAATTAGAAAAAAAGTGTCTCTGTACGAAATAGCCCCGGGGGTCGGGGCTATTCCGTACGGTAGGAGAGGCTATACCATACAGTAAAAAAATCATCTTGTTAAGGAAGTAAATAAGAGTAATGCAATAAATTATTGTAAAAAAATCATCTTGTTAAGGAAGTAAATAAGAGTAATGCAATAAATTATTGTAGAAAACACATTTTATTACCTATTGTCGACTCAACTAAGAAACATCATAAACGTAACTTGTATTAACGGTATATTTATTTCAGCTTATAAAAGTATAAAAAGTGTTAGGTTAACTTTTATCAAAAAAAGTGATAAGGTTTATAGAACGAAAGTATTTTATTTAAAGTTTATACATTTAAACAAAAATCACAATTAAAATTATCTGCAGACTCGGCAGCATTAAAACTATATTGTTTATGGTATGTCCTGCATCAACTACAATTTATTAATGTTGCCATATTAAACCATTTGGGGCTAAGTCGTACACTTCTGTACGGTTTAGCCCCATCCTGTACCTTGTGGGAGTTTCATAACCTAACCTCAAATTCCGTCGCCTAACTAGTCTTCACTAGTAATCAAGAGAGAGGTTAAGAAAAGTAGTTTCTCATGATCTTATCGCTATTAGCTCATAAGTAAAGGTTCTCCACCCAACTCTTATTTGGCAGTGCCCCAAAATTATAAGAGAAATAATAAAAACAAGTTTTTTCACCGTCATATTGGCATTTATACGCACAGCGGAATGAACTCAATCCTGTGATTTTCCGCGGTCAGGCGCTAGGTTGCGACAACGATTGGACTTGTCTAGCTTGAAATCTAGACACGAAAAATGGGTGTACGGTTTAGCCTCGCTGTACGGTATAGCCCCGCTCTCCCCTAATACATTATTTAGAGCCTAAACTTAGACATATAAAAGAAACTGGAGTGCTAAAAAAATGAGCTCACAGTTAAATAACATTTCTTCAAACAATCAAAATATTGTCTCTGTCAGTTGAGATCGTTTTTTATTCTATTTTATTCTCTAAATATCTTTATAATGATTTTTAAGATCGAGTCGACTACTTACGTTATTTGGGTTACTTGAGTGATATTTGAGTGATGATTTTAGGCCACATGCCGGGTATTTTTATAACTGCTTCATTTTGATCTACGAAAGTAATACATATGAGCTATCTACAGTGTTATCTAAACGATAAAATAGTTACTGATTTGATTTTTTTTCAGGGGTAGATCCCTTGTTGCTATTGAGTATGAGTTGCTATTGGGGGTACATTGCCCATACAAATCCGGCTATACCCTTTCGAGAGAAATCATAGGATAATCGTAACTGTTACCTCTCACCAACAGCTCGTCACCGAACAGTTGTTTATGACTGTTCTTTTTATAATAATATTAATTTTAAATCAAAAAATATTTAATTTAATTATTTATTAAATTTAGTCAGTATTAAAATTATTCACTTGATCGATTAGAAATCTAATTTTAAGTCGGTATTAACAACTGGTAATATTGACGTTAAAATGGATTTTGAAATGAAAGATTTGCTTTAATCTTTTTGAAATTTAGAAATTTATAATAAAAAAAAAGCTGTTACAAAAAATTACTGTAAAAATACAATTGTACCCTGAGGATTTGTTTTCTGTATGTTGGAACTAAATTTACAGGAAATGAAAAGTACATACAATATCATTCAAAATGAATCCATCGTGGCGATAGCACTGAAAAGTCAATTTTTATTCTCTTTGGCATCCCTTTAACAGTTAAACACATTAAAATGATTCTTGGGTTCGTAGTATTGTGACGCTCATATAGTATGAATATTATATTGTGAAGTTTAAGAGATTATGCCAGTGTGACACTATTTAAAAAAAAATTTTTATTCCTATACTAGTGTTTCAAGATCGAATATAATATAATTTTGGAATAATAGCCTTCTAAAGAGCAGCTGCCCGCAGATCAGAAATCAGTGGGTAATTCAAACTTTAAATGCCTTTTTTTCAAAATGACATCTTGTAAATTTGCTGCAGCACTAACATAAATACAAATTACCGGATCAACTTGAAACTTTTTTGGAGCATATCGTACCATGAACTAGGATTTGTCTGATTGGATTAAAAAAATGTTAATATTTTTCGGCAAAATTCAGCACTTTTTTCCAAATTTTGCGAATTCGTTAGATCTTAATATTTTTTCAAATGGTACGGAAAATATCTTTTAGTTTAACAGATATTATAATTACTATTTTCTTTTTTCCATTTTAAGCTCTCTGACGATTGAAATAGCTGCAGCAATGGAAAAACTTTTTTTTTTTGGACTGTAAATACAACAGATAAGATTTCCTATCGGCAACATCTTTTTATTAGGTACTCATTGCTCACTTTCAATATTTTTCAAAAGCCTAAATACCAATTTTCACGTTTCTAATTTTAAAAATGACGAACTTCCCATACAAACTCTCATTTCCTGTTTTAACCCCTTAGGGAATGAATTTCCAGAAACGTATACACAACTGACTTTTATTTCTAAATTAAAGCCTAAAGACCATATCTTCTGTGCTAAATTTCGTCCATCTAAATTCTAAACCCAACAGTTTAGGTTGTGCGATGTCTGTCAGTCAATGTATAAAATATTTATTTGAATATCATAGTAACATATTTTTATATACATATTTCTAACTTCAAAAATGATGAATTTCCATAAAAATTTTCATTCCGTATTTAACCCACTTAGGGGGCGAATTTTCAAAAATCCTTCCTTAGTGCTCACCTACGTTGCATAAGGAACTCTTGTGCAAAATTTCATTCCTCTAAACCCAACGGTTTATTCTGTGCGTTGTCAGTCAGTCAGTGTTAGAAATTTATTAAGTAGATATGCCAAAAGTTTGAAAACATATTTGATGTAACATTTTTTTTTTCAAAAAAAATCCGAGTCACATATTGAGGCAGGCACACTGTTTTATTTTATATTTGACATAATTTTGAATCGTATTGTACTTTAACATTTAAAAAATAATTCATAATTCAAAATTGATCATTGAATTCGTCGCCGTTTCCAAATTTTTCAGCGAATGATAAAACATTTCCATACATACTTATATACAGACATATTGTGTACATTGTATGTATATATAGCCGCTATGTATGTGTGTGTAGTCATGTGTATTGTATACAGTAAAAAATGATTAAAGTTCAAAGACTAAAATAAAGCCCATTTTAATATGAATATGAAACCCCTGAGGCGATTGTATTGATACTGCCAACCGGCCAGTTATATTGTTATATCCTCTCCCAATTTGACTACGGGTGCTCGCCCGTTCCATTTATTTTTCCATAGTTTAACCACTGTGAGAATTTAATCAATTCCGTTATCAGAAAATACATATTTGCTACTGTACATATCATAATATGAGTCAGTTTTCCAATTTATGTGAATATATGTATTTAATACTTACCTGATTATATTTGAACCGAATAATTGAAATAACATAAAAAGAAAATTTTGTTATGGTTTTGGAATATCAAAATGTTAAATATTATTAAGGGGAGAAATACCTTTAGGATTAAAAAAAAATCGAATCTTTTTTTTTCATAAAATACATATTATTAAAACATCTCAAGAATATTACTTTCAAATTTTCAGAGCGATATTCGAAGTCTGTGAAATAGCCTCTGTAGTATGTACACATGTGCATTATATATATTGTATAACGACCTGATTGAAGAATTCGAATTTAAATAACTTGAAATAATTGTTACGAATAACGGCTCGACAATGTTAACCTGAAAAATTAGTGCGGCTTAGCGTCATCTAAGAAAGTATAAAAAGAAGAGCAGAATATGGTTCCAGGTTGTTTCATTTCAATTTTCGATCGGTTATCATCGTAACTTATAGGTACAACAAAAGATGATTTTGGTTATTGAATTTTAGCGATACAAATGATATAAAAGTACACACACCGGCATAATTAGCGGAACACAAAAAAATATAAAAACCTATTTATTAAACAAAGTTGGCGTTTTTTCTTCATTTTTACTTAAAATAATATTGAAGTAATGAATCAAATGACTTTCCATAGAATTATTTTTATTTATTATTGATGAAAATCTTTTTAAGGGGTCTGTCACTTTCGAATTCAAATACCGCTTCTTCCCAATGTAATCGAGCTTCAAACTGCCGTAATTGAAGAATGGCAAAGACTGTCCCAGGAGACTATAAATAACATCATTCTGAGTATTGAAAAACGAATGAAAGCTTCAATAAGAGTACGGGAGGAACCAGACAGTATTAAAATGCTGTGTGTGATTTTCTATTTGTTAAATAATCATTAAGTTAAATTATTCTTAGACGACATAAGATTTCAAAAATTTGTCATTTTATATGGTTGCTTGTTTTTGCTACTGAAAATAACGGTATATCGACTTGTAAACCTGTAATTTTAAGTGATAGTTAAATAAGATTAATATTTTCTTGAAATTAAATGGTTTGTTTGATTTTTACAGATATTTTGTATGTTGGATTCCCATAAGGGAAAATTTATGTCACAAGAGTGATTTGAACAAACTAATAATATCAATTTAATATTGTAACTACTGTTGCTATCGCATTAACAACACCAATGGAGTAAAATAAAGAAATAAATGTCGCAATTTTCAAGCAATTAATATTTTCGCATAAATATTTTTGTCTTTTTTGGAATTTCAAAAGACATCTTTTAAGTTTTTTGGAAATAAATATTACAATAATAAAAATTCGGAAAAAATACTCTGTTGAAGAAATAGTGCAGATAATTTGGTGGAAAAAAATTATTTTATGAAAGAAAATTTCCAAAAATATAAATACATTTATCCAAAGTACTCTTGTGACATAACTTTTTCCTTATGGGAATCCAATGTTAATCAATTAACATGTATAAATCGTAAGTATACATCCGACCGGGACATCCGGTATATTTTAATTTTTAGTGAAAATTTGTCAAATTAGGTATTTCATAATAATTATTATGGATTTACATTAAGTTAAATTAATTATCTACAATCAATTTTGTAGGAATTAAAGATTTATACTGATTCAACTGATTTTAACACAATATATGAATTTCTGACACAATATTAGCTTTATCATTTCATCTTACTTTAAAACATAATAAATACATACCTAGTTTAAAATCAAAATATTATGTAAACTACTCATCATTTTACATATCATATACCTATATAACAATTTTATTCATGTTTATTGCATTTAATAAAAACCATATAGATACATAATATTAGCAATATAGATATACCTTTCCCTCGCAAGATACCTAGGTACCTATATGAAATATTTTCAAGTCAATGTTTTTATGTCGACGTTGTCGTAGAATATGTAAAATAGAATTAGAAAGACGAAAAGCCATCGTAGAAGACGTAGATAGGTAAAACGAAGTTGGTTGCTTGCTGGGTAGGTACCCACCTATGACTATCATGAACAATGTATAAGACGTGATGATCTTGGCGCGTTCGTAAGTAATAATAATACGTAAATGTTATTATAGATCTCTTTAGTCGTAGCTATATATATGTATGCACGATGATGCTAAACTTGTGTTCGCTTTTGCACTAACAATGTCGTTACATTTTAACTTCTATCACAAACTTTGTTGATCAGAATATCAATGAATTATTATTTCATTGCTGCTACCAAAACCAACGACATAAACCGCCATCCAAACAACCAACCTCTAAATATATACCAAATAAGCGCGGGGGGCACACGCTCATCTCCTTGCCTAAAATAGTCAAACTATTATTACCTTTTATGTAATTTTCCTCACTTTTTTTTATCGTATTTTTGTTTTCTTTGCCTCCTTTTTTCCGTTCAATAAAAAGATTAAACTTTACGTTGAAGTAGAAACAAATGTTTGTTTTCGAATTATTTGAAATTTGTAAAAAGAGTAAAAAAACTTTAATGAGTTTAATTTCTCACAATGTTTTCAACGATTCTTAACGTTTCTTTTTTCGCGAACTCCTTAAATTTTTCATTTATCAGTACCTTCTATATTCCAATACGGGATTTTCAAGTACTTGTTACCAGTATTCATGTTTAGTACTTTCTTCATAATATTTTTTGAACTTATTATAAGTAGTAGGATAATGTAAGTCAATAATTGCAAATACTAGGAATATTTACAGGGATTATTTTAAATCGGGCGAAATATACTTGAGTCGGTATTTAAATTTTCTCCGCTTTTGCATAGATCAGTTTCAACATAAACTTCAGTACTTACAATCACGTGAAGTTCATTCAAACTCTAAAATTGTGGTTCGTTTTCAATGATGTTTTAAATAGAAACGTCGATGCTAAAAACTTGTAGAAATTGTAATTTCTTTTTTTTCTTTGAGCTTTCTCTATAAACCATATTTGTAATTTTTTGTGTTTTAATTCGTCGCCTTACAAGCATAAGGCCGTATCTCACAATCAGTGTTTTGGAAATCATAAACGAATGTGAGTATACTTGAAGTATATTAGTCTGCAAATACATTGATACCTTAGGTTCAAATTTATAAAAGAAAATGTAACAATAGTTCTTGTTTTATCTACTCTCCTAAAAAAATCACTAAAAATGAGATACGACCTTATGCCTGGAAGCCGACATATTTGAAACATATATTATTTTCAGGTTTGTTCTTACACATATATATGATATAAAGATATTTGACACTAGTTTATAGGTTCCAAGAAGCATCGCGAAATATTATCATATTTTAATTCTTAAGCTTAGCAAAGGGACTAGAGCAATAGCAGTGTTTCAAAATTTGTATCAAGTATATGATAAAATTGATAAAATACTGTTGAGGAAAATATGATAAGAAATGTTGAGGTTACTTAAGTTTACAATAGCTTGTTCCCAAAGTGTGTTTCCATGGAAAGTTAAATGCAAAGCAAGCAGAAAAAAATATGGTGTGGTTTTATGTCCCAAGTCTTTTCTTGCAAAGGTAAAGTAAAATTTGAAAAATATGATGAGCACCGACCAGTTAACCAATGCGAGACATTTAAATTTCATAAAAAACTAGAAAAAGAGCTACCAGCTTATATTTAAATTACGGCAATACTTGGAATTGAAAGAATTTATATTAAATTAGAAAGAATTCGATTTACAAAAATTAAACGTGATATTTCTTTATATTATAATTAATTTTCTGACGGATTTAATAGATAGATAAACGGTAGCAATAAGTAATTAATTAAAAGATAAAAAAAATAAAACAAAGAAAGGAAACAATGATATTTAAAAAAAGTATGGAAGCTAAAAATAAACATTCGTATCATAATGGAAACAGTGAATAATGGAATGATAAATGTGTAATAAAAAAAAATTCCAGTTCGCTTTTTTCAACACACATTTCATAAAATAAAGTTAAATGAAAAAGAATCACTCTATTCCAACATATTATTTCGTTTTCATTCAAGCCCCTATGCCTACCTATACGAAAAATTTTTCAAATATGTCTACATTCAAACAAAACCTATGTGAGTATATGAACACCCCAAAAACAGATACTTATCTTTTCGTTTGTCTGTTTATTCAAAAAGCGTTAATCTACGTTAATCTGCGGACACCTAGAAGCGTTATAATATAATTTTAATATAAAATTTACAGACATATGATTTTGTATGAGAATATAATAATTTTTTTCTTAACTTTATATAACATATTAATATTTTATGTTTTGATTATTAAATTTGGAGTTAAAAATTTATTTTGTGTGGTATACAATTTGATACGTGGGTCTATTTATGTGTAGTATTGTGTACACAAGTGGAAAAAATAAATGATATGCTAAGGGCGTATTTTGGACCAGTGATTCTCAATCTTTTTCGATCACGTACTCCTTGACTATAGATTCTCCATTTATGAAAACCCGCTATCTCCCAAAGTGGAATTTTCAAGTTCTTGTTGCGAATATTCTTGTTTACTACAAATTTCTTCATAAATCCTTTTTGGAATATAATAAAAGCCATTAATAACAGCAAATACTAGGGATATAAAATAAATCGTTTCGTAATAGATAATTCCTACAGGGGACCTTTAAAGCCGAGCATTCTAAAATAAAATACTAATAGAAAAAGATTCCTTCTTATTACCAGAAATGTTTTCATTTTGCTTCTTTGTGTTTCAATTATTTTATTTTTGGAGCTGTGAAATACGAGGAATGTAGGAGCGCCAAAAGTTCTCGGCCTAATATGTTTAAACTTACTTAAAGATGACGTAATTTATACTCGCAGAAATTATTAAGGCTAGGGTCACATTGGAAGCGGGTATGTACGACAAATCACTCGCACGTACTTGTACGTACACGTCAGATTGAAACAAATAATGCAAATGAACGAAGGTGATCACACTAGATACGAGTTAGGCTGGTCGCACATTGGATACGATTTTGTACGTATGTATTTGTACGACTCCTGTCGTACGAATTGAGCTCGCACACTGGTTACGTGTTTGTCCGACACTATTAGTTAATTATTGGCAGTTCTCTGATAACATTCATTCGACATGAATCTATATCTTTTAGCAAAATTGTCTTCTAACACGTAAACTATGCCGTCGTCGTTATCGTAGAACCGAGTGGGTAAATGAATTATATGCAAAAAGGGATGAATTTGGTGAATTTCATCATGTAATGACAGATTTGATGTAATTTAATCGTACGTAAACGTAAATAAATTCAAACAAAATTGAATTGTGTCGGATGTTGTAACTGTACGTATGTAGACATACGACTGAATCGTATACAGTGTGCGAGCTCCCATAATACAACATCTGTCAGAAACGATCGTACGTACTCGTATGTATACGTACAACTGAATTTCGTACGTAATCGTATCTAGTGTGCGACCGGGCTTATTCTTGCGCACACTTACGTAGTCGTCAGTGTTAAATACTGAATCAAAAAAGTTTGTTTTTTTCGCACTAGTCGTACGTGTAGAAAATAAAGAAGATAGGCAACTTAAGTAAAAGTAATACAATTTATGAATATTATTTGAATTTTAACGGATATTTTCATTTGTTACAATTTTTGTAGTACCAAACTACAATTTTATAAAACTTATTATTTGATACATTAAGGATACATTTAAATGGATATAGAAAAATTAATAATTCTCGTTTTTGAAAGGGAACAAAAAAAAGGGTACTATAACAGAGAAATTTGTAGAAAACTTTGGTTAGAGGTTGTGAAAGCATTAAATCTTCCTTCATTCATACGAAAATATTGACAAAACTTATTTTTATCTATTTTCAAATGTGGAAATAATTTCCTAAATTCATCACCACTAGATCCTTCTATTGTATAATTTATAAACCCAAAAATTTAGATTCGTATTTTTCATCAAATAATAATTATGTTATTATTGAGAAACAAATATTCTCTTAACAGATTCATTTTTAAAATAAATTTACGTAAGTATACGCTGACAGTGTGACCATCTTATCTGTCGACAATCTAACGCCACGTCTACATCAGACAAATTAAGTCGTACGTACCCGCTTTCAATGTGACCTTAGCCTAAGTATCTAGTAATCATGAACGCAGTGGACGAGTTTCTATGTGTTTTATTTATTCTGTTGTAAAAAATTTAAACTCAAAATATGTCGACGTTTTAATACCGACGATGAGTTGAAAGCTGCAAAAACTGATTATTTTAACTCCAAAGAATCTGCTCATTATTATAAAGGCATAGAGATGCTTATCCCGCGTTATAATAAGTGTTAATAGGTGTATTGGAATATAGGATGGTTATGTAGAAAAATAAATTTTTTTCTCTGTTCCTTCTTTTTTTTTATACTCAGGCCGAGAACTTTTGGCGCTTAATACGTATCTCTCCAATAAATATATTTTAGTTTGTATTTAGTATTAAAATTTTTCCCTCCTTTGCATCGATCAGTTTCAATATAAGAGTCAATACTTATAATCAGATGACGCTCAATCGAACTTTAAATTGGTGATTTGCTTTCAATCACGTTTTAAATATGGTACTTGACTGTATTTAAAATTTGTGCCAAATGTTAAATAATTCTATGCATTATCATTACATATGTCCAATTTTAATGATGAAACATAAAAAAATTTGATAACTATTTAGAAATTTTATTTTGATTATCGCCATTTTTCAACAAATATTCAAATTAGTGAAAACGCGCCATTTCTTGAAAATGACGTAATATTTTGTAGCTGGATATGTCGATTTTGCTAATTTTCATCGGTGAGGTCAAATTTTTTTTTTTAAATATTTTTACTAGCTTATATATATATATATAGTACTAATAATCGACCAGAATTCACATAAATACTTCCTTTTATTTTGACATTTTATGAATATAATCAAAGTTTTGAGGTTATAAATATTGACATTTACGTCTAGTTGCTTCAAACTATGACGTCACTATAGTGAGGTGTTTTTTCCGCCTTTTTCTCACTTAAACTTGTAGGGTTATCTTTTGATGATTTTTTACAGAATATGTCGAAAATAAAAAAGATCACTTAACTGATATGTAAAAACAATGCTTTTAGAATATTTTTGTAACTTCAGTCAAGTATCCTATTAAATAAAAATATCATTTCTGAAGAATTTAAATTTGTAATTTTGATTTCTTTCTTTCTATTCCTTCTTTAAACCATAATTGAAATTTTTGGTGTTGGCGGTTTTAGGTTTAAGTTGGCGTTTACTTACCAGGGAATTTGTCACGTAAGCAACAATTACCTTTCTAGGAACGTAAGTAATTTACTTGCCTTCCTAGGACTGTAAGTAATCGCCTACCATCAATTGGGATCTGTTGAATGACGATAGGATATCTGGTATTGAAAAATTATACTATTTTTAAATTGCATTTGCCGAAATGTCATTTCTGAGTTAAATCTTGTAGATCTGGATGTACAAAAGATTGATTTGATTTTTCCATTCATTTACAATTGTCCAGTTATTTAATGACGTTTATCATTTAAATTTGACGTTTGTATACTGTAAATTGCAATATTCATTAACTCATTCGTATATTTTTTCATATTTTTACCATATTTTAAGATTTTTTTTTTAAATTTCAAATGTTATTGAGTGCCTGTGAAACATTATTAATGTATGGCGAACGTTTGCTCGTATTTATACATACACCAATATTCATATGTTCACTTAATGTCCAGCTTTAGCTGATACTTGAACACTCAATTTACTTTAGCATGTATGACCAATTCATTATGTTAATTAAAATTCACAAAGTGTTTGAAAAATTATTAAATTGGACCGGCTGGGACTCGAACACGGATCTCTTGGTTACTAGCCAAGTGCCTTACCAATTAGGCCACCGACCGCTTGTTCGAGTGCCACTTCAATCCGATAATAATCAATCAAACACATCCATTCTTTAATGCGAGACGCAGTTATATTTTAAAAAAAAATATTTTAAATATAACTGCGTCTCGCATTAAAGAAAGGATGTGTTTGATTGATTATCGGATTGGAGTAACACTTGAACAAGCTATCGGTGGCCTAATTGGTAAGGCGCTTGGCTAGCAACCAAGAGATCCGGGTTCGAGTCCCAGCCAATCCAATTTGATAATTTTTCAAACATTTTGTGAATTTTAATTAACATTTTAAGTGTTTTACATATTTAAAAATTTCTCTTCTTCAACAAAATACCTTTGCTTCGGATTTGCGTCAACCCAAGTCCAAATTGTCCTACTATTTATCATTTTTTTTCTTTAATTTAGCACTGATTACTATATAGGGTGTTAGTGAATAAGTGCGAAAAATTTCAATAGGTGATTGCTGAGGTTGTTTTATATAAAAGTGTTCATATAAACTGCTGAGGGTTTTTTATGTAAAACAGTTCATATACTCTCAGGTCTAAAAACGCTTAGATTCCATGATACGGAGGGTTAAGTTTTTCGGTTTTTTAATTATTTTTTTAAATATTTCAAAAACGTTTTGAGATATTGACACAAAATTTTGAGACACGCTACGAAAGGATAAATACCCATTTACTGAAGTAGACAGAATATTTTCACTCAGGCCAGTGGCGTCTGTACAGCCATGTGACAACATATTTTTGAAGAAAAACAAGACACGCCAATCTAATTCGAAAACATCTTTTTAAATGTTCGATAAATTCTTAACAAAAATGACCTCTTAGTATTTGGTCGCTCATGTAGCCGTTTTCAAGATAAAAAATTTGGGGGACAGGTCTACCCATACTGTCAACTTCCCATTGGATGCCCTTAAAGACTATTGCAAATGAATAACTAATTCAGGGGACTCCTCCTCTGGATCCCCGATAGAGGCTTAGCCCCTTGCACAACACCGGGGGCTTCGCTTTCTGTACGTAAGGGTGTACCTAACGCTCCACCCTTATCAAACAAGTAATAACATCATTTGTTCTAAAGATACGCGAGACAAAAAATATTTCACAAAAAGTTTCTTATTTCGCTTTTCCGTTTATTTTTTTTTTAATTTTTTTATTTTTTAAATTTTATTAAATTTCACAATAATTTACTGTCTTTTTTAACATCATGGAAGGTTCTTAGGCCATTATATAATAAAGACATGGCAAAAAATCCATATAATCTATGTTTGTTAATAAAGTTAATTCCATTTTTTTATTACAAAAAACAAACCGCTAATCCGAATTTGCTGAAAACTTTATCCGGTCTTCATTTTTTGATTACCCATTTAATGAAATTAATTCGGAGTTGATATCATCATTTGTTCTCGAGATATGCGAGACGAAATAAAATTCACGAACGAACGAATTAACGAACGAACGAACGCACACACAGACATCAGGCTAAAAACGATGGATTCGGATTCTAGTGACCTTGAAACGTGGAGATATGTCAAAATTAGCGATTCGTAAAATCGGACCCATTACAATAACTTCCAATGGGAAGTTAAAAATAATTTCCAATTATTGTACTTATCACAAACCGGTATGTGTTATCTAATAGCCCATCTACTCTGTATTTTGGAAACTAAGCGTTTTCGGACCTGGATTTATACGAACATTTTTATGTAAAACAACCTCAGCAATCACCTATTGAAATATTTCGCACTTATTCACTAACACCCTGTATATAAATCTACTATATTAATGCACTTTTTCGTCAGCCATTTTTTCTAGACCCCGCCTATTTGACAAATCTCAATAATAACATTTTCTTATAGACGCCTACTATTCATTTTTATTAAAATTGCATTATTGATATATTTTATTATTTTTTGTTAATTTTCTCCAATTCATCACTTTTTTCAGTTTAAAAAATAACTTACTCATATTCGGCCGTAAGTTTACTTTTGTGGCCATGGATACTTAAGAATTATTGGTTTTCAGCCTCGGATTTTCAAACTGCACCCGAAACCACAAAAATAACACATACAGTCCTTGCCAACTAATATACGCTCAAAATACGACCAATTGTTACTTTGTAACCAGTGCAATAACGTTTTTTTTTTTCGGAAAAACTAAAAGTGTGAAAAAAAGAATGGTATTGACTTTATTTTATACTTCTGAATAACAGAAAGCACATTATGATCCTCCTATGACACCCAGCTTAAATGCTTGGTCTATTTATACCGTCAACAAAATATTTAATTCAATTCAAAAAAGTTAATTGTTATAAAAATGCAAAAAATTCGGGATGGAAAACTACCTCGGCTGTTATCTATTTTATTAATTGTTTTGATGTTTACAAAAAGAAAATCTGATTAATTGTTCGAAACGGCGAGAAACGCATTCAAAGAAAAAAAAAGCGAAAGAAAAAGGCAAACTTATTTTTTTTTCATATTGTATTTATTTATTTATTTTCTGCCAAATTAAATTTTATTTCGCATTTTGTTTTCCTTCATTTCCCGTATGCCCGCCTATTGTTCCGATGAACGACATTAATTACGCGTATTAAGGAAGGGTCTGCATGTAGTCTCTGTGGGTTTTGTATAGTACGCATGCCGATATACTATTTTATAATTTACAAAAACAGAAGAAAAAAAAAGAAATTAATGGATTTACATACTACGCGGTACGTCTTTTTATATCGCTGCCTGTATATACAGGAAGTTGGTATCTATTTATAAAAATTCGACGAAACGCATAAAAAAAACAAGTCTAAAATAATTAAACAGAAGATTATTGTATTAAAGTATTTATGCAAATTAAAATTTATTTTTTATATTTTTATAAATTTTAGATTAAAATTTGTTGTGTAAATAATTAGGAGAAACTAAATATTCAAAGACCCCGAGCTGGTCTAGTGTCTAGCAACTCCGCTCATGGTTGATAAGATCGAGGGTTCGGTACCAACCGGGGGAGATACGTCATCTACACTAGAGATGTCGATTCTCCAAAAAAAAAGATCGATTTTTGGATCGATTTAAATCGAAATTAAAAAAATCGATTAAAAAAAAATCGGTTAAAAAAAATCGATTCTGTGAGATCGATTTAAAAAATCGAAATTTTGAAAAGTTTAATAAAAATTAGCTGATAATTTTTGTTAAGGGACTTAATTGATAGTACATGGGAAATATCGTGTAAAAACGCTTTACATTATATTTGTCAGGCGATGAGTTAACTTTTCAATTATAATAATAGCAAATAACACAATTGAATATGTAGGACGAATACCACGGAATGAACCAAGTTTACCATTCAAAAATTTCAAACAAACTGACAAAAAAACCTTTTCTAAATAAGTTGCTTTTGAAGAAAGGGATCCTTAGCCCCATAGGTGGTCTTCTTTTCCTTTGTATTAATAGTCTTCTCCTGGACAAAATAGTGTGTATATATACGTATTTATATGGAGCCACATGGGGAATTCGTTGATAATAACAAGTAAAAAGTGACAATTTATTAACAATAACGTTTTTGGTGTTTCATTTTAACACATGTTTCTTTGTAAAATTACAACTAAAATGAAATTATTTTTGAAAAAAATCGGTTATCGATCTCTTACTTTTAATAGTCGATTCATGAATCGATTCAAATGAAAAAAATCGAGAAAAGAATCGATTTTTTAAGCTTCGATTAATCGATTTTCGATTAATCGATTTAAAATCGACATCTCTAATCTGCACTACCATAGCGCATTATCCATCAATAACTATTTCCAACCTCAAAAACTCAATAGCATATTACGAGGGTACATATGACCTAAGCTGTTGCGTACCAAAAACCATTAGAAAAAAAAATATTCAAAATATTGTGCAAGCCACATAGCATGGCAGTTGTGAATTAAATATAAATATAATCAAATAATCTGAGTCTAATGAATACTTCAGTATTATCAATACACGCTCAGTAATGATGTCAGTATTTCTAAATACTGACATTATTACTGATCGTATACAGGCAGCCTTTGTGAACAATTTGTTAAATGCATACAACAAAACGGGTACTGGGTGTCATTGAAAATTCATTTTTTTCATTCCTATTTCTCTTTTCTTACTTCAAATCTTGGAGCTGTAAGTGGTGAACTAGGGGAGCGGTTTTACCAGGATATGAAAAGGCTTGAAAAACGGGTTCAAGGTCATTGGGGTGCAGCTATGTTAGGAGATTACTGTTGGCGTTTAAAGCGAGAAGAAAAAGTTAAATATTTTTCATATTTTTGTGTACAATATGTAGTTTTCACTATATATTTTATATTTTAATGTGTGCAAATATATATTTTAATGATAAGTTTTGTTGTTGGTTTTACTCGAATTATAGTTTAAATAAATTATAATAATTTTTCATTACTAACTAAAATAATGTGTATACTGAAGCGTTACTTTTTAGTTTTTTTTTACTAATAGTTATATATGTTAATTATCGTATGGTCTATTTCAGTTAAATTTAACCATGCTTCGTAACTTTGAATTTAAATAATTTCCGTTTTTTTGGCTTCATCTCTTTTATTATTGCATTTATGTAAATTTTAAATTTGCAGTTTATTTTTAGAAAAGAATAGAAGATCGATTTGTTTCGAATATAAGAATTATTTAATTTTTTAACGAAAACTCATGATCAATTTTACTGAAAAGAGGTATACCTAAAGAGCAGTACGTGATAGAAAAAAAGTACGCATATATTCTTATTGAAGGATGTGTGTGAATGAATTAACAGGCAAAATTAAAGTGGGTACTTAATTTTTTTTTTGTAACGCACTGTAATTGTCTAACTTTTTCGTTATCACATAGATATGGCTGCGTACATCCTACATGAGGAGAGAGATGTCCGATTCTTCTAAACAACTATCTAAAAATGAAATTTAAAAGTTTAAAAAATAAGTATCTGTTGTACCACAAATCCATCACCGTGTACTACGACGAAATGAATGCCCAAGGATCGCTGACAATCATATTATTAGAATATTTTAAAATATTGTAATAATAAATTAATAAAAGAAACAATTTAAAGAAAATATTGAAAAATTATTAAAAAAGGTGAATGATTTTTTAATTCATATATATCAAGTCCTTACCTTATTTTTACTTCTTTTGACTGCCATTCCGTGTGCCGTTCAAAGCTTATTAAAATAGCGGCAATTTCCTGAAACAAAAAGACTAATTTTAGTAAAAATAAGAAACATTATAACGATTTTTTAGAAATAATTCTATGTAGTTCCTTATCAATGTAATTTTTATTGCCGAAATTTAATGAGCTAGAACAATAATTTTTACGAATAAGGAACCATTACTACAACTTAATATTATATTACTAAGTATACAGTTTTAATTTGGATATCTAAAAATTTTAGATAAGAGCTGTGTTTAAGTTTTAGTTTAGTTGAATAATAAAAAATGAGCATATGAATCAATATTAACAAATGTTTAAATACCATACTTGATAATGCTCACAAGCACATCGATCGATAACATTAAAATTAAAATAATTGCTTCTTGTATTTAAAAAAGTAAAGATATGATTGATACGTGGCCAAAATGGAGTGGCTCCGGATCAAGCGATCGGTGGCCTAGTGGTAAGGCATTTGGCTGATTATCAAGAAATATGTTCGAGTCTCAGCCGATTTATCTAAAGCATTTACAAATCGCTTTTAAACTTCATTGACTCTCCTTCCGCATCTCAATAAAGTAACTTTTATATCTCGCGCCAGAATAAGTGTTTCTAAGGTTATTATTTAACAGATGAGTTTTATTGAAAAAAAGATGAAAATTGTTTTTTGTTTTTCTGGTTTGTTTATAATCATAAGAATAAATTAAATTTTGAACCTTTAAAGTCTTAAACCCAAACAATATGACTCAAAAGGATTCTGGATAATAATTCATAAAAACATGGCCAGTTGAAATAACTACTTTCAAATTTTCAAACTTTTTTCAAAAATTATTTCAACCGATGATGTTTCTGTGAATTATTATCTAGAATCCTTTTGAAATAAAGTCATACTGTTGGGGTTTAAAGGTGTGAAATTAATACATTTGATAGATTTGGGCGTTACTTTATGATATTCCATTTTAAAATAAAAAGGCAATTCTTACTTTACTATCTAATACCACTTTTAAATGTCTGTGACATGTTTCGGCCCGTATGGCCATTAACGAATGTTCGAATGTTCGTTAATGGCCATTCTGAAAACTTTATGAAAATTAACGCTTTTAAGCAAATCATATGGAAAAATTTTTTTGTTTCAAAATGCCAGACTTTTTACTGCCAGTGATAAGTACAATAGATAAGGTTACAAAAAAGGAAAAGAAAAAAAATCAAAGATTCCAACATCAAAAAAGTGAACCCTAGGAATTTACAAAATATAAATTATACTAAACTAGGTTGACAAAAATTGAACACTATTTAGAATTATACCGTATTTCGGAAAATCTGTCACAGATGGCGGCACTTGTACCAGTGAATATATCCATATTACAGCATTTTGAGCTGCCATATCGCAGAACGAGTTAACTCGTCTTAATCATTTAAAGAGTTAAACTGATCAACAATTTACAAATCGTATTTTAAAATTAGTTATTATTTAGGTAACCTTAAAGGTGAGGGAGACTCAGAATTTGCTGGAAGTGGGGTTACAAATAAACGGGGATAACATATAAATCACGCGTGTCATTTGTATGTAGATGATTCATTAGTATATATCACATAATTATATATGTATTAGTGTACCATTACACTAACAATACCAAGTACCAATACATTTATAAATATATATGTACCTATGCCATACGGACGCAACGGTAGTTAGTGTTAGAAATCCCTGGATATTGTTAAACAATGTGTCTAATTCATATATAGAAATCCCATGGGAATATGACACCTCTCAACGCCTGGCTCTGTGCTATGGCTGTACTTCTATGACGCTCTGGCTTTGTGTATGTAAGTATATTTGTTGTTAGTAATTAATTAAATACATAGATACCATTTAATACTAGAGCTGTCCTCGAATGTATTAAATTTCATAATTCATACCTAAATGTATGTACCGATGCTTGATTTGACTAGAATAATTGTGTCTCTGAAAAACGAATGCGCAGTGATCATCTAGTCAAATTGTACAAATGTTTCAAAAGTTATCATATTTATATCGTTTGGTAGGTACATTCAAACCTAAGGGAGGTTCCCATAAAACTCGATTCAAAACACGGATTATTCATTTTTTTAATTTTTAATATTATTATATGTAGAATATATTCCTTAGACGGCTTGGCCGAAAATGGTTTCATAAAAAAACATATTGCATAATAATTGGAACCCATTTTTTTACTCGAATATAGAGTTCGCGCGGTAGTGCGTACCTTGATATTTTTGAAATGCGCACACATACTTATGTATACTCTGTGTTAAGCATAATTACCACAAATGCCATCAGATGTAAAAATATATATTGTTAGGTTTTGTACAACGTTTTCAAAATTTATAATAAAAAAATTGATAATTTTCAAAGTTAATTTTATTGTATATGTTTTGTTGCCGCCCAGTGTACCTTCGCTGCTGGGCTGGCGAGCTGTACTTTGACTGTGTTAGATTCATTTCATTTATTTAAGTTGGCATCACTACGCGCGATAGATAATTTTGGAGGTAAACTAAGTTATATAAATCAGCTGTTCGATTGTGCCAGTCTCATTTCAATTTGATTTTTTTCTGTAATTACGACCGGACTTCTGTATAACAGGTATGGTTAAATTACTTTTTTTTAATATATTTTTCTATTATTAGTTAAGTTTTAATTAAGTAAACTTTTAGTTAAGTTTTTTTTTTTTGTCATGCTCTTTATACCTTTTTTGCATCGTGGTGTTTGGTGCTTTCTTTAATTAACAAAGGAAAGGATTTTGGAAAATAATCACCAGTTGTAATTTGAAAAATTATTTTTATTCAGAGCGACGTACGTTTCGGGGTTTTCTAAATCATCCCCCTCATCAGGCCTTATCAATAAAATGAAATAAAATAAAATTAACAATGTAGGTTATTAAAGAAACAGCAAAAAGAAGAATGTTTTAAAAATACTTAAATAAAAATTTTTAAAAAAATATATATCCTTTAACACGTCAATTTTAAAATAAAACAAATAAGGTTAAAATTAAACTAGAATAAAATAAATTATTGAATTTTACAGAAGTTAAAACTTCACATAATTAGATAAAACAATTAATTAAAGTATTAATAAAAACATAATGAAAACGAAGTAAAAGTATAGTACTAATTTAAAACAATCAAAATAAAGTAAAAACATCTTTCTACTAATGACAAAATCCAATGTAATTGTGTATGTTTGTAATGAGAATTTAGTGTATTATATTTATTATATACATATTTGACATTTACTGCGTTGGATGATTTTTTAGAAACTTCTGCGCATTTTTACACATTGTTTGATAACATGTCAAATTTGACACATCAGTTTGATTATTACAATGTGTTTCTTGGGTGTTTATCCATAGGCCTTCCAAAATTAATCTTTTTCGGTAAACTTTTTCAAAATGTAGCACTTTGGTGTCATCAAAAACAAAACGGTGGTCGTTTTCATTTGAATGTTGTGCTAAGCCAGTTTTGAAATCGCCCCTTTTCAGATCCCATCGATGTTGTTTTAGCCGATGTTCCAGCATTTTCGAGGTCTGACCGATGTAAAAGGCGTCGCAGGAACCACACGGGACTGAGTAAATTAAATTATCTCTCTTTTCAACTGGTATGGTTGGTTTCAGGTTTGAATGGAAAAAGTTTTTAACAGTGAAAGGATAGTTAAACACCGGTCGTATGCCATTGGATTGGAGAAGCGCAGATACAGGAGCAATCCGTTGTCCTAAGTATGGTAATGTTATAATATTGCCACTTTCTGTTTTCCAAATACTGTCTGGATAGGTTAAACTATTATAACTGCGGTGCACTATTGTTTTAACTAAATCGTTAATGATTGACGAAAGAAAATTATTTTTCAGTAAGATGTCTTTAGCAGTCTCTATTGTTTTAGGGCGATGCTCGGGATGAGTTAAATTAACTGCCCTATTTATAATACTATAGGCAGTGTTACGTTTAACATGTAATGGGTGTCCGTAATACCAGTTTATGAGCCTAGACATACTTAGGACAACGGATTCCTCCTGTATCTGCGCTTCTCCAATCCAATGGCATACGACCGGTGTTTAACTATCCTTTCACTGTTAAAAACTTTTTCCATTCAAACCTGAAACCAACCATACCAGTTGAAAAGAGAGATAATTTAATTTACTCAGTCCCGTGTGGTTCCTGCGAAGCCTTTTACATCGGTCAGACCTCGAAAATGCTGGAAGATCGGCTAAAACAACATCGATGGGATCTGAAAAGGGGCGATTTCAAAACTGGCTTAGCACAACATTCAAATGAAAACGACCACCGTTTTGTTTTTGATAACACCAAAGTGCTACATTTTGAAAAAGTTTACCGAAAAAGATTAATTCTGGAAGGCTTATGGATAAACACCCAAGAAACACATTGTAATAATCAAACTGATGTGTCAAATTTGACATGTTATCAAACAATGTGTAAAAATGCGCAGAAGTTTCTAAAAAATCATCCAACGCAGTAAATGTCAAATATGTATATAATAAATATAATACACTAAATT
Organism: Brachynemurus nebulosus; assembly: GCA_035578155.1. Lineage (NCBI taxonomy): Eukaryota > Metazoa > Arthropoda > Insecta > Neuroptera > Myrmeleontidae > Brachynemurus > Brachynemurus nebulosus. The sequence continues at coordinate 27,496,377 of JAPWDM010000004.1, read as the reverse complement.
CTCATTACAAACATACACAATTACATTGGATTTTGTCATTAGTAGAAAGATGTTTTTACTTTATTTTGATTGTTTTAAATTAGTACTATACTTTTACTTCGTTTTCATTATGTTTTTATTAATAATTTAATTAATTGTTTTATCTAATTATGTGCAGTTTTAACTTCTGTAAAATTCAATAATTTATTTTATTCTATTTTAATTTTAACCTTATTTGTTTTATGTTAAAATTGACGTGTTAAAGGATATATATTTTTTTAAAAATTTTTATTTGTAAGTATTTTTAAAACATTCTTCTTTTTGCTGTTTCTTTAATCTACATTGTTAATTTTATTTTATTTCATTTTATTGATAAGGCCTGATGAGGGGGATGATTTAGAAAACCCCGAAACGTACGTCGCTCTGAATAAAAATAATTTTTTAAATTACAACTGGTGATTATTTTCCAAAATCCTTTCCTTAATATAGAACATCACCAAAAACCCTTTATAAATTTAATTAACAAATTAACATTGCTTAGTGAACCTGATAAAGTGTAAAATAGTTAACTTTTCTGCTATTCAATTTTCTATTAATTCCTTGTAATGTGTTAGTTTTCATTTAACGTAAAACAGTTGAATTTCTATTAACTTTTCTGTCATTCAAACCTTTTGTTAATTGTTTATAATGTTCTAAAGTTTTCATACTAATTGTAATTTAAGGCTACCAAAATAACCTAATTATAATTTTAATTTTATAGCACGCTTGTATTGGTCAGTAGATATATTTGTATCTCGTAAATTTTCTATATTTTTCCTACGTTCTCTTTTGTAGTTTATTAAAATTATTGTATTTCGTAATTTCTCTATATTTTCTTGCGTTATGCTAATTTTTTAGTTCCTTATTTTATCTTGCTAAAATATTTACTGACTTACTAACTAAACTTTTAATATTATGTAATTTATTTCTAAACTAATTTGTTGCTATTTTACAATTTCCTAAATTTTAATAATTTATATTGTTAATTGTTATTGAAACAAAAAATTGTTGTTAATTATTTACTTGCATCATATAATTTTATCACTCAATTACCTAATTTTTTTTGTATAAAACTTTATATTGGGAACAATCTGAAGTAATCCTCACGACCTTGAAATTGTACCAAAAATTGTACAATTAAACAATTAAAACAAAAATTTACATGTAAGACTGAACTAGCTGAGGCAAAAATAAATCTTAATTTCAAACTGAAAAATTCCCATTATTTAAAATTTTCCTTTTATTTTTTTTTTTTTTCAGTGCAATAAGAAACATTCTTAATTCAAGCTTTGAAAATTTTATTTTAAATAAATTTCTTTTATTTACTTTGAATTATCTAACAATATATACTATAACTATGAAATACACCGATATACCGTTAAGCGTACGACAATACACAAATGTCGTACGCTTAGAGAAATCATATACAGGCTGCTTCTCTACACAATTTATTTTTATATAAAAATTAAAATATTTTTGTATAAAAAAATTTTTAAGTAATATTTTCTAGCTACATAATATTTATTTTTAATTGTAAGCTTAGAAATTATAATATAGGTACATGTGTATTAATAATTTTTATTATTACTATTATCATATATTTATGTTAACTTTCAAAATAATCGCCTATATATATATATGTTAAAAATTGAAGATTTGTTTACATAAAAATCGTTGTTTACATTAAAAATTTTCTCACGAAGACTGGGTATGTATAATCCATTTCACTTAAATTTAAGCATGATTCATCACTTACGAATTTAAGGAATTCCCGTTTTCTTAGCTTTATCTCTTTCATTGTTGCAAATGCTTAAATTTTAAAGTTGCAGTTTGTGTTTAGAAAAGAATAGAAGATTTGTTGGTTTTGAATATAAAAATTATTTAATTTTTTAACGATGGCTCATGTTCAGTTGTATTTGAAACGAGTATTATATACAAAAACATACAAATCGTACGCTTAATGAATGTAGGGTTAACGGAATGGTGGTGTATTAGAAAGTTTCCGTTAACTAAAAAATTGAAGAGCTTATTCCAAAAACAGCACTTATCAAAAATTCAAAATTTTTAGTACAAAGAAATTATTGCAAGAACTGTAATTGACAAATGTTTTCTTTTCTTTTTTTTTTTGTAGAACACAATATTTTATTTGCTTTTATCTTATGAGAAATAATATTTTTGTTGAAACCCTTTAAACTGCAACATAGTTAAAAAATCTATAGGGTGGCGTCATTATTAGAATTTTTTTAAAAATTGACACGTGTTGTTTTTGGAATAAGCTCGTTAAATGCTAAAAAAATACTCAAAGGCGTTTTTTTTTTTAAAAACGACGTCTTTCAAACTGTTGGGAACTGTAACTCAAAAACTATTGGATGGATCGGCTTTTTATTAATTTTATTTTAAAGTACTCGTACATTAAATTTATTGGAACCTATACTTACAAACATAGACTTTGCTGCTTGTTTTTATATGTTTTTATAGCACTTTGGAAAGCCAAAAAAAGTGAAAAAACGATACCAAAAATTCGCATATATCCCATTTTATTAATTTTCGACTTTTTATTGATATTGTCGATCGATAGCGATATATATTTTTTCTTTTTCTGATCTGCGCACTCTATTTTGAAACAAATTTATCCAAGTGTACGTATATAACGGTTAGGTAGGGTGTGTTGTGTTAAGAAAATATTCGTCGTAACGTTGTAAACTGTTACGTTTCAATAATTTATTGTGTTTATTCTATGTGTTGTAATAAAATAAATATTTAATTTTGGTTGGGAATTGGAGGGAAAACGCAACAGTTACAAAATCATTTATTTATTTTGGTTGGTAAGTAGCTAGTGAAATTTACGTGAATTTTTCACGTCAGGTGAAAGACTAGATTTATTTATTAGTGATGGAGATATGTAATAAATTTGAAGCTTTGAAGATATTTTAATGATTAAATCAAAAATTTATTTATATTTAAGTAAAAAAAGAAGAATTAAGTTACAAACTGGCACATCTATAGTTCAAGTATTTTCATGTTTAGCTTTCTAGTAAGTGAGATAATTATCTGAGTACTGATTTTTTCTAATGGCATAACACAATAATACTCCAATTCAAAAGTACGTACATCTATGCAACATTGTTATATGTTGTCGGCTTCTTAAAACTACTAGTGTATAATATAGTGTGAATCGAATCGACCAATTGAATTGTTTCTTACAGAAAGTTGCTAAATCTTATTATACTTACAAGTAAAGGTCCCGAGGCCGGATCTATCAATTTAGTGAAACTCAAATATGTTGTAGAACACTAAAAAGTAAGGGAAACGTATTTTTTTTTATCTGCGGAAAAACGGCTTGAAAGGGTGAAATCGCCCTTCAAAAATTGCGGTAAAAATTTAATTTTTTAAATATCTCGAAAACAGTAAGAGATAGAGCAAAGGTTTAAATTGTCGATATTGCTCTCTTTTAAAGAGCTATCTATTGATATACAATTTGTTCAAATTACATCAACAGGGGTGGTTGGGGGTTAAAATTTGGGGGTTAATTTTGCAAAAAGGGGGTGATAAATAAACAAAATAAAGATTTTGTTTAGAGATTTGAAATTTACGTCAGAAAATCTAATTGACCTGTTTTTGCTCAATGTCCTAATATTAAGTCTATGGGTAGTTAACTAGGGGGTACTGTGTCGAATAGTACTACTTGGGTAGTTCAAGAATTTCTTCTTCATGGAAAATAGTTTAAGACAATTAGAGTAACCTAGAAATGAAATTCTCGAATTCAAAATTAAGTTTGAACAACATTGGAGAGGGGGTGAAATTACATAGGTACTACATAGTTTACATACAAAAATTTTTGCTATCAACACAATGACACTGGGTAATAATGTCACAATAAGTGGTTCTGAAGTTGAACTATCATATGTAACGTTTTTATTAGGTTCCCATTCATTTTGAAAAAATCGTTATTTTCGGTATCGATAATTTTCAATAACGAAAACTATAATATCCATTAGAAAACAAACCTTATTAAAACCTTACATACGATATTCCAACTTCAGAACCACTTATTGTGACATTATTACCCACTGTCAGTCTGTTAATAGTAAAAATTAGTGTATGTAAACTAGTATGTAATTTCAGAGGGTTACTTTTGAGAGTTACTACTCTCCAATGTTGCTCAAACTGAACTTTGAATTCGAGAATTTCATTTCTACGTTATTCTGATTGTCTTAAACTATTTTCCATTAGGAAAAACTTACCCAAATAGTACGACTATTCGGCACCGGCACCCCCTAGTTAACTACCCCTAGACTTAATATTAGAACATTGAGTAAAAACAGGTCAATTAGATTTTTTGACGTAGATTTTAAATCTCTAAACAAAATCTTTATATTGTTTATTTTGCACACTTTTTTTTTGATTAACCCCTAAATTTTAACCCCCAACCACACCTGTTGATGTAATTTGAAGAAATTACATATCAATAGATAGCTCTTTAAAAAAGAGCAATATCGACCATTTAAGTGATTTTACCCCTTCAAACCGTTTTTCCGCAGATAAAAAAAATACGTGTCACTTTTTTTTAATGTTCTTCAAGATATTTAAGTTTTATCAAAATCACTAAAATTTTTTATTGACATAATTAACTTTAAAATCATTACCAAATGTAAATTATTACTTGAAATGATACAAAGATTATTTCAATTTTACAAAAATTGTACGGACGAAAAAATGCACACTCTAGTTAATAAAAAAATTATTTTTGGATCCGAACACTAAAACTTTTTGTGATATTTAGGGTAAAAGCCCCCTTTGTGGAACGGTATCTAATTATGAACATTTACCTATTAATAAAGTTATTTCTGAAAGAAACGTCTGATAACAAAAATTATTATTAATAGAATGATTGTTTTTCAATTTAAATTCACCTCACATTTAATGTTTCCTTACTTAATTAAAGAAATAAATATGTAAATATCAAAACTGTTCCAGTATTAGATACAGTTCCACAAAGGAGGCTTTTACCCTATAATTTCAGTTATTAATTTTTTTTTGATAACGATTTCTACTGTCTCCAGCACCACCACCATGTTTCAAATTCATTGATAATGTCTTACTACATAAAACATAATGTAACTAGTTATAGTTTACTAATGTAATTAGTTTTGTATACAACAGGAATTAGAAATTTTATTTCCAAATTGCTTCTGTATGTACATGGATCTTTGAAATTTCTTTTATTTTTTGGTCACTTAAGAAGACTTATTATATATAGCCAAAAAATTGGCTAAAGTTGATTGAGGCTCAAGTAGCGTTACCACATACTCGTAGAATTTCGTCAGGGTCTCAGTGATGTAGACTATATACATTTGCACACGAAGACAGCTAAACACATCTAAATGCATACTCAAGTAGACGAAGTAGGGCGAGCAGTGTAATGAGTCGCTTCGTACTTGGACTTTGGGCCCTTTGAATCGGACAACAAACCAACACGGAGTATAAGCCCAGGCAAAGTGAGGAAGCACGAAGATACCTTCTATACTCTCGTATTTGGCTAACATTAGGCAACTTCGCGAGTAGTGTAGTGCATGCTTAATAAGTTTAAGTTAATATGTTTAAGTTTACCTAAAAACGATTAATTGGTCAGTAATCGGATAGTAAATTAACAAGCAACAGCTTTGTTTCGACTTATTTGTATTAAAATTTATTTTATATTTTAATTTATATTTTGCATTAAAATTTTAAATTTCATATACATTTTAGAAAGTTTTGATGCAGTAATCCCCAAAATCTAAATTGCGCTAAAATTCACGTTTGAATTTTTTATACTCTTAAAACGATTTCTTTGTCAAAAAATTAAGGATTTCTTTGATTTCGATGATAATTTTTGAAACATAAAATATTTTTAATATATTTTCAAAGAAAATATCCGAGAAATTCTTAGTCTTTAAACAAAGAAATCGTTTTGAGAATGTAGTAATTATAATAGACTTATAAAATGAAACAAATTATAATGATTTAGATACCGACAATACTTTTAAACAACGGATAATATCGAATATCCTAAATAAATAAATAAAAATAGGATAATTAAATATAATTGTTAAGTATTTATGCAATGTATATTAGGATTAACATTAATATATAAATTTTAATTATACATTTGGGGAACTGTAATAGACCAAATAGGATACTGTAAAGAAAATCGATGAAAAAAAGTATTATATATCATTATGTGTACAAGTTTTCTGTTATTTGGATACATATACAACTTGCATATAAAACAAGGGAAAATTTAAATATACGTATTCCAAACTAAGGACTAACTTAATTCTTGTTTGTCGTTCACAAAGGTTGGAAACACTCGTATAATCCAAATTGTTGAGAAGCCCTGTATAGATGGTCAGATGGTTATGAAATAGAACAAAGAAATAAGCACCTGTTTCGAATCAATAAAAATTATTCCATAACTTTATTATTTAATGTTTCCTATTACATTTTAACTAGTTTATAGTCTAAATAACTTAACAACTTACAATTCATTTTCATTTTACTATTTTATTGCTTTAATATAAATATATATTTGCTTAATGTTTCATAATTTTAAATAGTCTATATAATTGTAATTTTAATGAAAATAATAAACTAATAAAAACATAAGCGAAATGTGTAACAAACAAGAATAAGAAGCTATTAATATTGTCTTACATCAGAGAGGAAGGTTTTTAGTACAACAGTACCAAACCCTGCTTTTGGTTGGGCCGGCTTTGGCAGTAAGAATTTTGTTATTAACTTAATCAAAATATGTCGTCTTGTTCAAAAATATCAGTAAAATATGTATCTTACACAATTAAACAAGCTTTTGAATAAATTACATAACATGAAATGAGATGCACTTAAAAATTAGTAGGTACTACGAAGTTAATGGTATACTGACCAAATTTAGAAAGATGATTTTTGACAACTTACCAAAAACATACCTAAATGACATTACCTATAATTTCTGTGTAAAGGTGACATAAATATTTGGTCAATACATTACAATGTGTAAGGAACAGTTATAACCTTGAAAAAGTAATCGATCGTATCTTCGCATTGTGTTTTATGTAAAAAAGAGACTTAGAAAGATTTAATGGTTGAATCTAAAGCTAATGTTATCACATTATATAGATGTAGCTCCTCTCCACACCTCAAAATCTGATTCTTGACTGATCTCTTTGCCAAATCTCTGTTGCATAAATAATTACATGTTTTTTTACCTTTTTCAGACTCTCGCTGCGTACAATTTTCATAAAAATATCTAATATATATATATATATATATATATATATATATATATATATATATATATGGGACATTCTTTTAGAAGAGGGGACCCCCTGCTGGCCAAAATTTGTGTTGCTTAAAATAGGTGTACAATAGCTCAAATTAAAGATTATGAACTCATGATTAACCTCATACAATAATGGCTTCAATATGGTGGCTGAAAAGCATAACCGCATTTTTTCGCGGACAATAAACGTTCTGTAACGTTTTAAAAACTTTTTCGTAAAACTTTTTTGGTTAAAAATATACAGTTTTCCTTAGCGTTTTGAGGACAATTTAAAAATATATAGAATATATACAGGTGATCCATTTAACCTGGAATTTTCTATGTCTTCAAAAATAGACCTGTAGAGAAACTTTGCCTGACCAGAAAAATAGTATTTCTAAAGAGGACATCTTTCTGTCTTTTGTAAAAATGAGTTTACATACTTGCATATAAATAAACTTATTTTTACAATTACAGCCCCATCTGTGACGAATAGAAGAAGATGTTTCGTATAAAAGTTGAGTATTTTGTCCCGTAGAATCCGAATCTTCAACAAAAAATTGGGGTTTCTATTTTAGATATAAAAATTACCTCCGCCCTCCCCCTCACTTATTTTAAGATAGAATGATGCCTTCTTCAGAAATACTATTTTTCTGGTCAAGCAAAATTTCTCTACAGGCTTATTTTTCAAGACAGAAAATTCCTGAAAAAGATATTATGCTTTTCAGTCGCCCATATTGAAGCCATTATTGTGTGAGGTCAATCATGCCACTCATGTTTGAAAAGTAGAGTTCATAACCTTTAATTTGAGCTATATATATATATATATATATATATATATATATATATATATATATATATATATATATATATATATATATATATATATAATTTATAATAAATATGTATAATTTATTATTTACGTAATATCTGCACCCCGGAGGTTCTAAAACCGAAATAAACAATAGGTAATAGGGGTAACAGTTACACAAAAAGCTTATAATTTTGTTTCTTATTATACCTTAGGCTTAATATATATTAATATTATTTAACAGACAATATTTATTATTTAAGTAAATAAATATATCATAAAAATCATAACCAAATGATAAAACATTAAAAACAAAAGTTAATATTCATATTATTCTCTGTTTTGATTTTATGATAAAAAGAACAGAAAAATCAAAATCGAAATAATGACAACATATTATTGTAAGAGTATCTACCTACGAGTATATAAACCACAGTCAAAAATTGTTTTATTTTGTACTTTGTGTGTGCAATTTATGCATCTTTTTCATAATATTTATAAATAATACAGAGAGGTATCAAATATAATAAAGAGAGAAAATTGATTGTCCGAAGTAAACTCACAGAGTATTGGACCGATTTTGAAAACTTTTTCACTACTAGAAAGTTTAACTATTCCAGATTAACATAAGATATGCCATATGAGGTCCACTGAACTCTAGGGGCTGCAAAACTGCTGCAAGTGATGCATTTTTCTGTTGGATAGCTAAACTATTTCAAATTAACACAGACTGTTATATGAAGTTATGACGTCACACGAGTTCCTGGAGACCTCAAAAGCAACCGAAATAGACTATTCAACCCATTTTCACTGCTAGAAAATTAAACTGTTCCAGACTGACATGTTATATAAGCATATGAAGTCTTTTAGATGCCAGAGACCAACAAAGGGTCTAAAGCGAGCCACTTAATTGCTGCTGAAATTTTTCCACTGTTACCAAGTTAAACTTTTCGAAATTAACATTGGATATGTTGTATTATCCGCCAGGTTCTGGGGACCCCAAAAGTTCCAAAATTAACTATCCAACTGATTTTGAAAATTTTTTACTCTTGGGAAGCTAAACAAATCCAGACTAACATAGGCTATAACTATTATATTGTATTATGAGAAAGGTTAATGTGAGGTCAAAAAAATCCCTTAGGGTATTAGAAACCCAAAAAGAGCTTAAATTAAACAGCTAGACGGAACCTGGGTAGTAAGATTATAGTGATTATGGACCACTGGATAGTAAAGTCATAGTGACTGTGGATCACTGAGTAGTAAGGTCACACTGATTATAGGCCACTGGGTAGCAAAGTCATAGTAATTATGAGCCACTTGGTAGTAAGGTCATTAAGTACTAAGGTCATAGTGATTTTGGACCTCTAAGTATACTGTATTTCAGTTACAATTGATCATCAAGTGATCTTATATTCGAAACAAGTCAATCTTCCATTCTTTTCTAAAAACAAACTGCAGATTTAAAATGTACACAATTGCAATAATGAAAGAGATAGAGCTAAGAAGGAATGTTCCAATGTATTTGTATAGGAGACTTCCGGAGACGTCAAAAACGTTTACTGATTCTTATGTCTACGTTTTACACACAGAGTAAGGTTTTACACATTTAAAATTGTGTTGCCAATTTTCAGCTTTTTAAAAAGATTGATTTTTTTTTTATTTATACCTCTTCTTATTAAAATCAAAAAGTAAATTAGCTGGGCTAAAATCCACCCTTCACGTCCCCGTTCGTGCCCGGCGGGCAACTGTTAGCTTCGGCTAGCAGGCTGACGAGGCTCTGGTATTTTTTTCGACGAGGACGAACGTCATATGACCGACAGAGATATCCACCGTATGAGAGAAACACCACCGTCTGATTGTGCAATAGCTTCTCGCACGGATGTCTGGCAACAGTTCGTGTGCGTTTAGTATCCGTATGTGTGTGATTTTCAAAGTCGTGAGTCGTGTTCCGCCCAGTCGATTGGTGATATTTTTATGCTGTGATTTGTGGTAGTCTGATCTGTGATAGATTTCGTCCTGTGATATTATTGTTTTTACTCTTTATAGTGTACACTGGTTTGTGCACACTAGTGTTACACATCTGTGATATATATTTACTGTGATACGTCTTGATCTTTGTCTTTGTTATTTCGACGGGTAGGAATGTGGTACTCGACGCACTCTTTCGCTATATGAGTCGATGTCTAACCGAACAGCTTGAGCGAGCTCGCCCAGTAAGTAGACGTCGTCGTTCCTCATATGGATGCGGTTCTGGGCGTCGATGTGGCCGCTTCCGCCCCGTCGGAATGGTGAAGACAGTCTTGGTCAGATTTTGTCTGTGATATTGTCTTGTTCCCTGTAGCCCCGATTCGGACGAACGTCGCTGAGTCAAGTACCGGTCTCCCGTGTAAGTTGAACCCCGGCGTCTGACTAAAAGGTTGTAAGTTACTCACTTAGTAAGCAGACGTCACTTGTTCCTTACACGGATGAGTTCCTATGAGTTGACGAAGCCGTTTCGGAATTGTCGGAGTTATGGAGACCAGGATCGTGTCACAGAGCAATTAATTCGACTGGAACTTATGTGATATTGCTGTTTTATTTTTTAATCAAAGTTTGCGTTGTTTGTTTTTAATCGCCTTGTACTTGTTTTAACTTTTTTATCTTTTGTTATGCCACCAGAGAGCTCTTTACACCCCTGGCGGTATTTTTTTAATTCTTCTTGTTTCGTGTCGTCTTTTTTTTGCATTGAATATTTGTGAAATTGCTCCGCACCACTGAGTTTTGTTTCCGTACCAGTGGTGTGAAGAACGTAATTTTGCCCATTTGAGGACAGGACACTACATCTTATCGCCTAGTGCGTCATGTCCTGCCTTAACCGAGCGTTTCACTAGACCCTGGGATGGCAGAGTCTGCCCGTTATTTTGTTTTAATTTATGTGTTTGTCCGTTGTCTATTGCATTTATGTGTCCCTGTCTGTTCTGTGTATATTTTATTTTCACTGTTTACGGCGGCGCATGCCCTTAGTAGGCGATGCCGCCGGGTGCTGCTGACCGCGCCATCCACCGGCAGCAGTACCCCAATTTTAATAAAAAAAAAAGTAAATTACATTATTTTTAAAAATAAATGACTTTGTTAATTGTAACTTTAAAATTTATTTAACTGTATCGTTTTTTATTCGAACTTTTTTCTTCGTTTCATTAAATTTGGCAACAAGCAAATAATTCATAGATTACACATTGGTATGTGGTTTTAATTGTTTGAAAATTGGAATATATTTACGAAATAATGGCCGGCCAAAGTGTCTTTATTTTTAAAATTCCTGTTATGTTTTTATTTATATTTTTTAAAAACTTACAATGTTACATTAAAATTGTCAAATAAGTAATCTATTCATTAATTAATTTTCTGTTTATTTCTTACTGTTAAGATTATTAAAAATTTTAGTTAATTGTGTATTCGTATTTTGATTTTGTAGGTTTGTGGTAAAATTTTGTGTGTTTTTCGAACTGATTAATAAACATTTTGTGTTCCAGTGAATTTTTTTTTAGTTTTGAACACAATCCTGTATAATTATTAGTGATTAATAAAAATTTATGTTTTGTATTATTTCATATTGGTTTGTTTTTGTAACAGGACCTCATAGTAAATTTTGTATTACTTTATTTAAAATAAAGTTAAAATAAAAAATATGTTTTGTTTTATTTAATTCTTAATATAATTTGTCGAATATAAGTTTTATATTAATTTATTGAGAAAGTACGTAGGGTTTTACTAATTATTAACCATATTCTTGGTTTGTGCAGTACTTATTTTAGAAAATCGTTAATGTTTTATCATATAATGTAATAACTATGTCTAAAACCTATACTTGTATTTTATAATTACAGTTTTTTTTGTTGAAAATTCACTTTATTTTACTAATTTTGAATTTTATCAGTGAATTAAAATTACTGTTATGACTGACTGTTAAAATCACTCTTACCAAATGCATATGTATACTCCTCAAAACAAAATAAGGGCCACTTGAAAGTTTGTATTTTAAAACTGATTTATGTCGATCCACGTCAAAATAACTTTTCTAAATGACTGTTGTTATGATATTAAGTGGTTGAGTAAATGATAACAGTTAGGTTTAAGTGATATTATTGTTGAGAGGAAGATTTAAACGTTTTTCTGTCTCGCACAGCGTCAGTGGTTAGTTTTACTTATTTTTTTGAATTTGATTTAAAATCAGTTTGCGCTATATTATTGATTGCTGAGGTTGTTTTTTGAAGTTTGGCGTGTTATTCAATCATTTATTTTTACAATGCCAAGAATTCGACACCATATGAACGAAGCTACTGCTACCAGAGCCGTAACGATGATTGAAGGTGGTCAATCTCAACGTTCCGTGGCTCTGCAGTTGGGTTGTTCACGAAGGGCTATTGAAAATGTTTGGAATCGGTCTCAGCAGACCGGTAGTGTAACCCGGCGCCGTGGCTCAGGAAGAGTTCGTGCTACCACTGCCCGTGAAGACCATTACATTCGACTGTGTGCACGACGTGAGCCGACTGTTACCGCAGGTACTCTGCAAAATCGCTTACATCGATCTACTGGTACTGTTGTCAGTAATCAGACCATACGAAATCGTTTGCATGAAGACCAACAACGTTCAAGAAGACCAGTAATCCGTACCAAACTGACCGGAGCGCATCGTGCAAACCGTTTAAGATTTGCACGTGAACACCTTGAATGGGGCTTGGAGGAATGGCGTCACGTACTCTTCACGGATGAGTGCAAGGTGAAGTTTTTTAGTGATGATCGACATGTAAGAGTGTGGAGAAGAAGTGGGGAAAGGTTTTCTGATCGTCACATTTATGAACACGACAGATTTGGCGGTCCTAATGTCATGGTCTGGGGTGGAATTAGTTTGCAAGGCAAAACTGAGCTTGTTTTCCTGAACGAGGGTGTTGTAACGGCTCAAAGTTACATCGAAAAAGGTTGTTAGACCCCATGTGATCCCCTTTGCACAACGAGCGGCCGACGGATTTATCCTTATGCAGGATAATGCCCGAGCGCACATCGCTCGAGCGACGACAACTGTCCTTAGGGAGGCTAATATACAGGTTTTACCGTGGCCTGCAAATAGCCCTGATTTGAACCCAATAGAACATCTTTGGGATCAATTAAAACGGCGAGTCAGAGCAGCCGGAGAGGATGTGCACACCCAACAACAACTGATTGATGTCTTGGGAAGATGTTGGGAGGAGATTCCTGATGATACCGTTAGGCATCTTATTGAAAGCATGTCGAGGAGGCTTTAAGAATGTGTTTTAAAAAGGGGAGGGCATAATCGATATTAAATCACCGAAAAGTTGCATAATGTGTGCTTTTACTCAAAGCGTGAACGTTTGTTGATGACTGTAAAAATGACTATAAAAATGATAAAATCCTTAAAAAATGTAATTATGGATTAATTTTTTATTTAATCTTATTAAAATTAATTTTATTTAGTAAAAAATTAGTTCCTTAATTAAATGTAAGCATACCTTATACTGTAACTTATATAAAAATAAACTTATGCAGCAAAACATGGGTGGCCCTTATTTTGTTTTGAGTAGTATATTATTACATTATGTTTAAAGTATTTTAAAACCGTAGATTTCCAAAAATAATTCAAAATTAAAATGAACTCAGTAGTGATAAGAAAAAGATGCTATAAAAATATTTTTTTTATTGTTCGTAGACGTATAAGGTAAAAAAAGTCACATCAAACGGCAACTACATCATCTACATAGCCAAAATAGCCAAAAACATAAAAATATGCTAAGAAGATTATGACTTTAATTAAGCTTTTTATTTCAGAAAAAACTATGTCACTCTAATTTTAAATAATTATATTTAGTATATTTGAATGTAAAGAAATACATTTTGACTCAATAAATTTTATGATTAATTTTATTAATTTAAATAGGTACGTATTTTTTTTTTAAATTTTGAATTGTCCGCTTGTCAAATTCTATTTTCTAATTGGTTATTGTAAAACGATAATATTATCAGAAACATTTTTAGTATATAATTTTATCCATAGAAATTATGCTATTACCTAAGACAAACGTTTTATTAAAGTTGTAGCACTGGAATTCCTTAAATTCCTAAGTAATGAGTCATGCTTAAATTTAACTGAAAACGCCTATAGTAAGGTCATAGTGATTGTGGACCACTGAGTATTAAGATCATAGTAATTATGAGCCACTGGGTAGTAGGGTCATAGTGATTATGGATCACTAGGTAGTAAGATCGTAGTGATTATGGGCGACTTAAAATCTCAAACGTCAAATTTATGTCAGATGTGATGTTATAACACATATTAAAACATACACATTATGACATAAAATATGTTATAACATTTAGCGTTTCCACAGTACATTTTTATGATAGAAGCTTTAACATGATATGTATATGTTTAGTGGAGACGCAGTGTTAAGTATTGACACTTACACAGGATACTAACTAAGTGTGGGAAGTATGACAGAGCAAACTTTGCCGAAAAGTATGTACCGGGTGTCCCGGTCGGATGTATATATATATAATTTATATGTTAATTGATAACATTGGATTCACATAAGGAAAAAGTTATGTCACAAGAGTGCTTTGGATAAACGTATTTATATTTTTGAAAATTTTCTTTTATAAAATAATTTTTTCCCACCAAATTATCTGCATTATTTCTTCAACAGAGTATTCTTTCCGTATTTTTATTATTTTAATATTTATTTCCAAAAAAATTAAAAGATGCCTTTTGAATTTACAAAAAATGACAAAAATATTTATATGAAAGTATTAACTGCTTGAAAATTGCGACATTCATTTCTTTATTTTATTGCCTTATTGCTGTTAAAGCGATAGTAACAGTAGCTACAATATTAAATTGGTATTATTAGTTTGTTCAAAGCACTCTTGTGACATAACTTTTTCCTTATGGCAATCCAATCTTAAAAATTAACATGTAAACCGTATGTATACATCCGAACGGGACACCCGGTATACTTTAACTGAATTAGTCTTGTAGTCTAAAAATGTAACTGAATTGTTACATTTTTCTAAATTTTTTACCGTATTCTCTTTCAAAAAAAAATTTGGTACGATAAATCCTTTCTTGGCGGAACTGTCCGTTATATTTCCTTGTAGGAATGGGATATCCGGGACGAAAAGCTCTGTCATACCAAATTATTGTGAAAGAGAATATATTGTTTCATATATACCATAAATTTCATCAATTTCCATGATAACGGAGAAAAAATTGGGAAAAAATTATGGAAAAACATAATTTTGAGGAAACATGCATTTAGAGTTGGAAAAAGCAGCCAGTTTCAGCTACAAAATGAAATGAATTGTTATATTATTCTACGAAGTACAATAATATAACAATTGGTATAAGTTAACTGCATCAGGCTCCACTTATGGTCGCGCCGGCTCTGATTATGATGATAAAATTTACTTATTCTTGTAGCAACAACCAAATACTGTTACGAATAAATTTAATGAGTTTGAGCGTTACTTTACACTAACGGGGTTTCCAAAGCTTTGCGTCAGCGGACCAAACTATAAATACCAAAATATTTGGCGGGCCAATATATAATTTTAAAATAAGGGAAGATACAAAGAGAAAATGCACTTATTTACTTAAAATTTATCGTTTCGATGAATAAAGATGGCCATTTTTTATGGAAAATAAAAATTAGATACCTACTTAGATTATTCAGATTTCGCCAATGAATTTGATTCGTATAGAAACATAAAAGAATTGCTATTAATAAGCAATACACTTTAGGTTGTAATAAATACAGCTTTTATGGTTACAAGTAGTTAGATAATGGTCATATTGATCGAAACATATCACAAAATAAAAGTGGCAGGTTTGCAAACTGCAGTGCATGTATTTATTTATTACTATTTTTATCGAAGATTTTACGTCCGTAGTTTAGGAAGTTTGTCTACCTTTTGAAAACAGGTATATCATATCATTAAATTTTTAATATTGCTTTGAAGAAAAGAATCCAAATTACACTATTATCTTGAAAACTTAATAACCGAAGTTTACTTATAGTTCAACAGATTAGTTTTGGTCCATTAAACATGTTTCCTATCTTTGCTACACTATGTTGTACTGGTATTGTACTAATACAATAAAAAAGGATACATAAAAAATAGAATTGGACATTGAACGGTCAGAATCAATCTATGAATCTATACCTTTTTAAAAGTTTTATATTAGATATTTTCTTAAGAATAAAAGATTACATTTACGAAAGAGAATATTAAAAAATTACATTGGTCTATCCCAAAAGTTCTGAAAAAACGGTAACAAAAACCTGAAAACACCATTTTAGATAGGCCCAATCAAGGAGTATGTGAGAGGAAAAAGATTGAGTCGTTGGTGATGCATATTTGTGCGAGTCAAAATTTAATATGGTTACCTTGGTTCAGTACCCTTCCATGTGTTTTGGACGTATTATCTTAATAATTTTTATCGATTTACTTACTAATCCCGGAGTGTTTGAATTAATAATCATTGTATTTTGAAAAATAAAATTTCATAATTTAAAGAAATATATATATATATATATATATATATATATATATATATATATATATATATATATATATATATATATATATACATTTAAATAAATAACATTTAAATAAACCGGTATTTGTACAAAATCTTTCCAAAAAAGCAAAATGTAATTCAAAATGACAAAAATATCTACTAATGTACAACAATTTATTTTATTATTTTAATACGCTAATTCCATTCAACAAAATATATGCAACAAAAATATTAGAAAATTCATTTACAAAACTGGAAAATTTGAGATTTGTGTCAATGATACTCATTATTCCCCATTCATATTAATTTTATAAAAGAAAATTTTTGTTTTTGCCAACAGTTTCAATATAAATAAACATAAACAAAATGGAATTAGAAAAATAAGTATTTTTATCTTTTCTTAAATTTTTTTTATTTGTCCTTTTTGTCTTATTATTTTTGGTTATGTTTAGATAATACACAGACTATAAAGATATTTCTGGCGAGTAATATACATATGTACACATAATAATACATTATTTTATTTACCTTTGAATTTGTTGTAAGAACTGAATTTTTATATAGGTATATAGAAAATACGTTTTGAAAAATACACAAAATTTGAAAGAAAGTATTAGGTATAAATTTCGACTTAATGCTATTCCAGTTGATGGCGGAAACGATTCCGGATCACAAGAAATCTATTCAGAGTTAAAGAATTACTGTTAAACATTTCTCTAATCCATCAAATTTCTATACCAAAGGGAGAAAAGTCACAACAGTTCTATACCAAAAGTAGTAAAGTTACAGTGGTTCTGTATCAATGGTAGAGGGTAGTAAAGTCACAGTAGTTATGTACCAAAAGTACTAAGGTTATCGACGCCGGTGGTGACTGGATACCTTTTTAAGCTAACTGCATCGCAGTCCTCATCGATTTAAACGTATGTGTATTTATAACGTATATGTATTTTAAATTTTTTTTTAATAAATTTTTATATAAATTATTTTGACCACGATCTTACTTAAAAGACTAAAAGCATTTATTTTATTTTAAATTTAATTCATGTAACCCTGTCAATAAGCTTCGATTTCGATAAAATATTCTTACACAAGAAACAATGAGTGGATTCACATCGTCGCTAACGATCCAAGTACGGCTTCAGTCGCGGTCTAATCCCGCTCCAATACCAATACCACTCAAATAATATTTTATCGGAGCGATATCAGACTTGTACCGATAGTGTTGAATATTTTTTTGATTCCACTCCACGCTGTTTGCATCAGTTATTATGAAACGATATTTTTATCGAACTGGGACAGAACTTGAGGTGTATCGAGAGCGGTATTATAATGTGAATGGTGGACAAATAGGTACGAGGACTGTGATGTGAACAAAACACGATTTTACTGAAGCGAGACTGAAGCGGGAGCGTATCGAGAGTGGCACTATGGTGTGGATCAAGGGTAATAATGCCTTACTGTTCACTAGCTGATAAAACAAAAATACATATTATTAAAAATGTATAGAAAAATAAAGAATACAAAAAGATAGAAAATACTTTAAATATGTACAAGGAAAAAGTGGGATATCAGTTTAGAAAAAACACATCAGTTAATACCACCACCACACGAAGTCCCCAAATTAAAACGTATACAAATTTATGTAATTTTTTATTGGAAAAATCCCATTCTTAAAGATAAACAAGGAAAGAACAGCTAAACGTTAAGCCAACTGTTTTGGTTGATGTCAAAGCTTTTGTGCCATAACTGTGTTAATACAGCATTGTATGGAAATAATTTAGAATCAGTGTTTGTGAATTTATCCTGAGATTAATTGAGGGTTTTAAAAGAAACATTTACCGATATACTAACTAATGGAGCACGTGCGTGTGTATGAGTGAAACAACGAGCGTAGAGAAGAGAGAAACAAAGACACAGCATTAAAAACCACTTACGTTTTGCCTGGTGGCTCATGTGGTAACGATAGAAATAAAACAAGTGAAGATGTTTTTATTGCTGTGATAATCGTAACAACTGAAGATAAAATTGTTTTTTTTTTTCTTTTTTAAATTTATTTCGTTTGTTAACTGTTTTTGGTGTTTTTTTGTCTTTTTTTGTTTTATAATTACATTTTTTTGTTCTCGCGTATGGAATTAATATGTGCCGATGGTGTATGTAGAGGTAGTGAGCGGTTCGTACAAACTATGGCAATTGTTTTTGCGATTGTCAACAAATTTTTGTTTCAGAATTGTTGATTTTTTTTTGATTGTTTTTTACTACGTTGCTTGCTTGTCATGAAAAATTGTGATTTTGTTTAAATAAGGGAAAATTTATATTATCGTATTATTTGGATTTTTCAATGTTATTTAATTTTTTATCTATTTGTTTAAGTAAATAATTTATAAAATTGTTTTTTATGTTAAATTTTCTTTTGAAATTCTTTTTTCTGAGAAGGTATTTATAGAAGCAAAAAAGAAAAAAAGAAATATCTTATTTATTTATAAATTTTCAGAGATACGGAATAATTAAAAAATAAATAAAAAGACATTTTATCATTCATGCAATATAATGTTTAATTTATCAAGCATGAACATTAACGTTAATTTATTTCTTTTTGGAATTTTTTTCTGTGATTCTGTTTTTTTGTATCACGAGATGTTATAAATTAAGGGTATAGCCAGGTAAAATAGGGAAAACGGCCCTTGACGCAAAATTGATTGTTTTTATAGGAAAGATTACCTCTTAGCCCCAGATACATTCCTGCCAAATTTCAACCCCCTAAGGCTAATAATTTATAAATACACAAAAAGACAAAATTTTCGAAAAAAAATTTTTTTTACGATATTACTGAGCCGATTTATTTGAATTTAATATATATTATGTATCCACCTTAGGCAAAGTAACAAAAAAAAATTAACGTTATATCCCTTTATTATACTAATCTTTTTAATTTTTTTAATTTATGTAAATTTTTTGGCACTTACGCGTTAGCGACCATTTTTTGTTCAATAATACGTCTCTTAGTAGGTACTCTATAACATATATTTTTATGGAAAGATTTTAGTTGGTAGAACATAATAATATTTAAATATAAATGCAAGCCATATTCAATATTACATATATTACTTATGTATAAAAAGGACCATAAAGTAAAGTATCTGCCTTATTTCCAAAACACAGAAGAACTCCAAGAAGTGCAACAAAATGTTCCATTCCCCCCTGAGTTACAGTTCTTGGAGTTCCTGTGACGGTCTAAAAAAATATATTTTAGTTTGTTATAAAAAATATGTTTTAACTTGTTATAAAAAAATAATTTTCAAGGTTAATTTTACTATGAATCTGAATATTTGAATTAAATCAGTAAAATTATCTCAGAATACTTACAAAATAAAATTACATCTAACTCAACAAAAATTATAAGTTTTAGAAACTTTATTTAAATAAAGATAATAACAATAATATGTCTTAAATGTTATATTGTTTTAATAATAATACATGTTAACTTAATAAATTGCAACAAAATACAATGTACAACAAATTGCAACAAAGAGCAATGTATAGAAATAGCAACAGTCCGGCTACAACCTGTTGAAGTTATAAAAATATGTAGATAAATTACATGTACATACGACTAACTTGAACTGCTTATGGCAAGTAAATGATCTGAACATATGCACATACTTAAGAAAGTAGCGTATATGTGTACGCAATATTTAGTTCGCCCCTCTCACTTGATGTTTTTGTTGCACTTCTTGGTGTGTGCAGAAAGTGGATTTTTCTGTAATATAATTACATACGTTTATAACTACGATAAACAAGTTTAGATAAACGTTTAGCTTTATCTGCCATTTGTCTTCTTTTGTTAACACGATGACGGATAATGCCGAATTATGACGAAATGACCAACTGGTATATTATTTTGACAGCTAATATACTTTGTATGAAATTGTTGACGTCGTAAGACGTAGTGTATGAGCTAGAAAAGATTGACTTGACGTCTTACAAAGGAAAAAACGCTAACAAAAGAGAAATCAATGTCTATTTTGTTTTAGTATGTAATTATATTATTTTAGAAATAGGGCAGACATTCTACTTTATGGACATAAGTAATATGTGTTTTTATTATGTGCTTTACCTTTTTAGACATAAGTAATATATGTAGTACCGAACATGATATGCATTTGTATTCAAATATTATGTTCTACCAACTAAAATCTTTCCATAAAAATATATGTTAACGAGTACTAAGATACCTATTATTGAACAAAGATGGTGGGTGTCGCTAACGCGTAAGTGACAAAAAGAATTTACTTAATTAAAAAATTTTAAAAACTTTGTATAATAAAGGGAAATAACGTTAATTTTTTTTTTGTTATTTTGCCTAAGGTGGGTACACAATATATATTAAACTCAAATAAATCGGCTCAGTAATTTCGTCAAAAAATTTTTTTTTCGAAAATTTTTGCCTTATTTTGTATTTATAAACTATTAGCGTTGGAGGGTTGAAATTTGGCAGGAATGTATCCGGGGCTAAGAAGTATTATTTCCTATAAAAACATCAATTTTGCGTCAAGGGCTCTTTTCCTATCTTACTCGGCTATGCCCTTTCGTCACAATTAGAGTCTTAGTTTTTTTTTTTTTTTTAAATATTTTTAAATTAGGTACTATATTAGGATGGAAACGTCGAGAAGACGCAGTGAATGTGACTTTTATGTATACTTACAATGAGGGCTCTAAATACGGCACTTCACGACATTCATATAAAGAATCTACAATATTAAAGGGTTATTCAGGGCTAGGAGTTAAAAAAAGACACATGTTTAATTTTATCTAGTTTTCTATTTTAGAAACCATAAATGCATTTGATCTGAAACCTGTCCCGTTGAAATAATAATCTACAATGTCTTAATAAAAAAAAAATTACTGATTCCAACTTATAAATCCGTTTGTCATAAAGTTATCTATAAAGAATAACCAAAACAAGTTACAAAATTTGTAAAAATAACGAACGCAACATCAAAGTTTATTTATTTTTGTCGTCAATTAAATTTGAAAAAAACATACGAGTATCTACGTACAACACATACCTAATATACCGAAATTAAATTGATTGTTTTAATCAACTAATTATCGAAGAATATTTTGTTAAAACTTAATATAGGTAACCTCGAAATTTATATTACAAAACAGCGCCGAGTGCACTACAATTACTGATAGAAATGAAAAACACGGTCCAAGCTGTGCTGATTGTCGCCGAAAGCAACACGAGAGCTACCTCTAAGAATTTTAAAAATGTGTTTTAGTACACCAGTTTTAAAGATATAGCTCAAAATTTTCTAGAAATGACCGTGCTCATTAGGATTTAAATATGCATAAACAAAAAAATTTAAGTTTGTTTATTGACTACTCACTATAGCAGTGTTTTTCAACCATTTTCATGGCGCGACCTCCTTAGTATGGAAAAATATTCCGCAACCCCCTACCCCCCCCCCCCCGCTATTTACTGACTCTTTTTTATGTTATAAATATCGAATCCGTTCATCATTATCGATTATTTTCATAGTTAGGTATCGATTAAATACGTAATTAAGGACATGAAACAGGCATATTTTTATATCGATATCGAAGTTGACGACTTATAGTAACTACTGAAAGCGCGCGTGTGCGTCTCACTTTTTACGGTTATCCTTCCGAGCGTAATCCATTTCAATTCTTTGAATTGTGAACTCGTGTTAGTATTTAAATTTATTGAATTGCCTTGTTGTTTGTTTACGAGTTCCTCCTGATTTTTATTGTCTAATATTCAAAATTCTCTGCTCATTGTAATTATTGAAAAAATGGATAAGTTTTTGGAAACATATGCACAATCGTCAACTTCAAGTTTCAATGAGAGTAATAAAACAAAATCCAAGAAAAAGTGTCTATGTGACGACAATTATTTGAAACTCGGATTTATTGTTATTGAAAATAAGCCGCAATTTTGAAACTTTGTCACGCGAAAGTATGAAACTGTCAAATTAATGTAACCTTCTCTTTATTAAATATTATATATTGAACTGGAGTGGTTTTATTTTTAATGTAACTGCGACCCTCTTAAAATGGCTTCGCGACCCACCGGTTGAAAAATACTGCACTATATGTAGTATTGATACGGAGCCCGAGTCCATATTAGCCTGTTTTTGTAATAAGACTCTATTTTCTCTCATTCGTCTGCGCAATTTACAAGCAAACTTATTCTAATCAACAGACCAACATATATAAAGACATCATTATTTTTCTTTTCGTGTTTCTTTTTAAATGCTATAACATGGAAAAAATCTAAATAATATAACATACACACATACTAACTTCCTACATGTGAAACAAACAATATTATAAATATTACATTTACCAGTAATAAAACTTAATCTAAATTATTATATACAAAATACACATAATATTAACGGTGGAGCTGGGAAACGAAGCATGAAATTAGAAAACAACATAGAGACATTACATAACAAACATATAACAATATAAAGTTCCTGTGTACACAGGAGCATACAGGAGTAGGTAGGACTGTATTACGCAATATTCATTCTGCTTAACAGAACTCTAGCTCGGTTAGAGCCGTAGCCTAGCATTGTAACGTTGCCCGTTACTTCTACAATGATTTATGTTCTACAATATTTATATAAAATTGTTTTATTTTCATGGATGTGTTTTTATTTTTTTTAATTTTCTTTATGAAATTGTTTTGGGAGCAACGCGGCAATTCAAATTAACGACAAATTACACGTTAAAATATTTTCGTTTTAAGTAATAATCAAGAGTAATAGAAAAGTGGTTTAAAAATTTATTTGAGGTATTAGGGACAACTGATACTGTACTGCTAATACGTTTCTTAAGCAGCCCCTACACACTCAATAATATTGTGCAATCAACTTTGCAATTTATTGAAGTTTTCTCCAGACAGTTCAATAGTTTGTACAATTGTAACCAGAAAATTTTCAGTAAAACAATTGTTGTTTAGGGGGGAAAAATGCACTCTTTTTTGGCTTAAATAATGTATTAACATTTCTAGAATGGCACTTAACAGGAATTTTGAAAATATTTTAAAAATAGCCGCCCGGTTTGATTAATAACTGTTTTTCATTACTTTATTCCATTACCTTTTCATTCATTCATTCATATCTCCATAAATAACTTAAAAATAACAGGTATAAACACAGTAACACACAAAGCGATGAACACGTTTTGAAACTGTACGTGGATTCTTCTTGAAACTACATTTTCCAAAACGGTAGGCAAGATAACTCAAGCAATTTTCATACAAATAACTTGAAATTTTATCTGCAGCTTCTTAGATAGATTATCTAGGGCGGTACATAAGATGTTTGAAATTAGTTAACAAGCATATATTTTTTTATAAACAGATTAAGGTTGATTCTCCCTCGATTTTCAATTTTTTTTTCAAACTGGTGCCATTTAATAATAAATCAATAATCTTGTGTTCCGCTTTAGTAAAATTAATCTAATTGATAAGAATTTTTTTTTATTTTCTGACTGCTGTTTGTGTTTGTTCTTCAGCTTCGCCGCCATTTTGTTTTATATATCGGGGGAAAAAAGTTTTTGTGTACAAAAGATCATGTATAATACAGTCTAAGAAGTTTTATATTGATTGTGTTATTCGTTTGACATTTAAAAGTGATGTAACGCCTTAATTGTAGTCTTAAGTGATAAAAATGCTCTGAAGCAATAAATAGTTTAAACTGTGATAATAAAAATTTGATATCAAGAATACTGTGGATAAAGTAAGTAAATAATTTGAACAACATATAATCTTAATCACTTAGCAATGATCAACTACACACACTGGCATAATTAGCGGAACATAAAAAAATATAAAAACCTATTTATTAAACAAAGTTGGCTGTTTTTTTCCATTTTCGGTTAAAATAATATTGAAATAATGGATCAATTGACTTTTCATAGAATTGTTTTTATTTATTATTGATGCAAATCTTTTTAAGAGGTCTGAGGAGACTATAGATAACATCATTCTGAGTATAGCAAGACGAATGGAAGCTTTGACAAGAGCACGGGAGGAAGCACGTGGTATTAAAACGCTGTGTTTTATTTTCTATTTGTTAAATAGTCTTTAACTTAAATGATTCTTAGACGTTCATAAGATTCCAAAAATTTGACATTTCATATGGTTAGTTGCTTTTGCTAACGAAAATAAAGGTATATCGACTTGCGCACATGTAATTTTAAGATAAATAACACTAATAGTTTCTTAAAATTAAAAGGTTTGTTTGATTTTTAGAGATATTTTGTATGTTCCGCTAATTATGCCGCTGTGTGTATGAACTAACCACTACGGTTTGTTAAACCTTACAAAATAATATTGCAAATTTCATTAGAAACCAGAGCATTACCAAGTAAGACTTTATTACACTCTCACGTAGACTTATCCTCGCTGTAGAAGTTTTCATATTTAAAAAAATTCTATTTATCCAGTTTATAATTTTGTTTGAAAATCAACTCCTACTAAATTAATAAATCAATATGAACTTCTTAACAATTTTTTTATTACAATAAGTAGGTATTTACTAATACACCTTCGAAATTTTCAAATTCAATACTACAGCCTAAAATAATCTTTAAATAGACTATTACTGCAAATGTAATCGCTTCGTATTCATCCTAATACTTTTCACGATTTGACTGTCATCACCATATTTAAATGATTACCTAATTCATTTTGATTTATCAATTCCAAAAGAACTAATATTTATCAACCTAATACCTATACCCACTGTATACAACAGAAACGAAAACATTTAATATTTAATATAATTATTATTTCAAAATAAAATGAGAAAAAAAACCCTTTTAATAAATTTACTGTAATTTGTAAAAATAAACATGTTGGTCACGAAATGTACAGCAAACGAGCGGCAAGCAGAGCACCAAACGAGGCAGTGCGTGATGTTGATGCGTGTACATACGAACCAGCTTTTCTTTTAATGGATTAACTAGGTCATCATTGTATACTAACCCTAGTCTTTCGTTAGTGACTACTACAAGCTCTCTTGTATAAGTATTGTATGTGCAAAGGTAATATTGAATAAAGGATTGTTCTGTTATTATTGTACTATTAGGTATAGTTTATTTGTTAAATCAAGTGTATTGCACTAATAAAAAGCATATCACTAAAATTTTATTCTTCTCTTTCTTGTTTCTATTAGCCATTAGGTCAGATAGAAAGTATACTTGTAAATTTTTGTCAAGTATTCTTCTTATAACAAAATTGAGGAAAGTTGTGAGAGTAAAAATACATTTTACTGATCATTTTAGGGTACTACTACAAGTTTAATAGTTATGTTGGACAGATTCAAGTATCGACGGAACTTTTTTTTAAACACTGTACTTAGTGTACTTAGTATTAAGTTATTGTAAACGAAATGGCGGATGATATTTTAAAGAGTATTATAGGTGCAACAGGATTGGATAGCAATATTACTAGAATTTCGTTTTGGAAAAACCAAATCATATATATTAATATGGCAACTATAAAATAGTAGAAAATTCGCAACGCAATCCAGCATGAGAAACCAGTTTTACCTAGATTAGATGTGGCTTATTTCTTGAATTCAACATAAGTGAAGGCTAAAATCATAGTTACGACAAGAGGAGAGAAAGTTAAAAAATTTTTAATTTTAGAAATATTGTCTCCACTGAAAAGAAATCACAATCGAAAAACCATTAGATTCTTTAGTGAAATAAGGCATCAGATAAGTTTATTTAGTTATTTAAAAATAATACTTCGAATACCTACAAAAAAATTGTTGGAGTAAAAAATAATTCAACTATTGTCGTACAGTTACAAAAACAAAGTAATTTTAGTAAATATATTATTGTTACAGACAACAAGTAACTGTGAACAAATAACTAAGCCAACATTAGTTAATGTAATAAAATATTAAGCAAGTTATTCTATTTTGCAGTAACAAATAATAATTTGTATCAAGTTTTTGATAGACATTCCTTGCGTCTCAGATAGGTATTTTTTTCAACATGCTCACTTAATTTTTTTGTATACTCTAAACATTTACTCAGTGTTTATACAACGTATCGAAACTAAATTGTATTGGAACATCTACGATTCGAATCAGCAACATATGTGTTTCTTTAAATATTCAGCTTTTTTTATCCATTGTGCCATACGACCATCAATATTGTTTATGACTAAATATATGTAATAAACATAGCCCTAATTTTTATTTGTTTAGTTTAGGTGACTGCGCTTTAGTAACGGCAACAGTTTAGTTTTTTTCAATGCACAAAAAAATACAAGTTTATTCTTTATGCTTCTGGACCTTTGTGCTTGTTTTGCTATCTTAGGCTACGGTTAATGTAGTGTACAGGAACTTAAAGGAATTCTACATTTAAGGACAGTATCATAACTCACATATGCTTATGATAGATAAAACACTTTTGCCCAAATGTCACAATAATAATAATTCTTACTGACAATTACACGATTTAGTATTAGTAGGTGCTTAAATAGTTACAAAAGTAGCTCACAGAATCATTACGTTTTTACGCTCCAAGAAATTGTTTTGGAGCATATCGTCATCGAGATGTCGGATATATTGGATATATAGGACATAATCAAGTATTTCTTTATTATTTTTATTCGTTTTCAGGTAAAAAGTTATTTTAAATTTTGTATTAATGAATTGACTGAAGTGTAATGTCTTAATGCACTCTTTCCTGGCTTCTTGGGATTATTCTCCCAGGTTTCAAATATGTCGCTTTTCAAAACGTATAATGTAAGTATTCAGTCGCGTTAGAAATTGCCGAAAATGTTATGATTACTTATGATAAATGGATTAAAAATGAAAAATTGAA
Organism: Brachynemurus nebulosus; assembly: GCA_035578155.1. NCBI lineage: Eukaryota > Metazoa > Arthropoda > Insecta > Neuroptera > Myrmeleontidae > Brachynemurus > Brachynemurus nebulosus. Next base: position 27,468,801 of record JAPWDM010000004.1, on the reverse strand, counting down.
CGATTTAAAATTTGCTATTACTTATATAAATCTCAAAATTATAATTCGGTGTTATTGGGTATAGATGGGTTAAAATAAAATAAACATATCTATAAAAATAGGACGAATCGAAATATTTTTATACACATACAATTAGGCAAATGAACAATAAATTAGGCTACGTATGTACATTGCTCAACAGACATATCTACATATCATTATCAGCTGTAATCTTAACAAACAATCATTTTCCTTCATTAGAGTACGTATTACGTTTATATTAGTAGTTATCACGCTATCAAATTATTAGAAATTTTAATTTTAATTAGTTAGGATTTAATTGATAATTTCATTAGCATTCTATTACCAATATGAATTAATTAATTTGAAATCATTAATATATTATGTATATTTAATTTTGTTAATACAGAAGAAAAGTGGCGCAACTTAAAGAAGTAGTTTTTTCAGTAAAGCCATTTAAAAGTTTCTTGTTTCCTTCAAGAAATTATCATGATCTTGAACTTTTACAGTCTCAAAACGATTTTTTTGTTTAAAGATTAAATAATTACTGTACCTTTCTTTGAATCAAAGAAATAATTTTGCTGATCCAAAAAAATATTTCTTTGATTACTAAAAAAAAATTCAAAGGAAAAGAAATCAAAAAAAAATTTTATATAAAATTTTCAAAACTATTTTGGGAATAAACTATTAGTATTTACCTCATGTCTTAATAATCAGACAGTGGCGTAGCTGACGTGATTGGCGCTCCTAGCCAGACTTGAAAGTGGCGCCCCCTCTTTAATAAAAAGAGGGGGAATGGTTCAAAAACTTAAAAAAATCCACCCCCTACCTACAGTCACATCATATATCTCCTCTCCTCTTTTGCCCAAACTGCAACCGCCTGGACTTCTGGGCATGACTCATCGAACTTCACGAAATTACGCGAAAACAACGCTGAGTTTCTTTGTTTCCCATAAATTTACCTATAGAAATGCTAGAAATCTTTTTACTTTCAACTCGTAGTCTAGTTTAAGAGTAGCCAGCCATATACCCTGTGAGTTTTGTCGCTATTCTTGCGCATTAGTAATCTGTGTACCGTAAAACCGTCTAGACTCGGACAGGGTGTCTAGACCCGGACACTTTGCACTAATTTTCAAAGTAAGTAGTTTCTGCATTAACCTGCTACAATAATCATTTGTTCTTGACACCATTAGAGAGAGAAAAACATCGTCTAAACAGCTGTACCAATAAAAACTACGGATTTCAACTATTACTATCTCATTTTACAGGATTACTATTCTCCAGTTTTTCAAAGAAACAGAATGTATGTCTAACTTAGACATGTAATTTTCGTCATAATTGTCATATTGTTTTAATTTTGATATGTATGTGTTCAGAATTTTATCGCGCATCATTTAATGATGTTTGAAGTTATATTCGATGTATATATAAAAAAATACATGCTATATATGTACATCCGTTTAGACCCGGACACATCAGTTTATTACACTATGGCCGCGATTCGCACTGGCTGTAACTTCCACTATCCATACGTTATATTCCCGTCAGAATTATGCGGTTTATGCCCCTTCTGGTGTCATATCGCATGTTTACTTCATAGAGAGGCATACTATGTATTGACCTCTCTCCCTTCCCACAAAATGTTTTGAAGCCTTTGACAGGTTCAAAGACATCAGACGATATAAAACACTGTCCTAACCCCGACAGGAGAGGTTAGTTTGCATGTTATTACATTATTTAAGTAAGTGTCCGGGTCAAGGCAGATTTGTGGTGTAGATCCGGACACTTACTAATTATTTTTTATTTTTTTTATTTTTACTTATAACGAAACAAATGGGTCAGGGATATAACAAATAATATACGCTTTTTCTAATGGTAATACTTTTATCGGTGATATCTATGAAGGAAACATGTATAAACATAAAATTATACCAAAAAATGTAAAAAAGTGTCCGGGTCTAGACGGTTTTACATTATATGTGAGAATATTCTCTTTTAAAGTTGATTATAAAAACTGGAACAGTAGAAAACTAGTTATCGATTTACTTAGAAAATGTTTTTATCGATTTATTCAAGAAAAAAATTTTAAATCGTTGACTGCTGGTGTTTAAGGAATTTGTTAAGAAACTAGCACAACGTGTAGTAGTTTAAATTCAACCAACCTAATCGCAGTTTTGATAAATTAAATCAAACTTATATTATGAGTGTCGTATAAACAACTGCATCGGGCTGGGTTTATCGATTTTGATTGTGCTGATCACATTATTGCGCAGTTATATTGATTCAGTGTTGTTGAGTGTATTTACGCGTTCATGTCAACTAATAAGACTTGTTTTGATGTTATGTGTAATAAACAACAGACACGTATATATAGGAAGACATACACACAGTATTATAATAGCAGCATGAATTTGAATAATTGAATTATTGACACACCCAGTGTAGGTACACCTAGGTACGTATAGAAATTGAGTGCCCTTTACATGTACATTGTATACGTATATTATCCATATGTCAAAACTGATAAAAATTTTGACGGTTTTGTATTAAAAGTATTTAGAGTCTTTTTTTTCTGAAAGTGCTGTTAAAGTTGAACAGGGAACATAGTGTTGAGTTGATGAACATTGATTTGTACGAACTAAAACAGAATTTTTGTTACTTTTTCTCTGTGTTCAAATATTTCTGTTTAATAATCTGAAGTTTACCATTTGATTTACTCCTAAAGTATTCGCTTAATTGAAAAAAAGTTTATGCAACAAAATGTACATATACTACAGAAGTAAATCGAAAAAAAAAAAACAAACATAAAATGAAATATTACCTTTCTGGTCACGGTTTTTTGAGAAAAATTACACAGGCCTACGATGGTTTCCCCCTTTAAGATTTGACAACTGACTTTGATAGATTTTAGGGCGCTGATTACGAAAAAAATATTCAAAAAATTCCAGCACGTCAGAATTTTTAGACATTAGGTGTTAAAATTTTTGACTAAAATTACCTAAGTGAAGAATAGATTATACATTTTTATTTATTTGCTATCTAATAAAAAGTCATTACATAGTTGTAATTGGCTTTTAGGAACACATTCTCATCAATGGTTTCATTAAATGAAATCTAATTAACTAAGTGACATATCTTTATTTTGGGGAAAAAAGGTGAATTTTAAGGTCATCCGCTAATGAGCTCATTATTGAGGGTAATTTATTTTTTCTATTCAGTTTTAATTGATAACTAAACCTCGCAAAACGGTGCTAACGGGGCCGTACTTATGAAAACTAACGACATAAATAAAGATGCATAATCTATTCTTGACTTAGTCGACCTAGGTAATTTTAGTCAAAAATTTAGTACCTAATATATAAAAATTCTGACGTGCTGGAATTTTTTGAATATTTTTTTCGTAATCAGCGCACCAAAATACCCTAAGATCAGTAATCAAATCCAAAAGGGGGTGACATGACATAAAATTCGCAGGCCTGTGTTATTATTTTTTTTTTTGTAAATTACAGAGTCCAAATTAAAACGTCTTTTATTTTATTCCATTTTTTTGAGTAATTGTATTTTTCAAGTAAAATTTTTTTAAATTCCCACTAATATTCCATTCATTCAAAGTTAAAAATGCGGTCAAAACTTATCTGCATGTAATATACTTTCATGATGACATGAGGCACTGTAAATAAAGTTAATAACATACATTAAACTTTTATTAGAGCACTTCCACTAATTTAAATATTTAGGGGTTTATCCTGAGTTATGCAAGCTGAGAAACCTTATCTATAATTTGTTTGAAACTTTTACACGTTATTCCTTCAAATATAAAAAAAATCTTTTTTTCTCCCCAATGACGATGTTATATATGTGGCGTTCAAGTTGACGCTGAAAAAAAGTCTTTCTGGGAACACAGAGCTTCAGTAGGTGGTCTGAAATCGAAAAATTAAACGAGGTTTTGAAAGAGACAATATTTTTGGCGCACTGAACCTAAAATAATTATACCATTGCAACAAAAAGAAAAAAGTTTAAAAGTTGGCTTTTGTCCTTTTTTTGTCCTTAGAAGTGATTGGAATTTAAATCGGGTAACTTTTTTTGTAGGTTTAGGAACTCTAAAAAATTCTAATTCTTTAAACACGCCTCCTTTATGTTAAATTAAGGGGGGAGGATCCTCCAGAACTTACAAATTTTTCATTTTTTGTCTTGCTTTAAAAGTTCATTTGAACCTTAAGGAATATATTTCTAATGTTTTAATCCCAACAGGAAGATTATCTTAGATGACGATAAACTGTTTTTAATTCTACTTTTCAAGAACGAAAACTTTTTAATAGCGTTTTTCTCCAAACAGGTATTTTTCCGCGCCGTGGAACATAACTTAAAAAATTATTAAGGTATTCACTTGAAATTTTGTACAGATATTCTTTAAGATATTGGCCTTTTCATATACCTAAAATTTTGCATAAATTGTTACTATAAATATTGTTTATCAAGTTACTATAAATATTGTTTATCAAGTTACTATAAATATTGTTTATCAAGGATTTTTCCAAAAAATTCCGTACCTATAAATATTGTTTATAACAGTTTGTTTATAAAAAAAAGTGACATTTTTTTCTTTTCGATTTTAAATTGTGAAAAAAGAATCTCTCATCAGAAATAGGTATATACAAAGCGTAAAGACTATATATTAATAAAATCTTTTTGTCCGATTGAATTCAGTTGATTAGAAAGAGTCAACTTGGAACAGCTGTAGCGCCGCCATTTTTTCTTTTTTTGCATCAAAATTTATAAGCGAATACACCATAACATGTACTATACTATGTAACTTCATTTGATACAATAAATGTATTCAGTTTCTTAAAAAAAAATTATTAAAAACCTGTTGTCTGGAGGATCCTCCCCCCTTAATAAAAAATCACAGGCAGCAGCCTGTGTCCCGTTTTTGAAAATGTTGTTTTATAAGTAAAACGCTATACCTAAATAGAGCAAATAATTAGCATAGCTTATTGTTATTATATTATATTAGTCATTTCATCTTTTGTACAATGTTTAACAACTATACAAGCATATAATATATGTATATCGGAAGTTTGATTTAGAATCAAGTTGAAATAAAATAATTTCTTATTATTATGCCATGTATGTACAATATACAGATGTAACAATAACGCTAAGCTAATTACAGCCTCGCGTGTGCACTCTACATATTCCTATACAATAATATACCGTTAAATTTTTATAATAATGTACAGCAATAACACCAACTTATTATAATATTATATATTATTCATACAGTGAGTTCATTCCAAGATTACACATTGCATAATATAATATTGTATATGACCGTCCACTTCAAAATTACACATAGTGAAAATTTCAATGGTAATTTATAGCGTTCCTATGGAAATTCAATTATTATTTTCATAAAAGTATTGGTGTTCAGTTAAAAATTACACATTAGTATTATTGGATAGTAAATTTTATTGAATAAATTATTTAAGAAATAAAAATTAACAAATTAATGTTGTTTATAGAGATATTTGACATTTTGACGTGAAAATGAGCCAACACTTTTCTTCCGTTAAGGGCAGGGTAAGGTATTTAAATAATTCTTTTTGCATTTTTCTTAATTTTTTTAGCTGAATGCATAATATCTCAAGAATATTGTCTCAAAATTTCAAGTTGATTGGAGCAAAATTGACGAAGTTATAAGCATTTTTGTTGTTAGTTGGCATTTTTGTTGTTTCGCTCTCTATATCTCTCTCTCTCTCTCAGTGATATTATAGAAATTTCAATGGAAGTACTAACGTGTTTATACCTGTACTGTATATTTTGTCAGTGTAGGGTACAAAATTTAGTTTAGCAATGAGTATTCTATATCAGTTTTATACAAGAATTTTTAAGTGTTCAAAACCTTAAAGCGTTTTCCCCACAGCTCACGTTTTCAAAATCGGTGCCCCTCATAACTTCAAAACTGCAGCACCGATTCATTTGAAATTTTGAACACTATTTCTGTACATAATTTACGAGGTAACGCTGGAGAATTTTTTTCAAATTTGTTAATAATTTTTATTTTACAATAACAAATTAGCCAATTTTTTTCGCAAAAATCGTGTTTTTCCGTTCTAAGTGTTCCAAAAAAGTGAAAAATTGAAATTTCAAAAAACCGTCCCAGCGTTACCTGAGGAAAACTATTATCTAACGAATGAACTTTAATTTTTTTATTTCGGATGATCCAGCACCAAGTTATGGGGGGCAACGCAATTCTACTTTTTTCCGAGACACATTCGAATAATTGCTGCCATTACTGTATTTTTAATATTTCTTCGTGAAAAGTTTATATAATATTCTTCGAATGTTATACTTTAATGTACCACTGGCTTTAATGAAAAGATTATAACTGTGTCGTCACAAAAAAATAACAAAAACATGCCTTTTTTTGTGCGAATTAACCTTACCCTCTCCTTAAAGTACCACATACATATTTTTCATTTTCCATTTTTCTTCCATTTGAAGTATACTAATAATTGATATGTTATCAGTTTTAATTGCAAATGATTTAAAATATTCTGACAAAATATTGAAAAAATGAAGCGTTATTATTAATTTCCCTAGAAACACCATCTCCTGGATTTCCTAAGTGTAATCTTAGACTGGACGCACTGTATATAAGTTAATACTCAAATCATTTCGATATCTTACAGTTAATATAAAGTAAGATTTATGTATATTTTTTGCAATAGTTTACTGAATAACTAGCATTGTGTAAACAGTTACGAATATATAAATTTTCGATTGATTTTAACGAGAATTCAGACTGTAATACTAGGATCTGCCGAATGGCGGTATGACATCTGGTGTTGAAAAATCAGACTATTCTTAAAGTGCATTTTCTCAAATGTCATTTATGAGCTGAATTTTGTAAATCTGAAAATACATACTATCGATTTAATTTTTCCATTCATTTACAGTTTTCCAGTTATTTTATGACGTTTGCTATTTAAATTTGACGTTTGTATACTGTAAATTGTAATATTCGTTAACTCATTCACGCATTTTTTTATTTTTATATTTTAACTACATTTTGATTGTTTTACAGATGTAAAATTTTCCTCTCCCCTTCAAGAAAATTCCTTTGCTTCGGACTTGTGTTAACACAAATACAAAAAGTTCTAACATTTACCATTTTTTCTTAATATAGCACTGATTACTTACTATATATAAAACTAATGTTAATGCACTTTTTTTCAGCCATTTTTTTGAAACTCCACCCATAGGACAGACCCCAATTTTCACTGACCCTGTCTATCAGATGTCTGGCAAAGGCGTAGCCGAAGTTTTTAAATGAATATTAAAGCAATGGTAAATAGTAACGACTATAATTCAAAATTAATTGATAAATTTACAGCTAAAACAGACATTAAAACAGGTCTTAACATCCGATCTAGTTTTAAACGACTGAATTAAAATTTACAACTCGATTTTATTGTTCGCATTATTGTCATAATTTTTGCATACGATTTTACCTTCTTATTTTGCTATTCCCACAATGTCTGTTTCTTTGCACCCAACCAACCCGAACTAATTTTTCTTGTGTTTGACCTTCCCCATTTCTCCTCTCCTCAGTACTTCTATTTCTACCATTCTCCGATCCACTACTGGGTGTACCTTCATAGGATATTCTAGTGACGTGAATATTGTATAAATTTGACTTGTTTGAAAATAGTCATTGTGATTAAAACATGTTCCGGAATCTTTAAATAAAAATGGTATTTTTGCAAAGTACAGTGGCCATCTAATGGTACGTACTCCGATTTTACGTAGTGACGTCAGCGATTTAGTGGGGTTCTCCTCTCACAGATATGTTGTTGTTTGTCTGTGTTGGTGAAAATTTATGTACCAAGCCAGAGTCAGGGCCGTAACTAATATTGTCTGAGGGTCTCGTAGCCTTTAAAAATCTTAAATTTTCACTGCAGATATATATGCACATATTCTGTATACGTAATATGCAAAATGCAAATGCAAAATGAGACGTAAAACTCTAGAATGTTCTAATCGTCAACTAGTAGAGATATCAAAAAACGGACTTCACCGTTGAATTGGTCATTAAAAATGAGATTAAGCAGTGTAGTTTGACAAAAATTCTAGAATGTTCTATTTGTCAACCAGCAAAGATATTAAAAAACAGACGTTGCCATTGAATTGGGTACCAAAAAAGACACCAAATAACACATTTTGAGAAATGTTCTAGAATATTCTATTTGTCAACTAACAAAGATATTGGGAGATCTAATGCACCACTTAATTGTCCAACCGAAATTAAACTAATGTAAACCAAATGTCCGATTTTGACAAACAATTTTTGCAATTTGACCAATAGAATATTCTAGAACATTTAGCAAAATGTACTATTCCGTCTTTTATTCGATGACCAATTAAATGGTGCAGTCGATTTTTCGATATCTTTGTTAGTTGGCGAATAGAACATTCTAGAATTTTTGTCAAAGTGCGCTGTTTAATCTAATTTTTAGTGCCTAATTAAATAGTGAAGTTTGTTTTTTGGCATCTTTGCTAGTTCACGAGTGGAATATTCTAGAATTTTTGTCAGCTTCTGCTATTTGGCGTCTTTTACGTTGATGAATGCGATAGTGAGGTTGATTTTTCTAAAAGTCGTCACTCATATTCATTAAAATAACATTCGATTTCCTTTGTCTACACAACCGAATTTTAGGTGTAAATTGTCTCTTAAGATAATATTGTTTTAAAAAAATTCAGATAATAATATTTACCAACCCCCGAAACAAAAGTTTACCGACGCCCCTGATCTTCCGATTTTACGTACTTCCCCTTAAATTTACACCGACCACTACGTAAAATTGGATTTGTGGTGTAAACTGTTTCGTTTCAAAACATACGACAATATATAAAATTATATTTTGTCGGACTTGAACAAATGTAGGTAAAAACTAACTAAATTAGTTCAGAAAATGTAACTTAGCTACACTTTAGTGTCGCTCTCGGTAGGCTCTTAGTCCAGTCTCGTTCGAATAAAACCTTGTTATTTTCATATTAGAGTGCCGTGTAGTGTTTTTTCCCCATCTATACTATAGGGATAATGTCACATTGGAAGCGGATACGTACGACTTAATTTGTCTGATGTAGTCGTGAGGCTATTGTCGTCAGATAAAGTGGTCACACTGTTTACTTACGTAAATTTATTTTAAAAATGAATCTGTTAAGAGATTATTTGTTTCTCGATAATAATATACGAGTAATTAATTATTATTTGATGAAAAATGCGAATCGAAATTTTTGGGATTATGAATTATACAGAAGATCTACTGGTGGTGAATTTAGGAAATTATTTCCACATTTCAAAATAGACAAAAACAAGTTTTTTCAATATTTTCATATGAACGAAGGAAGATTTAATGCTTTCACAACCTCTAACCAAAGTTTTCTACAAACTCTATTAGAGTACTCTTTTATTTTTTTATAGCTCCCTTTCAAATACGAGAATTATTAATTTTTCTATATCCATTTAAATGTATCCTTAATTTATCAAATAATAAGTTTTATAAAATTATACTTCGTAATTTGGTACTAAAAAAATTGTAACAAATGAAAGTATCCGTTAAAATTCAAATAATATTCATAAATTGTACTACTTTTACTTAAGTTGTCTATCTTCTTTATCTTCTACACGTACGATTATAGCGAAAAAAACAAACTTTAAGTTTCATCTTACTTCGATAATATATTCTGTGAGATTGCTTAAGTACTCAGAAGCTTATATTACAATCCATTTTTAACCCTAGTACAACAAGGCTATGTTATGGGACAAATTTAGCAAGTGAGTGTCATAAATGACACCTATAATACACCGGTTCTAGTGTGTCAAATCGATATTTAATTGATGTCAGTGTCAACGTCTATCTGTCTAGATGGTATTCAAATTTTTACCAAAAAAGAAACTTATTAATTATTGTCAACTTCTACATTATCAAAAGTTACAGCGCTGAACAAAAAACTTAGGCGTCATGTATGACACCGACTTGTCGTTCTAGGGTTAAAAAATGTGGACTAATCATTAGCTCTTAATTAACAAATTAACAGCTAATAAACTAATTAGTCACATATAAAAAAAAGTATCACAGACATTTACAAACTACTGGTATAGGGGAAAAGTTGAAATTGTAACTTTTTGAATTTTATATTTGCTAATCGTAAGACGGTTATTTCTCTCAAAATTATAATTTTGAGTTTTTTAAAATTTGGTACATGTGATAACGACATCCAGTTAAACAAGTTTTACTAACTGACGAGTTTATTGCACAATATTTCATTGGGAATCAGTGCATGGGCTAACTTGACGCCCTCTCCCCAGCCGTAAGAAAAAAACGAAAGAAAAGAAGAAGAAAAAAAAAGAAGGAGAAGAAGAAGAAGAACTGAAGAGTCGTTTAGAAAATGAGACACATTTTTACATTTCTGTTAGACTGCATCCTTATTCTCAGCTTGTAAATAATGGCAGGGCCAAAATTTGTTCTGCGATCGACGGATTGAACACTACATTGGCATATAGTATCCATAATATAATATTAAAAAAGAATTAACTACCATAATAAAAATAAAATTATTCCTCCATATTCATATAACGTATTACCATAATACTCACATATTCGTAGGTAATAATTTTATTCGTAGAACAGAACAGTTAAATATAAGTTTTGCACAAACCTCAATTGCCACACATTATTTCATCAAATTTTATTATTTCCTCAGCATAAATGGCATGGCATAGTGGAATATTGCTGCATATCGTACGTTTGCTTGTCTTTATCCGTGTAATAATAATAATAATAATGACATCACCATAATAGATACAATAATTTTATTATATTAGCATCTTGTCACTAACAGGTAACACTCACGGAGAACTATAAATAATATTATGACACGTTTAAAGTATGACTACAGTAGGGCGAGTATGCCTAAAATGGACACTTAATGTTAATAAGAGCTTTAAAAAAATGTGGAGGGCAAGGAAAGTGGAATGGGGGTGTAAACTTATTGTTTCCGAGATTACTAAAGTAGGGAAAGCAGGAAACGTTGGGATAACTTTTGAAAAAAAATTCCTCTCCCTCTCAAATGAAAAATTTCACCCACAAAGCGTCTTGGATAATTTCGGTTTCGTGCTCGTGTCCGTGTCTCGGTTCGTCTATATGTCTGTTGCCAGATCCTACCAGATAGGGTAATTTCTGAACTATTTGACTATTTTTAATGACATGTTTAGAAATTATGCAGTTTTGTTTCTAGATAGAATAAGTTTATTTACGATTGAAACTGGCGGTCAGATAAAGAAACGATGGAAGGAGTCAAAACGATGCAATGTCAATATTTATGTGTATAATATACCGGGTATCCCATTTGGATGTATACATACGATTTACATGTTAATTTTTAACATTGCCATGTCACAAGAGTAGTTATGTCACAAGAGTAGTTTGAACAAACTAATAATATTAATTTAATATTATAACTGTTACTATAGTTTTAACAATAATAATGCAGTAAAATAAAGAAACGAATGTCGCAATTTCCTAGCAATTCACATTTTTACATAATAAATATTTGTGTCATCTGAGGCTGTAAATTCAAAAAGGCATTTTTTTTCCTTAAAAATACATATTAAAATAATAAAAATACTAAAAAAATATTCTGTTGAAGAAATAGTGCAGATAATTTGGTGGAAAAAAACAATTTTATGAAAGAAAATTACCAAAATCGGAATCTGTTTATCCAAAGCACTCTTGTGACATAACTTTTTCCTTATGGGAATCCAATGTTAAAAATTAACATGTAAATCGTATGTATACATCCGGCCAGGACAGCCAATATATGTATGTTTTTATGCTGGTAATACCTTTTCTACAAAAATAGAATGAATTAAGTGGACTTTGGACTCTCAATTTCATTTACAAGGAGTCTAGTCCTCTATGAATTTCATCGCAATCGGAGTAATGGTAGCTACGGCGTTACCATGAAATCCCATTAAATATTGATATTTTACTTGCTACTGGTCCCACATCGCTCAAATTTTGGAGAATTTGGGCGTTAGTCTGTGAAATATATTTTACTATTATTTTATAATTTTATTAAGCCTTTAAATATTTTGAGTTACAACAAATTTTCATGAACTACACGATGAAAATAGATATAATTTCAGGGTTTCTTGATTGAAAATGTGGTACCTAATTTTATTTTTTGAAGTATTTTTTGCTTCAAAGATCATTTTAATAAGGCATGAAAAGTGAAGACAAGAAGCAGTTTAAGCATGACATCTCTTAAGCCTGTTACGAGTACAAGAAAGTTGTATGCCACACTTCATTGGTAGCGTATTTTTTGCAGGTAGATATGGTTTTTATATAGTACCTATAGTATTTAATTTTAAAATGATATTTTTTGTAAACAAAGTACAGCCATTCTTTTGAAACATACCCTTTGCAGTAAAAAGGATGCATACTAGTTTGCTCCCGCGGTCAGATTTTAATCTCATCTTGAAAAAGGGTCGTAGATTAGTTCGCTCCGACTTGTTATCTACCGGCAGGTAAAATTAATTACTTAAAAATATTCAAACTGATACATGTACATCCATTCTTTTGTTACGGACATGACATTTTCACGCACATTTACACGCCTTCTCATAAGAAAAAAAATAGAAGTTATTGTTTTCTTATAAATTTTCAATGCTAAGCAGATAGACAAATGTGTACACAATATTAGTACTGAATATAAAATATAAAACATTAGTTTTAATGCTAGAGATATGTTACGGACGCGACAAAAAGTACCTTTTTGTCGCGTCCGTAACACAAACTTGATTGGCTCTAGCATTAAAACTAATAAAATGTTTATGTATTTTATATTAAGTACAAATATTGTGTACACACTTGTCTATCTGCTTAGTATTGAAAATTTATAAGAAAAAAATAATTTCTATTTTTTTTTTTTTTTATGAAAAGGCATGTAAAGTGCGAGAAAATGTCATGTTCGTAACAAAAGAATGGCTGAATACTTAATAGTTAATACTCATATAACTATACAACAAATTAAAAAAAATTTGCCTCACAATCAGTTCAATATTAATTTAATATTTGCTTATAATTATTATAACAACAAATTTACTGCTACTGACTTTTAATTATTTTTAAACATTATTTTATTGGAATGGCATTTCATGTTAAAAATGTAGTAAAAACAATATAAAGCACCTTTGATTTCAACTAATTTTTCTCTTGTTAAAATCTATATGTTGTTACCTGCTTCAAACGTCCTGTATGTATAATTATATGCAGGGCCGAATTAACTCTAAGTGCCGCCCGGGGCAGAACCTTTGATTTCAACTAATTTTTCCCCCGTTAAAATCTATATGTTCTTATCTGCTTCAAACGTCCTGTATGTATAATTATATGCAGGGCCGAATTGACTCTAGCTAAGTGCCGCCGGGGCACTGGGAAAAATGCCACCCCTGACAAAAATTTAAAAAAATTTCTTATGTAATTTCCCACTTTTTTACCTTTTTCTATCAAAAAATAAATGACAAGCAAAAAAAAACAGCTCCCATTTCTTATTTTCCTATTAGAAAATAAGTGATGACGAAAAAAAAAACACAAATTATCACGTGTGTTCCAAATTTTGCCGCCCGGGACCCTCCCCTCCGCGTGCTCCTAATGTAAATTCTGCCTTGATTTTATGTTTAGAAATGATAATTGGGCAACTTACGAAATCAAGATATCATAATTATCCGCTAAAAATTGATTAAGTCATCTATTATTATTAATGTTTTAAAATATTAAAAAGACAACAAAAAAAATGAATTTCTTGTAGATTTTGGTTGACAATGGTCACTTTTAAAGACTTGTAGACATTCACTGATCAATACTTCTTCGGAGGTGACGATCAGCCTCGTCATCTCCCAAACTGACTATCTTGATTTCAGAAATGATTAGCACAGAAATTCAGAACGCAATTAAAGGCGTATTGACATAAAACAAATACCAGTATATCTTCCTGTACCTACACTTCCCTTATACAGAAACCTACGGTTTATAGGTACCTAAGTACTATATAAATGTGAAGTAAATAATATACAGTTGTATGTGATATAGGTATGTTATATGAATGTATAATACGATGTTCAAGTGTACTTGAGTATTTGTAGTTATTCAAGTTTCGTAAGTAGTTATTCTAAAGTACACTATCGGCTATCTTAGTACTCGTTTGTTCGTTCTATTCTGAGTGTCGTCACCTGCAGTTTCTGTCATTTCAATTTAGAAAAGTTAATTAAATAGTTTGGTGTTGTATGTGTACCGTTGGTACCGGTTCTCGCGAACGGTGTGTGGCGCTGCTTGTTGCTACTTTTCTGTATATTTTACTACAAACGTAGTTTGGTATACTGTCGATCAGTGGCGACCTACAAGAATAATTCGAGTATACCTATATTATTTAATTGTGAATAAGTTTGGTTTAATTACGACTGTTAGTGCACTCGAGTATTCTGTAAAGATTAAGAAATTACTTTTGGAGTTCTTACTGTTTTTATACAAAATATCAAAATCTGAACCAATTCTAAAGCGACCCCTACACGCTCAAAAATGTTGTGCAATCAGCTTGTGCAATTTAATTAATAATTTGTAAAAGTTTGCAGATTTAAATGATAAAAAAATTATTTCAAAAAGAGCTAACTTTTTACGAATATTTAAAAAATAAAATCAACAAGTTTTTTTCCCAACGCAATCTTAAACAGAAATACCCCTGTCGCAGCATCTGCATAACATAGCGAATTTCCCAATACTGGGAACTGGCGGATCTCATTTAAGATCCGTATCCATTTAAAATAGTTTAGCTTTCTAACAGTGAAACAATTTTCAAAATCAGTTCAGTAGTTAATTTTTGGCGCTTTTGGGTCCTAACGAACCCGCAGGACCCTAACGAATCTTATATAGTGTAGCATATACCCATTTAACAATATATTATTACATTACATAACTATATTTTTCGATTTTTTTATAAGTATGCAAATATATATATATATATATATATATATATATATATATATATATATATATATATATATATATATATATATATAAATTATGTTTTCTCTCTAAAGGAGGACATCATACAAGAATTTTCTTTCCACAACGTACTCTTAAAAAATCTGGCTAGTTTTAATATAAAAAGATGAGACAGAGCTATTGTTATTATAACATATACATACATACTGAATAACTAAATAGCACTTGTTTTATCTAGAAAAGAATTGCTAAAACGATGAAGCATTTATTGTAAAAAAATTCAGCTTTCTTAATTTTTTTCACTTAGAACAATGTTTTAAAAGCTTATCTTATGCAATTTTTTACACCCTTTTTGATGGTGTAAAACAAAATTAAAAAAATTTTTGAATTCTGGCCAAATTTTGCAAAAAACCACTAAAAATGGTGAAAAATGGCCAAAAAACCTATTTCTGGACATCCAACGTGTCTGGCTAGGGAACTTAGACGAGCCAATCCAGATTCCAGCTCGCATACCAAATTTTATTAAGCATTAAACGTTTCGTTCGAGAGTTATCGCGTACACACACACACACACAGATACATATATATATATATATATATATATATATATATATATATATATATATATATACATATATATATATATATATATATATATATATATATATATATATATATATATATATATATATATATATATATATATATAAATTTGGTGAAATAGATTCTCGGGTTCTAAAGGCTCCAGAACGAATTTCTAACATAGTTCCGTACTTTCGTCTTAGCATAAGAGCTGCTGTAATGGATGAATTTCCAAAATGGAAATTCGCTAAAAAAAAATGAAAAAATTTTATAATCTTATATACATAAAAATGAATTTTTCTTTGTTTGTCTTGTATGCATTCTTAAGCGGGTTCTACACGATGCTACGAACGTTCCTTCCAACGTTCGATCGAACGTTTGAGGCAATTAAGTTCGATAGTTGGTGCGACGAATGTGTCTGCTACACGGTGAATCGAATGTTTGATCCAATACGAATGATGATGTGTTGGTACTCAGTGGACGACGCTGTTATCTGTCTGATGTTATTTCTAATGTTATACACTGATGTTGTCTCTCTTCACATGAACGAGTCGTGCAGCTGCTGAGTCGAACCAACCAACGCAACCAACATTGACCTTCAAACGTTCGAAGCATCCCTTTGACTCGGTGCAAGAATACCGACATCGAACGGGACACGACCAAATGCGGACGTTTGACGCTCGACATTGGACACTCGTAGGTTCGAACAACGGCTACACGATGCTATGAACCATCCAACGTCGAATGTTGGAAGGTGTTCGTAGCATCGTGTAGCAGCGGCTTTATACGATTCATCTCATTGTAATGGAACTCTGGTGAGTTGTTGTGCGCACGCCCAAGTAGATTTCTAAAAATCATTTTATAACAGGTGTCACGCGGATCGTTTTAACAAATGTGTGTATTTAAAACGGTATTAACAATAAGTAGCATAATATTACCTGAATTGTTTTAAATGCATAACATACAAAATTTACATAATTTTAATTGCTTATCAACTTTATATCGATTTTTTAAACGAAAATAAGTAATTTTCTTAAGCAACAGCTATCAAAGTACTGGCACCAAAGTAAAACACGATACATTATACTTTAAAAGAGAATATTTAGTCGTTCAAGTGAAAAGATTCAATTAATTTAATAGTTTTCTTGAAGTATATCTATAATTTTACAAAGTATGTTTTCATATTAAGATGACTAAAGTTGACTAGAAATTTTTATAAGTAGGTAACTGAGTTTTCCCTTTTTGTTTAAATATTTAACCACAAAATAAACTGTAATATTATATTGCAGAAAACGTGATAAAGGTTGTCTTCAAAAACTTCAAACGTATTCTTCGTCATACTAACAAATTGCTTAAGAATGAAAATGACCGGTTTGAGCTCTTTCGAAATATCTCGTTCATTGTCCACAACATGATAAATTAACGGAAAAATAATTTTCTAAGAAACGGGCAACTGTTATTACATCGTCGTTTAATGAACGGAAGGAATATCAACACTACGAAACTGATAAGCGTTGTTAGACTATCTCTATACTTAAAACAATTTAAGGAACTTGCATACTTAAAACACAAACTTAACAAATCACCGCTGTATTAAGTATAATTGTAAATGGATGCAACTGTTTCAGATGTGTCTGTCTATTAATATAATATTATACGCTCTTTGTATATATGAGTATATTATAAAACAAACTGAGAATTTCCGGAAGGAAATGTTGTCCGTGTTCAGTAAATATACTTTATTTAATATTACTAGTAGTTTGCTTTATTTAAAGGAACCAATTACATGTTTCAAAGTGCTACCTTCAAGGTAAATTATTCACCAGTTTACCATATGAAAATTAATATTTTATGTTATTTAATTTTGGGATTTTCCAAGGATTAATGATTTCTACAATTTTGAAAGAAATAAAAATAAAACAGCTTTTATTTTTCCATGCTACTCTATAGCGAAGTTATACTTATAAGAAGGAAAAGAATAATAATTTATTATAGGTACCAGTTTGAGCGTATGCGGTTTTCACCGGATGTTGATATTTTGAGGTCTAAGGAATCCAGAAAACAAAAAAATCTAGACGGAAATTTTTCGGACTTATACTGTTTCTTCAGATTTTTTGTACGCATATTGGCATCTAAATTAGTGGATATCTACATATCTAGTGGGACTAAAAAATAAAACTAGATTCCAAATGATCCTATATAGGCGAAATTTTTGACACTTTTTGAAAAAAATTGAAAAATTTTGATTTTTTGCATCTTTGGACATTTTAATGATAAACTGATGGAGCTCAAAAGGTATTCTAACAAAAGGTCCCAATTATTTTAGGGATAAAATTTCGTTTATAAGTCACCAGACTTTGGAGAATTTTGATTATTTTTTATAGACGAATATTTTTCTTATGAGAACTGCCAAATTTTTGAAATTTTGTAACTAGATAGAAATCGTAGGATAATATTTTCTATTGACAGTCGATATTTTTAATGGCATGAGAGTGGCTGGGGTAACTTAAATTATCCATAGACTTTCCTCCCTGGAGAGCACCGGAGGTAAAATTTTGAGAACTTTCGTAATTTCAATTTGCAAAAACTTTGTTTTCGATAACTTTTCTACCCACTAAAATGTACCCACCTACCCTTAAAATTGGCTATTTTTTGGTTGTTATTCATAAATATTTATAAGTATATCAATTCCTTATCAGTTATTTATACCAACCTCTACCTATCAGAAGGTTCCCAAAAACAAAACAGGACCGGGAAGTTCTACAATTGCGTTATAAGCTTTTATCAATTTGAATCAATTCTTTAAAATATGATATTTCAACCTGAAATCGTTATGGGAAAAATTTACGAGCATTTTTTAAACATTTTTAGATTAGTGCCCGTTTGCTGAAATGGTGGTGCTATGGCCGAAAGTCAGATGGTGTAGTATGCATACAGTTGGAATGGAAATTCACCATCTGATATAACCAGTTAAATTTTATTAGAGCTATCTGCTATACATATAATATACACAAAACCGTTAGTATATTAGTATCTACATATAAAATATACACACATACCGGATGCATTAAGCGGAATCTTAAATATTTGACGAGGTTGTAGTATAAGTTCGTCCAGGTGAAAAAGTCTGTGCTTGTATTTATAATAAATTAAAACTTGTAAGAAGTTAACCCTTCTTAAGTGACGGTTCTTAATTTTATCATTGAAAAATAAAATAAAGTGAAATACGTATTTGCCACACTTTTGTAGGTATATCACTAAAATTTAACTACAAAAATTTTAGGTAATGAATTTTTGAAAAAAAATTACTAGAAATTCTTCTACCTATGAGTATCTACTGAAACGATTCATTTATTGGAAACAGCAATTTGGCTCATTTTAGATTTTAAAAATCCTTTTACATTTTTTACGTACAATTACATATTTTAGTCGCAGTACCCATACACCTTAGTTAGTCCACTCTATATCACCTATCACAATCTATAACTTATGAAATTATTCAGACCAATGCACGAAAATTTTTATGTATAAATTTTAAAATTTTAAGGCATCTATTAAAGTAAAAAAAATTCACAATATAGTGTACTTTTTTGAAAAAAATATGCACGACATAATTTTTGAGTTTGCTGTGTAGGTATATTAACCAGCCTTTCTGTATCACCTTGTACATATTTATAAACACAGAAGATAGCATTTTGGAGGACGAGCATATATAACAATTCACAAATTGTACGCTGCAATAGTTAGCTGGCTATGGATGGTAAAATACAACCAAAAAAAAAAAAAAAAAATTGAGTAATTCATTTTAAATTGCAACAAAAGTTAGAAAATGTTTAATTAGAATTTCACTTTAGCTGCACGTTTTAATTTTAGCGTGATAACGAACTACGGATATTTTTTCAATTTTGTCACTACATACTCGTGCTATACCTACACATTGAAAGAGAAAAATAAATTAATAAAATATACATATTGTATTATACTTTTTAATTTTCCATTTTAATTTAATATTTAGTTAATTGCTTTATAAATATATTAATTTAATTTTTTTTTAAATTTTGACTCTGTTATCCACTTGTGTTTTTATTCAACTCGTATTTAAATAATTGTGACATCCCAGCATGTAAATGACGGATACTTATTTGAGAGTTACATGAGAGAACATACACAGTGCGATTCAGTAAAGCATTTTGGATACACTTTAATGCAACGAACTAACAAGGAGATGCATCTAGAGTGAAATTTGCAATTTCGACGAAACTCCGGCTGTACAAGAAAATTAACCACCATTGTCAACCTTCTAGCCTCTCTTATGAATCCGGCGCTGGTTTAACCTACACAAGTAAATAGGCCTTTCAAAGAGTAACATTTCGTCAATTTAAAGTTTTCCTCTGTCTCTTATAGTTTTCGAGGTATCTTAAGAAATATGATTTGAACCACCAACTTTAGGGGATGGTTTCACCCCGTAAACGTGAAATATGGCCGATAAAAAAAATACGCGTCCCTTATAAAAGATACGTGTACCTATACTACACACCAGTGAAGTTTCATAAAAATTGCGAATTTCACTTTGGGTGTATCTTTTCAAACTTCAAGTTTTTTAATCGTTATCTACTATCTTCTTCCTTCTGTAGAACACTTTAGTCTACTGAAAAATGTTCATTACAAAAATTCCCCCCCTCTTTCCTCGTTTCTTTCGCCTTTCCACATCTCCTCTTCCACGCAATGATTTATCGAGTCTTCTATATATCTGGGAATTTTCCGATTTTCATTTTTAGTACCACGTAATAAATAAGTCTATTAGCTATTGAACAGTATATTTCACAAGTGTTCGTAGGATGTATAATTTTTGAAAGGCATTGTTTCAGATAGCAAGGTCACCATTTCAACTAATGTATTTTTAAGATTTAAAATTCAGTTATCTCAAAACGAACATTTTCCAGATACCTCACTTTCATACTAGCAAGGCGATATATATATATATATATATATATATATATATATATATATATACGCTTCTTGCTTCTCTGTCTCTCAACGTGTTCCCCAAAATCCTTCTCAATGTTTCTATTTCGGTGAATTTGGTTTCAAGAATTTGCTTAGTAGCTGTACGTGAGAACTAGTCTGACCACTGATTTATCTGCAATATAATTTTAATCTCATGTCGCCAAAGAGTTATAAAATGATGGCAGATGATGGAATGAGGTTGAAGGATTCATTGGAAGTCAGAGACAAGTACAGTTTAACCAAATAGGATTAGGTGAGTTGCCATTACCCCCACTTTTTTATTTCTGTCCCTATTATAAAATTTTTTATTTTTTATAGGTTTTATTTTTTTTTGTTATGCAAAAAATTTTTTTATTAAAAAAATACACTTAGATAATACGTTTTATAGCGAATATATTACACTTACCATACACATATAATAATAGAATTTGTCTGGTAATAGGAAGTAAAAGTGTAAAAAGCGCACATATTTTGAGGTTTAAGGAAATGAAGAGGATATGAATGGCACATAAAATCATCACATACAGGACATACATGGCGGGATGTAAAGACTATACACACATAGAAGACGACACACGATATTTAGGAAGTAGATCAACTTTCGAATATAAATTGTCTCATTATTTAATACATAAAGTTATGGTGCCACATCATTATTACATATTACAATAACAATATTATTACAATCATTATTAATATTACTCACTCTGTATTACTACTGTACTGTATCTTCTGTTATGTGTTTTGTGTGAATAACAGAGTGAAAATACAGTGTCTCCTAAAAAGCATGATAATTGCATAATTTGTTGCAAGCGATACGGAGAAGTTCACCTTAAGGTTTTGCGCCAGTGAGTCAAATTGTAAATATACAAATATCTGGCGGGTCAAGAAAAAATTTTAGTATAAAGAAGGACACAACAAAAAATTTGTTTATTTAAAGCGTTACATTAGTTTTTTTTTCAATTTCTTTTTTTTTATTGGCTTAAATTAAATTACATTTCCTACACAAATCGTCAGCTGAGTATTGGTTTGTACCAAGTCAACTTTTTAAACATTTTTAGGATTTCGTAGCCCTAGTTTCGAAATCATTATAATTTACCGAAATCTATCATTACAGACATGCGCATTTGTATTTGACTAAGACGCCCACATTTTTTTTTTTTTTGAATTGAGGGACTGATAGTGGTTTCGGCTTCCTTAATGCGCAAAACATGACCCACTATGACGGAACTCCCAATTAGTACATTTAGGTATTATAGAATTGTTGACCCGGTACAGCGTTGTGTCACAGTTGGTCAGTTTAACTTGATGCTGTGCGGTGTTCATGACCGCCAACGTGTTAAGTAAATGCAAAAAATATTTTATCTCGAATTCTTGTTACTATACTACGAAATTCTGCCTTGGTGCGTGTCTAACACGCACTTGACTACTTTTTTTCTAGATATCTAGTTGTTTTGTTAGTTTTGGGCATTAAGGAAGCCGAAACCACATCAGAAAAAAAAAATTTTTAAAATGGCTTGGTATAAACCAGTACTTAGCTGACGAAATATAGATATTTTAACTTAAGAACCTGATTCATGTAAAAGTAGATCACTGAAAAAATTATAATAGAAAAGTAGCTCACATGGAAACAAGGGTTGAACATCACTGGTATATAAAATTTATGTAATAACGAGATATGTTTTATATTAGATTTGTTATGTTCCAACGGAAAATTTTTTAACTATAATATAGTCAAATTTGTAGGTTCTTTGTGAAAAAATTAAGGTAAATACCTAATTATTACGAGTACAAGACAGCAGACAATCTGACATCGTGGAAATTCCTGGCGTTAAGGATCGATTAATAAATGAAATATTGCAAGGAGCGAGAGGGGTACATTTGAACGTTTTAAAATTTTATAACTAAAAAATGACTCATCTTTGTTACTTTTTTTGCTTGAATAGGTGACTTGATCATTTAGTAACAAAACTTCATCAGTTTAAACCGTAAGCTAATGATTTTCATTTATGTAACGAAAATCAAATGTTCAATATTGTTCCTTAGGTGGATTTGTCAAGTTTGATAAGTCAAGTTTAATTAACAAAGTTGCAAACAAAAAATCAAGTGGAGTATCAGGGACGTAACTAGGTCTTCAGGGGCCCCGGGGCAGAAAGTACATTCGGGACCCTTACGCTGTCCCGGGAAAAAAAAAACCGGCGACATTTTTTTGTTTATTTTTTTTTTGCTCGTCAGTTATTTGCCGGGCCTAATTTCACAGAAGTACCGCCCTTAAAATTTAAGCACCGGCTACCCCAGCTTAGTTACCGCCCTGTGGAGTATTATTGTTAAACAAAGGTAAAAACAAATTCAAAATTGTAGGTCATAAGATAAAAACATAAACTTTAGAAAGATACTTTTTAACATTTTAGATGTTTTATGTTGAACATATTCAAGGGTACTTTACTTATTTTGTTCAAAACTGCTCAAGGGCTTCTTTGAGAAATAACAGAGCATTTTACCAACCAAAATATTTTCAATTATTAATAATTTTTATTTCATTGTAAAAGACAGTCGAAAACAAAAAAAGGTTAAATTTCAGTCGCGTTATATCAAAAATCGGAGACGATAAATTTTGCTGTGTACGTCAGTGATGCCTCCGAAAAATTACAGTTTTTACTAAAATCATATTCAAACTTTTCGTAATCACTATCACTCAAAACTGCCTTCATTTAAGGCTGCCCCCTCACTCCTTCAGTATTGTGTTGGTGTTGATAATTTGATTTAAAGTTGATAAACCTTGAATTTCCATTTTCCATTGAATTTCCATCGAATGTTAAGACTTTTGGTACATGATTTTAGTTGGGACACACAGTATAGATATGCATACCAAATGATTTTATTTGATAAAATAATGTACACATATTTCTTACAATTATGTATAATGATCTTACTTATATAATAATGTTCTACTTGTGAGATACATTGTTATCTACCTTACTAAATATTATCAATGTATTGTTCAATAATTTGGTTATATGCTCTTAGAACAGTAATAATCTTAAAAACAGAGTAAAGGTGGAAATTGTCGGATATTGTATCCTTTTATGAAGATTAAAAAGAAGTAAATTTTTTATCAGGTATTGTGTTAGACTTAATAGATTGGTCACGCCGAAGCGGTAAATAAAATCAGTGGTAAGTAAAACGTATTAGCTATCACGCTACTCAGGCCCGATGAGACAGCGGGGTAGTCTGGGCTGCAGCTCCGGGGCCCGGGTTTGAAGAGAGGACCCGTAACTATTGCTAGGGGGTCCGGGAAGAAGGGAAAACATTGTTTTGGTGGGGAGGGAAAATTTAAAAAAGATGTACTTTCCTGTTCAGGGCTCGCCATTTTTCTTCACGGCCCTGACGCCATTGTATTTTTCTGTTTTATCTTTGCGTTCTATTTGCTAAAATTTGGCTGTCTCCATTGTTAATATTTCTTCACAATTTTGTCATAAAATATTAGTTATAGAAAATTACAACATATTTTCTTGGAAAAAGCATTTATTTAAACTTTTTTATATTAAAAAAATTGTTATAATTGATTATAATTACTCTTTAGTGAGCTTGAACATAAAGTAAATTTTATTCTGTACAATATGAGAATTAAGCAGAAATTAACTGAAAATATTGTAATTTAAATTCATAGACAATTTCCTGAAGAAAAATAAAAAAAAAAGTCTTACCTTAAAGTGCGCTCAAATTTAATCTTTATTCACTTTTTTTTTATCAAAGTGAAGAAATGTTTGCTTATTGTTACAGCTATATCCCTACAGTTATGTTTCCCGAGACTGCAGCTTGATCAATTAATACATTGAACAGAAGTTGTACACAAAATCCAAATATATATTATAATACAAGAGATCAATTCTTGTAATTTAAGTGTTTGCAATTAGTGCCCTATATTTACACTCTCTTTATTTAGCTTATTAGAAAGCTATATCCGACGCTACCGCTACCTGTCCGCGGTAGCATCGTGTATAATTATTGATCGCGATTGGCCTCTCGAGTTGTTTGGACTGCATCGGACTGTAAAATTTGTATCGAATTTGAATTTGTACATTTTCATATTTTGATTTTTAATATTAAGTATTCTCAATTTAAGGGGAGGGTTACTCCAGAGTCCTTAAAAATTATGTATTTTTCTAGAATTTTTTTCTCAAGAAGTAAATATCAATTTCAAATTTTGCACACATATTTATTAAGTATTAAACTATACAAAAAAAAAACTTTTCAAGGAAAAATATAAAAAATTGTCCATTTTATAGATAGTGCAGTGTGACGATCCGAAAATCCAATGCCTTGTTGGCGGACAACCTAGCGCCGGTAATAAACTACCGAAATCCAAAAACAAAAAAGATTTATCAGATATATGAAGAGTATCGGCACCTCTACCTATAATTCAATAAATTGCTGAAAGGAAAAAAAAATGGCGGATATGTGAACTTTTGATTACGATTTTTGTCTTATTTTTCGCTCTTTAAAGTAAATTTAAAAATAAAAAAAATATTTAAAGTGTATCGGAGGTGCCGAAGAATTGAATTATCTTTAAAATAAAGGATTAAAAAACAGGATCCATCGAATAGTTTTTGAGTTATCGTGTCCGCCAGTTCCAAAAATGTCGTTCTGAGATATTATAAAATATATATATAAAGAAACGTATTTTCAAAATTTTATATTTAATACTCATTATTGCGTGAACTACGTTTTTTCAATTTTTTTTTTTTTTTATAGAAAACTGGATTCGGTTAATGTGCAAGAATCTTGTTTTTAAATTATTTTCAGCAAAATCACTTTGGAAACATATTCTACACATAATTAGCTACCAATTTCTGCAAAAAGAAAAAACCGATTTTTTTTAACGACTCTCAAGTAAACCTCCCCTTAAACGCCAAATCTGAATTATGACTTCATGATTATTGTTTTATAAAAAAAAAATTATTTACTAATAATAAGTGTACCCGAATGGACTGGAAAAAATATCAGATAACACATAAAATATCACCAACTGAACATCGAAAACTGAACAGTCGAATCATTTTAAATACCTATAGGCGAAACTTTTTTGTGCAAATTGGCAAACATTATTAAAATTTATATGAAAAGAATAAATATGAAAAGTTATAAATTGTTTGTATAATTCGTTAGACCGTACGTACGTTGGTTTTGTAATTCATTCAAATAAAATTCTTCTTCAACTCAGTCAGTGCAAAATAAATGAACTAACTAGTAGTTCGATAGCGGTTGGCATTCAATGAATCAACCTAACACGGGTTGAAGAGTGCAACCGTATACGCTAAACGCTCACTCTGCCAATAATATGAATGGACGACAGGACACGAGCAACGACAAACGATGGTTTCAGTTAATCGATCGAATTTGGTGGCTGCCACACTCGATGTCGATTATTTATTACGGCAGGTGTTTTCAACATGGCGTTTGGTTAAAATATGAATCATCCGTATCCGTTGTATGTACATATAACGGAGAACAAAACCAGCCTCGATACAATATAGATCCACTAGTAAAATACCATTTTCAACGAAACTGTTCATTTGCAAATCATATAGATAACCATCGATAGGGTGAGAGAATTTAGTGATGTGCCAAACTGTTATTTTTACGGAACAGTTCTGAAGAGAATGGTTCTGTAAAAAGAACAGTTCCAGAAGAACAGTTCCAATAGACCAGTTTGCAAAAGAACAGGTTTTAAAAGAACAGTTTCTAAAAGAACAGTTTTATGTATACTTATACCTGTTCATTAAGCGAGAACTGTTCATGATACAAACAACAGTCTGTAGGACGACATCGTTTTAGTTATATATTCGACTAAGTATTTCACTTACAGTTTTGTTGGTTCCCAAAAATAATTTCGTTGATATTTACAAAAAATATAAAATTAATAATTGTCAAGCTGCAAATGCAAAATAAATAATGTGTCTCAAATTATAAATATTCTCTTTTATTCCAAATTCACACATTCATCAATTATTTAAATAGTTACTTTTGGAGATAAATTGTAAATTCTATTCTTAATAAACCACGTTAGTATTTTTTTTAAAATAAAATATTTTTTGGACACATTTGGTTTTCAAACCACTTTTTTGGTCGTTTATTATTGTGTCCGGTTTTGGAACAATTCATACTGATGGAACTGAAGTTGCTAATATACAACCATTTTTTATCAAAACATTTAATTCTGGATAGTATATTTATTTCTACGATATCAACCATCGATTAGTTTTTTGGTTTCACTAAAATTGACTAGATTAATTTTTATTTTTTGTACCATTGCAGTATTATAGTTTACTTAGTATAATCTTCCATAGAAATGTTGAATTTTATACTGAATAGTTGAATGTCTGTCTAACAATAACCATTATATTATAATATATTATTTAAATTCAAAATTTAAATCAAACAATTCTATTTTATTCGTTATATCCGTTAAAATTTAAAATAAAAATCTACCCTCAGAGTTTATTGTAGTGGAGACATCTATAATATTAAAGTGATTAAAGTCACATCGTGGTCAACTATTTAAGGAACAGAGAATACGTATGTACGTACATATATTACAACAACATATCGCTGAACAGTTTTACAAATTGAACAGATATATGAATAAAGCACAGTACAGATGAATAGATGAACAAGTGAACCACAGGTGAACAGATGAACAGGATAAATTGCGGAACTGTTCATTTACGGAACAGTTCCGACAAAAGAACAGTTTCAAAAGAACAGTTCTGTTCTTTTTGGCACATCACTATAAGAGATATGGTAGATCGTATGATATGGTGCAGTATCAGTACTGTATATATATATATATATATATATATATATATATATATATATATATATATATATATATATATATATATATATATATATATATATATATATATATATATATATATATATATATATATCTGGTAAGTGGCCTCAATTGTTTCACATCAATCATTTTCTTAATCGATACAGTTTTGTCCACATTTACTCTTCGGCGGCCAACTCTCTAGCGACTGGTTGAACGGATAGATGAAATAGTCGGGTGGAAATATATTTATGGAGTAATTTATATACTGGATACTCTCACGAACGAAATCATCTTAACTATAGTTTATTGTTATTATAATAAAAATAATGTGTCAAATTTAAGCGGACTTTGATTTTAAACGTGAATTAAATATAAATTTGTTTTTTCCCTGCGTTACGAGTATTATTTCAATTGTTGAAAACAAGTGAAGATAATTTCAGTTACTGGGGTTAAATAAAAGTGGAAACAACAGTTTTTAAAATTTTTGTCTGTCTGCTACCTCATTACATGAAAACCGCTGGATGGATCTCGATCGGGTTTTCTCCGATATAGTGTCTACGGTCCAGATTACAATAATAACTAACCATAATAAAGCTACCGATCACAGGAACTGAGATACAAGTAAGCCGTTATGATCCAGCGTATACTGATTACTGATTATATGAAAACCATTAGATGTATCTCGATGATGTTTTCACTGACGTAGACCGTGGATTCCATGTTGCAATAATAACTAGTAACAATAAAGATACCAGTCGCGAGAATTGGGATATGCTGGATATGCTTAATCTATTATCACCCAATATATTATGGTTAATCGTACTTAAGGTCATTTTTAAAGGGTTTATACGTTATCAAT
Source organism: Brachynemurus nebulosus (assembly GCA_035578155.1). NCBI lineage: Eukaryota > Metazoa > Arthropoda > Insecta > Neuroptera > Myrmeleontidae > Brachynemurus > Brachynemurus nebulosus. The sequence goes on along the minus strand of JAPWDM010000004.1, from coordinate 27,440,447 downwards.
AAAATGAATCAATACCTATAAATAAAATAGAAGGGTCTGTCTGTGATTTTCGAATTTTTAGGTATTAATATGTTTTTCAGTTAGTAAATTCGACATATATAGCAAATCTAACTTTAAAAAAATTGTTGTCTGTCTGTCTGTCTGTTTGTCTGTTTGTACGAACCGATTTAACTCAAAAAATACTGAAGCTATTGAGTTGAAATTTACAGGGAATATAGATATTAACCTCCCGATTGATCTTAACCACATTTTAATCTGATCTTCCAAATGGCTATGTACAGGAAGATACAAAAAGAATCTTCATTAAAAGTTTATGGTTTTCTAAATAATGTAGATTTTTGAAAATTTGGTTTTAGAAGTTTCCAAATATGAAGATTTTAATTAAAATATTTCTAACTTGCTGCCACTTCCAGTTATTCGGTATCCATTAGGAATTACCTTTACTAAATTACGAAATTCACGCCAGTGAAGCCGCGGGTAACAGCTAGTTGCTTATAAATACGTCGTTTAACAAAGTATGGTTAATCATACGCAAATCATAATAAATTAGTCGAGACACTTCTCTCTTCGGTATTATGATATCACATAGGAGATATGATAGTATTTATTTCAATTTCACATATTCAAATTACTTTTCTTTATTAGGGTAGTATAGAGGTTTAGACTGTGGCTTAGATGATGTCGAATGTGAATTATGTACGATCTGTTGAAATAAATAAAGTTTTTGCGTCCTACTCTTTAATAACCTTTAATCGCGGAAAAAAATAATGCAATATCTTCCTCCTTGGTATATAAACATAATTTTTTTTATATTGATCTCAAATACTAGAATTTAAGGCAGGTAAATCGAATCAAAGGCGGACGATATCATACAAAATTTGTAAATTCGCCGCGCCTGTACATTGAAGATAATTTTAAGAAACCTATCTAGAAGTATTAGGTACTGGAGTCAAATAGAAGCCAAAACAACAGTTTTTGGAATTTTTGTCAAAATCATATTTGGTTGAAAAGCATATAAAAAAACCTTTTATGTTTGTTATGCTACCTCCTTTCATTTTTCCAAAGTAACTGGATGTTCAGTACCTACTGATCAAAATTATTCAGTCAATGCTTGGACTATGCCAAAATTTTCCTTTATTCTCTTCCTGATGTAGATTATGTAATTTTTACAAACTTAAGGGTTATTTTGGGAAAACATAAGCTTCACATGGCTAGCAATTTTAACTCGATCTACGTATTTATTGATCAGTTCCATAATTAAATGGACTTTGCGTGTGACGTCAATTATAGATACCCAGAAACGTATTTTCGAACTATGTGAATGAAGGAGGGCACAATGTCTGCGGGAAAAACATGCGGTCGGTGTCTACGAGTCCGTCTATCGTTATTGTTATTATGAGATGTATTCTAGCGGGCGGCCTGTCGTTACCTACAGAGTCGACATGAAAGAGGTGGAAGCTAAACCGAACTGTTTTCATTGCAAATATTGCTACTTGCTAGTAGATTTTGCATATATGTCAGTATACTTATTCATAGACGTACAGAGGATGCTAATTCGGACTGTATTATTTAATTAACTCCAAGTGAAACTTTAAACCATTTGATAAAATTTATTATTTTGGAAAAATTTGGTGCAAAAAAAAGTTAATTAACAGAACAAACTACCATGTAGGAGTACCTAAAAGTTTAGAATAATTTTGCAGATATTTTACCTTATTAGTTAATCAAACAGAATTCTATATTTTCTAAAATTTAATTTTTAAATTGAGAAAAAAGTTATGTAAACTGAAAAAAAATTTATATAAAATGACAATCTGAGGATTGAAAAATCTATATTAATTGTGAGTGTTGGGAAAAATTAAACAGAAAAAAAATAAAGTAATATTTTTGGGGTAAATTTTCCGCAGCTATTCGTCATAATTTTTGAATGGAAAAAAATGCAAAACATTGTTGTAAAACTGTAATTAGTGATTTCTTGAGCTAATCAAGACTAAAAAATATGATTTCTGTGTTTTTACTAAAACAGTCACCTAAACACCCACTTCCATATGGCTTTGTGCTACGACGAAAATAATAAAATTAAAATTTGACAATTGAGAATATCTATGTATTTCTATTTATTGCTTAAAGTTTAGAAATAGAAACTCATACTAAGAAAAATTTATTTAAAAAAATATCGGTAAGTAAATATCACTAAAAATAAATTAGTTCAAGTTATTTAATGTTGAGAACATTTTTGATGTTATATTATTTTGTATTATTTAGATTAGAAATTAGATTATTTATTTACATATCGACTCATTCGCCATTACAAAGGTATTTTGTATTAAATTTATGTTAGCTTCAACTTAGCAGGTAATATATACTAAGAGTCTGATAGCATGTCACTTCCGATAGTTTTTAGGGGAAAGTCGCCCAAAGCGGGTACCCCTCTTAAAGCGGGTAAGCGCTTGTATATCGTTATATCGAATTTTTTTGTCAGGTCGTGTGTATACCGAGATTAACCGAATATCAACCAATGTCAGTCAGTTGCACTTGAACACTTGTGTTGTTTAATGTCCTAGTTAAACTTAATCAATTTTTTTTGTTGGTTTTGTTAAAAATTTTGACGATAAATATTCTGTGACTAGTCACAAACCTTTTTATTTGTAATCTTTCTGGTATTACCATATTATGTTATCATCATTTGACTTTTAATATAGAAAAAGGTAGACATGTATCGGCTTTCATTTTTAAATTATTCTAACTTAACAAAATTAAGTCTTTTTAGGCAAAGCGGGTATGGGCAAAGCGGGTAGACAAAATAGAAGCATCTTAATGGAAAAAACTGTTGGAAGGGGAAAAAAAAATAAATAATCTTCTTTTTACGACGGAATGAGGGAAAAAGCTTAAAAAAAATATTTCTGCCTTGTTTGTGGTGATTTTGATGTGGAATCGCCTGAAGTAATATATTCCAATACGGAGGTCGTAAAGAAAGTTACAGTTAATTGTTGTAAATTTATTATTTTTGTCTTTTTTCAATTTTTTTTACTTAATTATTATTATTGTTAAGTTCTATATGATTAAGAAAGTTTGTATTAAAAAATAATAACAGTATTTAAATACATATTGTACTTACCCGCTTTGCCCAAAGGGGGTTACCCGCTTTAGGATACCTATACGGGCAAAGCGGGTTTTTGCAGAGGTTTTGTATTTTCTTTATTAAAAATAAATATCGTATACAAATTTCTTAAGCGAAGTTTCATTTTAAAGTTCGATAACTATTCTATCTGATAATATAAAAAAGATCTGTTTATCGAGGTCAAAAGGAACTTTTTTGGGCGTTTAATCTTAGCTTACCCGCTTTGGGCGACCTTCCCCTACATTTGATGACATTTTTTATTTTTTTAAATAAAAATACATATGTGTTTTATGTAGTAAAGGATTTATATCCATTCTTATTATGAATTAATTTCTACACTATTATCAAATTACCAAAATTCAATAAATCAATAGAAACTAAATTTATTAAATAGCAAAAAATATATTTATGGATACTTGAACTGAATTATTAAACTGTCACATATTTCAACTTTTTATAAATTACGATGCTAATCTGATGGGATTTAATCTTAAATTTGATTTGAAAATAATTTATTTGTTTTGGTATTTTCGTTCAATAAAGTTTTATGGATTGAATATATTTATGTTACTTGGAATCGATTGCGAAAACACCATAGAAGTTTTCACTTCGATCATGTGGTCTAATCAATGGCGGCGATAACGGGTCCGCAGGGCCCGCGGCGCGGTTGGGTCCGGCAGCTTAAGGGCCCCCGGCCGCTAGTGGTAAAGTTATTCCTATGATTTTTTTTAAACATTCAAATGGTTCTTGAATAGAGAAGTCGGAAACAAAACAAATGCATTTGTCTTTTGTTTCAATAATTGTTTCTAATTTTTGACTCACTGTTCTGTTCTGCAGTAGAAAAGGAAAACTATCGATAGCAATGTCGAAACTATCGATGATTTTTTACCGTCGAGGAATTATCGACAGTACTATCGATATTTTATCGATGGTTTTACAAAAAACCATCGGCTACTATCGATAGCGCAGACTATCGATAGTTTTCCTTCTCTACTCCTCGGTGCATTCTGAGCGAGTGACCTTGACAGACAGCTTCTATCTGTGTGCGTGCATGTTGCCACTTGTCAGCCAGTCTCTTGTACAACAGTAAAAACACAGTCTCGTTCTCGCCCTCATCACTGTGGGGCAGCAATTTTTAAGCGCGGCATTTTTACAACTGACGAGCAAAAAAAAAAGGTCGTCGGTTTCATGGCGTCCAAGGGAGGCCCCAAAACGATTCTCGCGGGAGGGCCTCTCAATGCTTACCGCCGCCACTGGGTCTAATAGGCAAAAAATTATACAAAAAAGAATACAAGACTTATTTAAATTACATTACAGTATATCTATATACATATATAAAAATCAAAACTGACTGACTGATCGATCAACGCACAGCCCAAACTGCTGGGCTTAGGAACGTGAAATTTTGAACAGGTATTTCTTATATAACGTAGGTGAGCACTAAGAAAGGATTTACCCCTAAGGGGGTAAAATTTTTATAGAAATCTGTAATCTTTTTAGTTAGAAATATGGAAATTGGTGTTTGGTTACTGGTTTGAACACAAAAGTTTCAGTGCTTCCAAAAATTCATCCCTTAAGGGGTTGAAACAGGAGAAGAAACTTTAGATGGAAGTTTAGCACCTAGAAACGTGAAATTTTGAACAGGCATTTCTTATATAACGTAGGTAAGCACTAAGAAGTGGTTTTTGGAAACTCGCTCCCTACAGGGGTAAAATAGGGGATGAAAATTTTCATAGAAATTTGTAATTTTTTGAGTTAGAAATATGGAAATTGGTGTTAGATTACTGGTTTCAATACAAAAATTTCAGGGCTTTTAAAAATTCATCCCTTAGGGGGTAGCAACAGGGGAAGAAACTTTAAATGGAAGTCCGTCGCTTTTACAATTAAAAATGTGGAAACTGATATGGTATGGTATGCTGGTGATTTTAAAATTGTTAAAAAATCATTGTTTAACATGTAAATCCTAATCCTTATCCTAATTAATATTATAAATGCGAAATTGAGTGTTTGTTTGTTTGACTTGCTTTTAAGCTTCAACGATTTAACCAGTCAACTTGAAACTTTGCACAGATATAGCTTGGGAGACGGAGATGATTATAGGCCAACTTTTAACCCGGGAAAATACTTCATTCCCGGAGGAAAATCTATGACAATTATATGACAGTTGACTATTTAGAAGCGGATTATTGGTTTCGAACTTCGAATATTGTTAACAGAGGGGTTGGAAAAGAACATAAGCGACTTTTTACCCTGGAAAAACATCGCATTCCTATGGGAAATCTCATTTCTGTCGAAAAATATATTTTAGATGAAACAAGGAAAGATTCTTCGAGTTTGTTCGAACTCTTTTTGTTAGCAAATAGAACGATATACAGCGATAAACATAGGTTTTTACACCGAGAAAGTATCTGATTCCCAAGGGAAAATTTATTTAAAATGAAACAAGTTAATAATGACAACTGACTCTTAGAAAATGGAAGATTGATTTTAAGCATTTCATATTGTTTACAGCGGGGAGAGAAAGGAACACAGACTACTCTCTACTCCGAAAAAATATCTGAATCCTGTGAGAAGTCTTATTCCCGTGAGAAAATACGTATATTTAAAACGATAAAAAAAGGATCACTGACTTCATTCGAACTTTGCATATTGTTAAAACAATGTTGTCTACTTTTTACCCGGAGAAAACATTTTATTTCTGTGGGAAAATGAAAGTAAATTTAGACGTTTGAACTAGATGTTATAATTTCAAAAGCCACGAGTGGAAGGGCTGAGCAGGTTCCAGCACATATTACGTCGCAAAAGTATAGATACACCTTGAGTCAAGGTGTGTCCATACTTTTGAGGACGTAGCGTGTACTAAAACCCGCTTAGTCCTTCTACTGCCACGCGGGCGAAGCCGCGGGGCAATGCTAGTTATTTAAATAAATTCTAACTATGAAAATTCAGTGTTCAAAATCATGGTATTAAAAGCATTAAGTTAGTAAAATATTAATTTACACACTTCAATGTAGTAAGTACTACCTAGAGTGCCCATTTTTACCTAACACAATACATTCCTTTCTAATAAAACTAATAATAATAAATAGCAATAATATTCAGATCATATGTTGCGCTCGCTTCCTTAACGTTACAATACAACGTTAGTAGATCGGTCTATAGTTAGAGCTAGTACCGAAGTTGCCTGCAGTTATTGTCTGCAACTGCATCCAGCAAGCCAATCCAAAGCATTAAAGTAGCTAGTATATGATGGGATATTATTATATATAGGATAGGATACTTACCGAACGTGTAAGTATACATATTTAGGTCGCATTACGCTATTTCTAAATACATAAATAAATAAAAAGAAGAACTTTAACGGTATTTTATTTCATTTTCGACCATAAATAATAATATGTTTCCTATTTATAGATATAAAATATACAGACTGGCGGATGATACAACAATATAACCGATACTATATATAGATGAGATATTATGTATGTTTATCGGCACCTGATGTGAAAAACATTGCAATGCAAGTCACAGTGAAATTTAAGCATTAACCTATTCAGCAAACCGTGAGCGTTCTATCTATTTGCAAGTTCAAAAAATTCTTACTGAGTAACACCTTTTATTAAGTGATCATATATAATTTTGATCTCCAAAATGAAAATTTTCACGTGCATTTTGCGTTTTGAAGCTTCTTGAACAATTTTAGTTTCACGTTTGTTTGTCGGTCCCACCAAATGGCATAACTTCGGAACTATCCGATTATTTCTGATGGATTTCATCGTAATCGGAATAATAGTAGCTACAGTGTTAACACGAAATTCCATTAAATGTCGATATTTTACTTATTGCTAGTCCTACTTCGTCCAAATTTTAGGAATATTTAAGGAATATTTTAGGAATATAACACAAATCATACAGACGGCTGAGAGAGAACGTATTGCGCATATATGAAGGCTGGACTTCAAAAACAGGCTAAGTCCCAAAAAAAACGAAATTTTAGCATGCATTCTAGAGTGTTGGCAATGGAGCTTAGATTATATTTTCGGGTCTAACTCATTTTTTTTTGGCACTTAGCCTGTTTTTGAAGTCCATTCTTCCAATATTTCTTTGCTTATCTATTAGGAAGATATGATTCTGACTATATAAATCTTCATCAACTATTTCAAGTCACCCCCACTACGTCATGTATTCAGTATGCGCAGTAGGACTTCAGTCACCTGTATTCCTTGAGTTACTATATTTTAATATTTCAGGGAGGGATTTTCATTCCCTTATCGCCCCCCTCCCTGGGAGCACCACTGCTTGTAACAGTCTTATTGTAATTACCAAAAATTGCAATAAAATTTTAAAATACATAGCATGTACGAACGAATTTCGCTAAAATCTGTTGTTCAAGTTTATTATAATATATATTACTAAAGTTGATTGTAATATTGTTCAAGTTGATTTTGATTTCAAAAATACAGTCTGCCACACAAGAGCATCCACTGGACTATATCAAGAGAAACCTATTAGGAAGCTCGACTACTGTACTATTCGTTAAAGAGTAGGATAGACTACTACGCTTTGTGCTTGAGACGCCAGTATTACTTTGTATTGCGATAAGAACACAACATTTCCAAAATGCACAATGTGTGTGTCATATGCACAATGTTTCAAGGCAATGTTCTTGTGTACTCACAGTAAAGGACCTAAAATTACTAATAAAGCTGCTGCTAAATATATGCACTTTGTATGAAAGTGGGTGTTGGGATATACTCAGAGGACTTTGTATGAAAATAGGTATTGGGATCTAATGGTCAGGAACACGTCAACGATTTTCCCGATAAAGAAAAAATGCAAGGGCCTTCTGAAAAAGAAGATAAAAACCAAAGCCTTTTTTGACACTGCGACAAGGACAAAAGTTATTGGCTGAAAAGAAAGTTAATATTAGTATAATAGCTCTGAATAGGCTATTGAACGAAGCAAATACTTCCTGGCGTAGTACGATGCTGAAATCTTTCATCAAATCGAAGTATGTCAAAAAATGACGCTTGTGGGTTATGCAAAATTTGAATTGTGATGGGAGCAATATAACTGCTACTGACGAAGCATGTTTTTACACATAGGTTTCTGCCAAATATACTTGATCTTTTATTAAAACAGGTGTGCCGCCATATCCGGGCTCTCTGGCGGTCGTTATCGCAACAAATGCGAAAAATCTTATAAAAAGTATGCCAAAACGGTCCCCACGATTTCTAGACAATAATGAAGTCTGGACAACTTACTAAGTAAATGCGTAATAGTGCTCTTAGTGTACTTTAAATCCATTTATTCATTTCTGAGAAATAATAATTTTTTTTAAATATGCACACGACGCTCTTGTGTGACAGACTGTAATTTTGTAAAACTGATTACGTGCCTATAATGTTCTATTTTAATGCTTTGTCAACAAAACCCCACACTCGAAGTTATTTCAACACTTCAACAAAAAAAAAAAAAAAATGTATATATAAAATTGTGGGAGGCTGGTGAGGCTTGATTTTGGTATACATTTGATAACCTAACGACACATTGTTCCATCGAAGCAGAAAAATTGAAATTTTGGATATTAAAAACAAAGTTACCAATAAAAAACGTCTAAAGCCTGTTCAAAGTAGTTTCATTCTATAGTATGTTTTACAACATTTTAAATTTTTATTTATTTTCTTGACGCATCTTGCAGCATTTACTATTCACGTCAAAAAACTAAAACAAGCAAGATATTTAAAACAGCCGTCTAGAAGAAATAAGTTACAATGTTATTCAAATCAAGTCTCAAAATTTTCTATTTATGTATACCTACTCAACAACCAATGAATGAATGTTTTCACTAGAACAGTGGTTCGTGAAAAACAATAAACTTTCATAAAATCAATTTAATATTTTCAAAACTAACATCATAAATAAGTAATAATTTTAATAACGGTGTCTACTGTACCTACCATGGCCGGGTTTGCATATAATATGCTTATATATACATTAATAAGGAGTTGGGTCGTTAATATGTAAGTAAGTGTCTGGTTCGTTAATAATGCATTAACGATGATATGTGTTTTAGGTTTATTGTAAGTTAGTTGCATTACGTTCATTATGGTGGCGTTTAGTTGATAGTGCTCTCGTGTTAGCAACATTCGACTATAATGTTTAATGTATCAGTCAATATATGTATATATACATGTAGAACAATATTGCGATATGTATGGCGGGAGGAATTAAAATTAATAGTCTGATGCCATATTTAATGTTAATGGGAAAATCATAAATGATTAATATATATATCAAGTTTTCTAAAATGTTAAAATATCAGACAGATTTTGAGTATAGCCTTGTTTAAGTATAAATATATGTATATCTGTTTGCTAATAGTTATGTTAGTCAAATTATAGATGTTCAAGCTGTGCTTCAGATTCTAAAAACATACAGTTGGAGCTATTTTATTAACCCTTTTAAACAAACCATATGAAAAAATTTTTTTGTCTCAAAATGCCGGACTTTTTACTGCCAGTGATAAAGTTACAAAATAGATATGGTTACAGAAAGAGAAAAAGAAAAAAATCAAAGATCCCAACATCAAAAAAGTGAACCCTAGGAATTTACAAAATATAAATTATACTAAACTATGTTGATAAAATTGAACATTATTTATAATTATACCGTATTGTCACAGATGGCGGCACCTGTACTAGTGAATATATACAGATCACAGCATTTTGAGCCGCAATACTGCAGGACGAGTTAACTCGTCTTAATCATTTAAAGCGTTAAATAAAAACGCCTGATGTATATATTTATGTACATATATATATATATATATATATATATATATATATATATATATATATATATATATATATATATATATATATATATAACCGTGTAATTACAAATACAGGATAATATTAACGTAGTTGCTCTGAGATAGTCAGGTACAAAAGTATATCTCAGTAAAAAAAAATTTCTTTTACCAAAAATTAAATAATGTATTAATATTCTTCAGTTATTATATTTGTATACAACTTGTTTTTTTTTTTTTAATTTCCGTGCGCTTATGTTGTAACAATTTCAAAGAATTGTTGAAAAAGCGTTGTAAAAACGTTGTAAAATGATGTTTTTAAATTATATTACAAAAACGGCGTGGTCAATAATTTTTATTTCTTAATAAATATGGTCTGTAACTTTGTATTAAATAACATATTAAATTTTTATCAAATTCCTTTGACACGTTTTCATTTTATTAAAAAAAAATATAGCGCTCTTATCGGAGCGCTTTCCGATAAATAAATATCTATAGAATTTTCGTTAAAATCCTTTGAAAAAATCGTTTTATCGACCAACTACCTTAAGAGAAAAAAAAACGCCTTTCCCAAATTCCAGTTTTTAAATGTTTGAGAGATTACAAAAATATTCTCACGGAACTTCTTTACGTGTACATAGCACTAATTATTATTATTAAAGTCCATGTTGCCACTTGAAAACCTGGTTAGACTTTTTTCAACTAATATTTTACAATATCAATAATGTCTTTTTACCTTTTGTCATAATTATACTTATATCAAAGAATATTCAAAATTATTCAAATAACCTTTTCGTCATATACCTATTATTGTTTTTTTCGTCTTGTGCTATTATACCTATAGAAAAAGTAGCGACCAGAGCTCCATTAGGTCAAGTTTGAGCTGGCAACTAGAAAGAAATCTAATGTATTTCCATCTAGAGTTCCTTTTTTGAATCCGTTTTCTCCCTTTTTATCTGTTTAAGTATACGGCTGCACAAGTACAAGCACGGCTGCACAAGCACAAGAACTAACAACAAGACCGTTTTTTAATGTAATTTCTTACATAACTTCCATCAGTACATAATGTGTAGACATTTGATTTATTTCGCTTCAAAAAATAATATTTTACCTAAAAAGGGAAACAGTGCAATAAAACTAAAAAAGACTTCAAAGGCTATTACTTCATTTTTGCGGTTCCGTACCTTAAAAGGAAAAACGGAACCCTTATAAAATTAATCTTATGTTCGTCTGTCCGTTGGTCACAAAGGTTTTTTTTGAAAACTATGTACCTAACGTAAGAATTTGAAATTTAATATAATGTTAGGCCTTGATTAATGTGGTAGGTCAGTTTGGTCAAAACGAAAGAAGTTTTAAATAATAAAAGATTCAGTTAGAAGAACTACTTCCAAGAATTCTAAAAATATTTTTTTCTTTTATTATTTTTGATGCAATGGTTTTAATGATATAGCTCAAAATTCGCAAAAAATGACAATGTTAAGCCATTACTTTTATACAGTGACTTTTTTAAAAATAATTTTGGGGGGCTAACTTAAAATTCTTCTCAGGTGACACAATGAATTCCGATGTTTATAGGAGTAAAAACTCGTAATGAAAGTTCGATAATCAAAATATAAAATAATTTTTGGGGAATGTTGAAGAATCTACCAATTGATAATGTACAAAATTTTTTTATTTCACTCGAAGAAAAAAAAAACTTTTCAAAACTTGAGTAACTATGTCTTTTAAACTTCTTTTCTATTTATAAAAAATGTTTTACTCATACTTTCTTTAGATCAGGTAAGAAGTATGTATGTGTTATAGAATGAGGCGTTTTTATTTTATTTTTAAAATACCTAGATATAAAAAAAAAGTTTTAACAGAATAAAAGTATTTTATAAGTAATATTAATAAAAAGAAAATGCAGGTTATTTTACTATTTTCATATTATATTAAGTTATAAAAAGAAGATTATCATTTGAAATCAGTGAATTTTCACCTTTTCGCAACTTACCAGCTATGTTATATAAAAAAAAATACCTACCCAATATAAAATATATTTTTATTAAAACTGTATGGAAGTGATAATAGAAACACCAAGAATACTTGTATCTAAAGAATATGTAACACTTTATGCTGTTACAGACAAAGACACGATAATCAAATAACATAAGAGAGAAAATAGCTTCTTAGATATTTTTGTAACCGACATACTACTGTGTAGATGTTATACAATTATTAAACTGATACTAAAATCCGCAAATAACGGCGAAATGGAAAGAAAATTTTATACTGACAATAAGTAACTAAGGAATTTTATTGTAATCAAAAATGACGTTGTTATTGAAAAATAAACATTTTCTGCCACAAACAGAAACAATTCGTAATTTACTGATTGGAGATTAACAAAATATTTCAGTGTCAGTATCAGTAAAGTTAGCACGATGAAGGTCATTCCGTTCTCTGTCTAGACAAATAGGTGGGAAGGTTCGACAGCGACCACGAGTCCGTATACCTTACATCTTACAGGTGTATACTTTTTATGGAATTATTGACATGGTACAGTTTTGTGTCGCAATTAGTCAGGTTTCACATAACGTTTTATAATAGCGTCAATAACCTTCAACCGATTAATAATGAATCTTTTGAAGAAACTGTTTTTTAGGGGGGGGGGGGTAATAGACAAATTTCCAAAATTTCCTTGTCGCCTTATAGGGGCTTCCACATGATTGCCCATATGAGTGCTTAGAGCCCAGGACCCTCTAAATTAGAAGAGTCTTTCAACGGTAAATCCGGCCTTGGCGGATTCTCATAAAATTCGTTAAAAAAAAAGTGTTTTGATTAGGTTCGTTGGAAGCTAAATACATGTAGAATATGTTATTAGAGTAATTAGTAACATATTCTAAGCCATTTTTTTTGCCTTTCTTCCTATAAAAAATTTTTTTTCAGAATGGATTTATCAACACGTTTTCTGACAATGGATTTAGACGAAAATCAATGGTTTGAATAGGTGATTCATAAGGCGATTTGTGGCTTTTACAGATGTTTTTTTCTAAAAATGATTTTTCGTTTCTTCTTTTACTTTTTCTGTTCTCTATTGCAAGTTTGGTCTTCAGATGCTGTGTTGTTTCACATTACCGTTTTCGTATATCATTTTTAGTGATGTACGTATTTCTTTTTTTGCAACCAATATTTGACATTGTTTGATTTGATTGGTTTTGATCCAAGCTAAAAGGTTTTTAGTTTTTAGTTTCTTTTGTTTATGAAAGAAATTTTTTAAATTTTTTCAGTTTTTATTTTTATTTTATTTTTATGGATTTTTATATTCTTGCCTTGATAATGGTGTTTTGAGACACCGAAACCGGTCGACATGTTGAAGATTGGTTAAAAAATTCTGTTTGAGTTTTTTGCTGGTCTTAATGTTGAGGTTTATCGCCAAATAAAGTCAAATAATGAAATTACAAGTTTAAAATTTTTTGGCGAAAATAGAGGTAACAATTTAGATACTTACTTTATCACGCAAGAGTTAGAGTGGAGTTATCTATTGGAGTTACCTATATAATATTTACGAAATTTAAACGTGTTTTTTCATGATGACAGCATTGATATAAGGCGCGGTCTATAGTGCTGTGCAGAAAGTTTCTGTAGTGATCACTAAGAGTTTCTGTAGTGATCATAAGTAATCAATTTCCACTTTAACTGGAAGAGCATTACCATTTCTTGCGGATCATCACCATCGAAAACTGAAAGCATATACTCTACGAACTTGAATTAAAAATTATATAAATATTTTGAAATAACATTGCACTTAAATTACCATTAGTGCTTCTATTCATAACAAAAGTCAATGCGAAAAGATATTAATATTTTTTACTTCAACTTGATTGCTTAATAAAAGAGTTCTATATTAATACAAGTCTATATTATGTACATATATATGTACAGATATCGTGGTGTATTTATATAGGGTAGTGGGAATGGCACAGTGAGTGTAAAAAGATTTTACTATAGATCTCTTTACGACGACCACGTTGAATTTAAACATCATCGTTCATAATATTCACCTCTGCCATTACAATACATTGGATAAGTGCATTACATAACACATCTCGTACTACTGCCGCCCATACCCGAGGTATACATATACATGTGCAGTTATTATATAGTATGTCCGATTTTTGTCGGGTTCTAGAAGATTCGTAGAAGAACGTTGTAACAGTAAAACAGGTGTCGCCGGAAGTAATTTTTATGTCTCGTTCCTGACCACTCCCGAAATTGATTTGCTCTATTCCCGGCCGCTCCCAATCCTGAGAAAAATTCTCAAATTCCGCTGAGTACCATTTTCACCCAATTTATCAGTTTTAACCTCGACGGGAACCTCCTTATATCTGTCCGCTCCCACTCCGTCAGTTTTATCTAAATTCAACCCGTTTCTGTCGAGACCCAACGGGTCCCAATGGGACCCATCTTTTTCATTCGATTTCTAATAGACAGTACAGGACCAGGACATATTTTCAAACTAAATTCGATTTTTTTGCAGAAAAAAATTTAAGATTTATACCAAAAATGAAATTATTTATTAGATAATGTTTTATTTAATAATAAAAATGAAATTTCATCTCTATGACGTCATCAGGTATGTTTAATGGAATTTATACTAAAAGATTTCCAACTTAGCTGATACGAGGTTTATGTTTATTGCAAGTAATACATGTTTTTGCTATGGGTATTTTTACATTTTCCTCTAAGATGACGGTTGACTTCTCTTTGTCCTTCACTCATATCATAAAAGTGTAACGTAAAATGAATTGGATAAATGAAGCAAAAAACAATGATGTGTGTGACGTCGTTATAGACAGCTACTCAGAAGAAAGAACGTTAAACCCTATTATTCCCTATTATTATTATTCTAACTACTAATATTATTGTTTTTACGATTACATTTTCGAAATCAGCAAAGCGGCTGAACATACTTAGCTCGATTATTTCCAGTACCACTTGTTGTAGTTGACAGAAGTTTTTAATTGTAAACAGCCGGAATTTGTTTGCTTAATGTGTAGTATAGTGGTGTCGTAATAAAGTATCGACTTATGGTTGCAAAAAATTAAAAATATCCGACATCTAATACTGACACTGGGAATTACCAGACTACGTATTGCTCAACAGTACTCGCATAAATTATGTCTGCTGTTTACTTTGGCGGATTTTCGGAATGGAATTCAGCGATTACAGCCACTGTCATGACGTGACTTGAGCCCGGGACTATGGCAGAAATTTGTTTTGTGGTCCCCAGAAATCTAAAATAATATTGATTAAAATTTATTCTGTCCGCACGATAAACCTCGAACAAAATGTCTTACTTTTACGAAATTTGGTGAAAATATTTGAAGTCCTAAACCGTTGGACGAGTTTGTTAGCCAAACACGTTCGATGCCCGGAATATGGTTTTTTTGGCAATTTTCGTGGAAGAAATTAGTTTTTTGCCAAAATTTCCCCTAATTCAAAAGTTTTTGCGACATTTTTTACACCATTGAAACGGGGAGACAAAATTACACAAAAAAGGTTTTTAAACTATTATTCTATGTACATTAATAGTTTAAAAACCTTTTTTGTGTAATTTTTTCTCCCCATTTCAATGGTGTAAAAAATGTCGCAAAAACTTTTAAATAAGGGAAAATTTTGGCAAAAAAACTAATTTCTTCCATGAAAATTGCCAAAAATACCATGTTCCGGGCATCGGACATGTTTGGTTAACAAACTCGTCCAACGGTTTGGGACTTCAAATATTTTCACTAGTTTCCGAGAAAAACTAATTTTTGTAAACGGAAATTCACTACGTTATGCAGGATGCTACGACAGGGGTATTTTGATTCTAAATAAATATCGGCATAGTTTGTTCAAGAAGGCGGCTGCAAACACATACCTTTTGAAATTTAACTTGCCGTCACTTTCCTATCCTACGCTAATGGGAAGGCGTTACCAAGAGATCCTGGGTCAGAGTCTTACAAGGGGAGGGCACGACATGGGACTTCGTGCAATTGTAGTACTCCATAAGGGTATTCAACCCTTAAAACATTAGCGCCGAATGGCCAGCCATTTTAGAGAAAAAAGTCTCTAAATGACCATTTTTATTTAGCCATGGGGTTCAGTGATGGGCTTTTCTCTGTACGTTCGCCGCTACTAAGGGAATCCTAGTTAGTTTTTTTTCCTCCGCTTAATAATATGCTTAAATTCAGCGGGTAATCTCACCTACTCTAAGGTCCCAATTATAAATAAATAAAACAAAATTTTTTTTTTTTTATATTTTCTTTAAAAGTATAAAAATTTTTATTTTGGAAAAATAAAAACACTAGTAGTAAATACTTAAACAAAAAAAATTTTTCTTATGTTATTATGTTAAATTTTAAATATTATTATTTAATATTTATATGAAAATTAATAAGAAATAAATTATTTCGTTATTTCATATTTTCATAAAATAAAAATAATTAGATATTTAAAACACATATACAGGTGTAGAACAAATAACCCTAGTCCTTTTGTGGGGTGACTCATAGCACCCTGCAGACACTAAAACCGCAGGAATTTTTTCGGAATTAACAGTCGCGTCACCTTTCAAAAGGATAAGAGTTATTTCCTTTACACCCTGTATATAATATATATATATATATATATATATATATATATACACATACATATATATATATACATATATATATATATATATATATATATATATATATATATATATATATATATATATATATATATATATATATATATGTGTGTGTGTGTGTATATATGCATGTGTGTATGCATTATATACAGGGTGTAAAGGAAATAACTCTTATCCTTTTGAGGGGTGTAACCCCACAAAAGGACGAGAGTTATTTGTTTTACACTCTGTATACATTACTATATGTGTTTAATTTTTTTTCCAATATTTTTATATTTTTAGAAAATATCGTTTCTTTTTTATTAAATTAAAATGATGCCGCCTAAGCTATTTCACCACTGGCGGCGAAAAAACCTTTCTAATATATAAGCTGAAATTGAATTTTTAGAGACTTTTTTCTCTAAAATGGCTGGCCATTTGGCGCTAATGTTTTAAGGGTTGAATACCCTTATGGAGTACTACAATTGTACGAAGTCCCATCCCCAACTGAATTTCCCATGTTGTTCTCTCCCCTTGTTAGCCGATTTGGCTTGGTAATTTTTCAATCATTATATGATTTTTAATTAATATAATAATTTGGTCGCTAATAGTAGAAAGGAAAAAAGAGAAAGAAGGTTGTGTGTGTTTTGACGCTGTTGAAATGTACCTCATTCATAGCAAGTCACATAGCCAACCATAGGTGTGGACGACCAACTTGGTCGGACGGGTCGGACCAAGCACCGTGATTCATTAGACTGTATTACAAGCAGCAAGCAGTATTCATTACACTGTCTTAGAGGACGGGGATGTCACCGTTTAATTCATCATTTTGCTACTTCACTATCTTTAGTATTAGAATATATTGTTGGCAATCATTTTTGTATGCATCATAAAGAATCGAAAGTCGGAAAAGATTGGGCATCTTCGAAGTTTTTACAGGTACAGCCCAAGCAACATAAGGTTGCGGGTCAGATGCGCAAATGAAAGAGTACGACAACAAGAATTAAACTATAACATATATGCATAAGATTTACCATGCTAGCATATATTTTTTATTTTGGTCGTCGATCGCGCACACATTATAAGAGAGCATGGTAATTTTTCTGAAATTTTATCTACAAAAATTATGATTTTTCTCCCCGTGTAGATAGATATACGTATTAAAATTTTAAGTTAACAAAATTTCAAGTTAGATCCATAAATTTCATTTTAACATTATGTTCTTATTACTGAAATGAAGTAAAATGAATAAAAGTCGAGCATGCGCATGAATAAATCATGAACATGTTTTGTACTTGTC
This sequence comes from Brachynemurus nebulosus, assembly GCA_035578155.1. NCBI lineage: Eukaryota > Metazoa > Arthropoda > Insecta > Neuroptera > Myrmeleontidae > Brachynemurus > Brachynemurus nebulosus. The sequence goes on along the minus strand of JAPWDM010000004.1, from coordinate 27,422,581 downwards.
TAAAAATAGATGCTGGAATACACCTAATATTAAAATTAAAACAAACCCTTAGCAATTGATAAATGTGAGAAATTTGTTGTACACAAGTAGCTTACTTTTATAAAATTTTGCTATCTAGAAAAGAACGAAAATAGGACATATTGTAGTTACACAGTAAGCAGTACCAAGCTTCCTTCTAGTTAAAGCTCTATATGTGTATGTGTTAGTTCGGTTAGTTTGCCATTGCCACACATATACATATACACCCAGCTTCGAGGTATTGTGCTTGTAACATTTGAGAGCTCGATTAAATACTCCAACAGAATTGCTTTTAACTAACAATGCAAATATCTTAATCGACTTTTTATTTCTATTTTTTTTTTTTAAACACGGTACATGTATGTATCCAGTATCCATTTTATTACACAGTTTAAAATGACGTCCGTTGGCGCGGTATGCGACTACTTGGGAGCTGTTAATATTGCTGACCAACTTTTAACCTACCCATTCTTATAGCTATCATTCTTTAGCTCAGGACGACAATAACAACGGTACACAATGATGTTGTGTCGTTTCTTCAATCATGTTGTAGAAGAGATGGTTAGATGAAATATATATTGTTAAAACGTAGGACAAAGATTGTTTTAATGTATTCAGGAAATTAATTATCTTTGAAATGTTATGTATAAAAATTTTTGATGTCATTAGTGAGTGGTTTTTACTGAAAATGTACACTATCCTACATAAAGTTTGTATTATATTTCTTATTTCATGTTTATAATAAAGTTTATTTTCATTGATTCAAAAGATGAGAACAAAAAAGAACTTTTAAAAAGTCTATAATGAAAGAAATGAAAGAGTAGATATTTTCAGAAAATTTACTGTGTTTTTTAGTGTGTAAAAAAATTATCTTCTGCTGATTATCACGTTACAAAGAACATGGCGAATGAATCTCGACTAGGTCTTAACAGCTCGATAAATTTAGCCGTCCCAAGAAAAAAAATTTGCAAAATTCCAAAAAATTAGTAAAAAAAATATGTGTATTTTAGATGTAAATTAGGTGTACTAATAAAAAATTAGGTGTTCTTACTGTTTTCGAGAAAATAAGAAAAACAACAGGGGCGGCTAAGTTTACGTAAACCTAGCCGCCTTAGGTAAAAAAAAGTGTTTTGGGTAATTTAAAGTATGAAGAATTGGGTGTAAATAGGTGTTTATCGACCGTGCTTACAAAAATTTTGTAAAATGAAAATTTTAAGAAAAATGATTAAAAATATTTTAAATCATGGGAGCGCTGTGAATAATGTTAAAAACATTATACACAGCGCTTCCATTGTTTGTTGAATGTTATATATTTTGTTATGTAACTGAATAATGTTAAAATTTTCTTAACATTCCCAGCACTTCCACCAGCACTATAATAATGATGTTATGAATATCATAACTTGTTATAAATTTAAATTACCATATAAAAATGTATAAACCGTAAACATTGGACTGCAGTTTTCAACTATTTTGTTAAATGAATGAGTGTAAAAATGTAAAATACACCTATTTTTTATTTACTAATTTTTTGGGATTTTGCAAATTTGTTTTCTTGGGACGGCTAGCTTTATGGAGGTGGTCTTAACTGGTACATTCTCTATAAGTTAAATAAGTAGGTCTCTGTAGATAATAATGGAAATATGATAGTAGGGTTAAGTTAGCCATAAATATACATAGATGCCATTCTTTTATTGTTAAGACACGTTTATATCCAGAAGATCTATGCTAGCTATGTTATTCAAAGATATGTAATTTACATTTTAAGACTAGTGTGAATACTATTTTATGAAATCCCATATAAGTAGTGTCCTGATTACATGTATGCATTGTGATAACTTGCTGGTGGTGATATGAACGCAATGTACTTTTGCCGTTTCGCGAAGCCAAAACAAAATTGTCTTCTTCGACACGCAAATGTTGAAAGATGCCTTTTAGCAACGGCAATATTCAAGTTTAAAATTTTTCAAAATTCAATATTTTGTTTTTATTTTATTTTCTGAAAATATAGACCTTAAAAAATGGGTCATCAAAAGAAAATTTAAAAATGTAAAAAGTTAGAACCATTTTAATATAATAGGTTCCGATAACTGGTATTATACTACAAAACATTAAATGCGTTTTTCTTGGAACTTTTCAAACTGGTCGAGTTCTATTTATTCAATCGACTTCGCACGTAGGTATCTTTAATACATGTTGCTTTATGGTAGGGACTGCAAATATTGTTAAATTTTAATTTTTACTATTTTAAAAAAATTAAAACTCAAAAAAAAAAAAAACGTAAAAAAAATATTGTAGTTTCTGCCAGAATCACAATCTTTCTAAACCAAATTTTTTTATTTATCTATTTATTATTTTTTTTTTTTTTTTTTTTTTTTTTGCTGCAGATGAACATAAATCTCATAATCATGTCAATCAGCACATCACCCGACACGAGCAAGCAAGGGGTCAAACTACTATATCATAGCTAGCATACCGGCTGTCGCCAGAATTTTATGTCATCATACGTCACAGCGAGACATCCCCACGTTCTATGGTTATATACCCTCGTGGCTACTGATATGCACATTTATGTACAAAATTTTTGTAGTCATAAAGTCCTGAAGAAAAAAAAGTTGTTTCCAAATTGAAAATTTTTATTCAAAATCTAATTTTTGAAAAATTAGAAATAAATTTAAAATACCCCTGTCGCAGCATCCTGCATAACATAGCGAATTTCCATTTACAAAAGTACGTTTTTCTCGGAAACTAGTTGATATAGAGTAATTGTAAATAAAAAAAACTTTCTTTATGTGATTTTCCCGCCTCATTCCGCCAAATTTTTTCAAAAAAAATGTCCAAAAAGCCGTAGACGTTTTCACGAAATTTCTTAAAAGTAAGATGTTTCGTTCTTGAGTTATCGTGCGGACACTTAGTAAACTTATATATATATATATATATATATATATATATATATATATATATATATATATATATATATATATAAATATATATATATATATATATATAAATATATATATATATATATATATATATATATATATATATATATATATATACGTGTGTGTGTCCGCACGATAACTCAAAAACGAAACATCTTATTTTTAAAAAATATCGTGAAAACGTTTCGTGAAAAAAATTTGGCGGAATGAGACGGAAAAATCACATAAAGTTTTTTTTATTTACAATTACTCTATATCAACTAGTTTCCAAGAAAAACGTACTTTTGTAAATGGAAATTCGCTATGTTATGCAGGATGCTGCGACAGGTCTATTTTAATAACAGATGCGTTTATGTACAGGGCCGGTGAGAGAAATGACCGGTGAAATATCTATTATACAAATTATGTGTATTTTTATCACCAATTAAACATATACGTATTTTTACTTGACACTAGTTCTAATTTTACCACCAGAGGCGCAACTGAGAATCTTTGCCTTACCAATACTGAATTTAATATTTTGAGCTAAATTTTTTAACGGTTACGAAAAAAAATTTAGAACGGAATGTATTTTCCAAACGTAACAAAACATTTCGACGGTACACCGAAAGAGTGACACAACTCAAAAATTTACATTTTCGAGTTTATTGTGTAAATGTATAGCAAAATTTGCATATTTTTATGTCCCAGAACGACATATTGCTACTTCCAAAATTAACCGCTAGAAGGCGGTTTTGTCGTTTTTTCCTTACTTCAAAGTAGCGAATTTTTTTATCAAAATCTTTAATGTTATCAAAATTAACTTGTTATTTTTATTGTTGGAATACAAGGTGAGTACCAACGGGTTATCTCCAAAAAAATTTTGAAAATTTTAGAAATCGGAAACTATGATAACTTTTGAAGTAAATAATAAAACTTTTGAACAGAGATATTGAAGTAGCTGCCCGCGTCGAAATATTAAACCTGCATTAATCCTACATTACTGCTTTTAATTGAATTAAATAGGGTTAAAGTAGTTTCAGAATTACATGTAAAAAAAGCCTACATTAAGCCTACATGTTGTCGCAAAATGACAGATTCTCCACTTATAGTGTCAAAGTAGTATCTCTACTGACCCTACAATACTGCTCCTTGACCCTTAAAATCAGATGTTGTGAGGCTGAAAAGAGGTTCTTAATCGTATACATACAATACACTAATACATATACGCATACGTACATACATACATCCATACATACATATATGTGTACATTCGTACGCGTATGGATGTATGCATCCACGCATGCGTATAGATATGGTTTTAAAATGAATACAAAAGTATTTTATTATTTTACGTTTATTAATTTTAAGTATATACATTAAGTACAATTCAAATTAAAATCATTTAACCCATGTTTTACATATTTTAAACACCATTTAAATGGTAATAATTTCTCTTTAATATTATTTTTTAATAATAATAATTCTATGTATATTTGACAATTAATTTAACTATTTGATTCTTGTTATTCAAATATAAACAATTAAAATGTAATGGTTTTTTAGTTCTTTCACAATTATCATTTTTAGTTCATCTCAGTTTTTTCATATAAACACCAAATTTTAATTTTTCATCTCACCCCAGGGCTTGTTTACCGCTTGCAATCCGCTTCTGTTTGGAGCGTCACCACAACAGGCTAATAATTATTTTAAATGCACCTCAATTTTTAACAATTAAAATGTAACGTTTTTTTTTAATTTTTTCACAGTTTTCACTTCTAGTTCATCTCAGTTTCTTCATATAAACAAAAAATTTTAATTTTTCACCTTATGAATTGTAGAGTTCATTTACCCGGTTCAAATTAAAATTTACACTTAACATTGATTCAATTTTAATTATCAAATGATTTACGTAATACTTTGTGAGGTTGTTTACATTTAAATTGATACAAAATAAAGAAATAATTACTACACATATTTGACAATAAATTTGATACACTTTATTAAATTCGTTTTAAAGAAAACTAGTTCGTCATTTCTTCAAATAGCTGAAACATATTCACATGCTTTATCGGCCATTTCCGTCGTCTGTGTCGTAAAGTTTCGTTTATGTCTATTGTTCATCTTTGTCAATCATTCCGGTATATAATGTATATGCATACATATATACAGTGTCTTTTATAAAGTTCGCACAGTATGGGAAACTTTTTTACTAATAAAATTTTTTGAAAAATATTCTAGCAGGGTTAGTTATTGCATCAGTTAAAATGAAAAAATAGCTAAACTTATCTTATCCCAGTTTGCAATTTGACAGGAAACCGGAAATTTCAAATCTGTGATATATAAACAATAACATTGTGTCCTTTGAAATATTAAGGAAATTTTGACATCGTATCAAAATTTGGTATGATAAACGTATTACAGTCTGCAAAAATAAAGGTCAAAAATCTGCTTTTCCAAAATACGACTTTAAGTGGCCCTAAATACAAAAACGTTCATGAATTCTATCAAAATAAAAATTATGCCGTTCTTTGAGATCTGTTTATTTATAAAGTCACAACTGTTATCAATGAAATGAAATTTTCGTAACGAGGAGGTATCTTGACTACTTACTGCAAAGAAAATAAAGCAATAACAATTGCTCATGCTTGTTAAAACTAAAAATGTTACAAAGCACGTCTTTTTGTGACCAAGTTAAATTTTTCTATTGAAAGACCAATGTCTACGGCAATATTTTGATGATAATTGTGATTTTATAAATATGCATACTAGGCAATTTAAGTGTTGTAAACATATTCTGATAACTAAATATTATAGTCTGCAAGAATAAAGCTCAAAAATCTGTTTTTTGAAAATACGGCTTTAAGTACCCCTAGATTCAGAAAATTTTATGAATTCTAGCAAAATACAAATCATACCGTTCTTTGAGATCTGTTTATTCATAAAATCACAATTGCCATCAATGAAATGAGTAACGAGTATTTTGACTACTAACTGCAAAGAAAATAAAGAAGTAACAATTATTCATGCTTGTTAAAATTCCAGTATTACAGAGCGTGTCTTTTTGTGACCAAGTTAAATTTTTCTATTGAAAGACCGATGTCTGTAGCAATATTTTGATGATAATTGTGATTTTATGAATACGCAGATCTCAACGAATGGTATAAGTTTTATTTTGCTAGAATTCGTACAATTATTTTGAATTTAGGGTCAGTTAAATTCGTATTTTGGAAAAGCAGATTTTTGGGCTTTATTTTTGCAAACTGTGATATTTAGCTTTCGGAATATATTTACTATGCCTAATTTTGATACGATGTCAAAATTTCATCAGGAGGTAATCAATAACTTTCAAAGGATTATCATTTTTCATAACTCACAAATTTGAAATTTCCGGTTTCCTGTCAAATGTTAAGCGGGTGGTAAAATGTGTTTAACTAGTATCTCATTTAAACTGATGCACCAACTAAGCCTACTAGGATATTTTTCAAGGAATCAATAATAAAATTGTTTCCCATATCATGCGTACTTTATGAGAGACACTGTATATATGTATATTATTTTTTCCCATATATTTTTTTAAACTAATAAAATGTTTTGAGACTACATCGAACCTGCTCAGACCTACTATTTAATTGTTTATAAAGTGTTAAATAGCATTAAGATAGGTTTATGGACGGTTAAGTAGCTTCAATGTAGGGTTATTATTTGTAAACATTGTATTTGTAGGTTCATTAAGAGTCGATATAGGTTCACTTAGGGTGAATATAGGCTCATTTAGATGTTAGAAGGGTCAATGCAGTGTTAAAATCTTGACTCGGGTGTTTTTTTTTTTTTTGAACTGTGTCACTCTTTCTGTGTACCGACGATTTTACCTTTTTAAATTCTCTTGCTGAAGAAAATAACCATTCGACACGGAAACAAAACTAAAGTTGGACCTTTATTCAAGGGCTTATCCGGCATGTACTTAGTTGATGTTTTCCTTCTTAATCCAAGTTTTTAGTTTACTGTGTGTTCTCTTTTTCTTCTTATTATATCTTTAAATTCACCATCCATGTTTTAAATAGGAATTTATAATACATAAAAGTATTGCTGTTGATATTAACCTTTTAACATGTACATTCAAATTATTAGAAAAAATTCAATCACAAAATCCACAGTTTTTAATAGATATGTATTTACCTTATTATGTTGACAAATTCTATTAATAATTGCCTGTTTAGAATTTATATTTTCTTTTTTATTTTAGCTATATTCTTCTCGTATATAAATAACATTTGCTTCACGGTTTCATGTAATTTTTAATGTGGTTTTAAATTTTTTACCTATATAAAACAAAACAAAAAACAAATAATAGGACAAATATTAATTACTATTTGATTTTAAAAATGTAATATATAAATTAACATGAATTATTACCTATTTTTCTCAAATATCAGTCAAATATCAGCACCGAATCTATATGTCAACATTTCAACACAAAGACGAGTTGATTTGAAATTCTGATTGTTGAAATATTAGTTTAAATTCAAGCTAATTTGGCAGTATTGTACATACCTGTGGTGCTATCTGGTTAAAAACGCTGACACAATAGAATTTTTAAAATAAAAAATTATTAAATATATTTAAAGAATTTTTTTAAATAATTAAATTATTAAAAATATTAATAATTTTAAAAATATTATTATAATTTTTTAACGTAATGTGTTAAATAAAGAGATTAAAATAATGTGCAGTATTTAGAAAAAAAAATCAATTCTACTACAATTTGAATTTGAAAGCAAAAATAAATTTTCGAAAACAAAATAACAAATCTAATCTACTTATACTAAAGATATTATGTTTACAAATGCATAAGGCTATTTGTGCACTACCAAAAATATAATTTTAAAATTTTATTTAATCAAAGAAATATTATAGTTTAATTAATTAAATTTAATAATATTACATTTATATAACCGTAGAAATTTATTAAGGCATTATTCTGAATATTTATCCAAAGAAATTTGAAATATGATAGGTAGTAGAAGTACTAAGTGTAGTAATACCCTTAAAATACGTGTATAATCAAAATAAATAAAAATAGGATTTTTCCAATACAACAGAAAGAGATAATACGATAAAAAGAGACTCTATATAAAAATTATTTTTGATTTTTCTTGAAAACCAGTTTATACAGAGGAAAAGTTTAAAAAGCTCGCTAATATAACTTCTTACAATTTTTTTGATAGTATAACAAAATTTTTGAAAAAGTTATAAATTCTGATCAAAAAACACAAAAAAAGACTTTAAAGCCCAAAATATCCGGTCTGTGGCATCGGATGTGTCTGGCTAACGAACTTAGGCGAGCGAAATCGAATTCAAACCTACACACCAAATTTCATAAGCATTAAACGTTTTGTTCGAGAGTTATCGTGTACACACATAAATACATATATATATATATATATATATATATATATATATATATATATATATATATATATATATATATATTTATATATATATATAAATTTTAATGAAGTAGATTTTCGGGTTCTAGAGGCTCCAAAACAAATTTCTGCCATAGTCCCGGGCTTAGGTCTTACCATAAGAGCTGCTGTAATAGCTGAATTTTCATTCTGAAAATTCGCTAAAAATAAGCTATAAATCTATTTATATATTTATCATAAATGTAAAATCGTTTGAATGAATATTGGCAAAGTCAGAAAATGTTTGGAAAAGTGAGAAAAATTGTAGTGGGAGTTCTACGTCATTAGACCATACAGTTTACATGCTAATCGTGTATATAATATGTTGGGGACCGATCATTGAAAGAAAATGCTAGTAAGGAAACAAAAATATTTTAATTAATACGTTTATGATTCTCTTCTGAAAAACGGACGTAAAACCACCTTATTATTATTATTATTATTATTTATATAATTAATACGTTTATTTATTAGTCGAATTATCATTCCTTCCACTAAAAGTAAAGTCAATTCCTTTTTGTATTTAATTGCTTGTGTGCTGGATACCAGAAAAATCTTAATCATATCATATCTACAATTATTATAACTCGGAAATATAATGATGTTTTTGATATCATTTTTGTATTTAATTGGTTATGTATTCCAATTTATTGTAATTTTTGTGTGTGACAGTAGAATCATAAACATTGCCAGCGCCTACCTTTAATATTATAGGATGTTTATTATTTATTTTTCAAATTGTCTAACATTTTTAACTAGTTATTTCATAGTTGAAAAAATATTCCTAGACACTTTTCTGGGTTCAGTAATAAGGAAATAGTTTCTTTGTCAATGGATAATTGTCTTTTTCTAATTCCAGTCAAAGAAATAAATAGTGCATAGGGTACTAATTGAACATTAGGTTACGAAATAATAATAAATAACAAGTTAATACAACTATTTTATATTTTTATGTAAATTCTGTTTATTCAATAATAATTTGATTACAGAAGAATATTTCTTAAAGAAACCGAAAACAAATGACATTAATGATATAACTTAACTGTAAACATATACATAAAATAACTGAATGACTGGATTCATTGCAAAATATTTAATACTATTAAAAATATAATTTTGAAAAACAAAAATCAGTGTATGTCAATATGCACTGCTTAGAATTTTCAAATCAGTTAAAATCAAAAGAAAATAGTTTATTCTAATTGAAAATAACATATTTCACTTTTCTTTACAGTATTGAATCATTTTTTTAACTTTATGAAGATGATATATTATTATGTCAAATATTTAAAAAACTAAATAAAAACCACTGATTAAGGACACTGGTGTAGTGTTGAAAAGTATACGACAAGGACAAAAAAGAAGGAAACCTACAAAAGTGTCGGGGAATATTTTTTCAACTATAATTAGGCATTTCGTGAAGTGCCTGTATATAACAAGGCAGTAGGCACATCATGATTTGGCTGGTTCAAGGTTCGGTCGTCAACAAATTCAAATATTTCATAGCGTCTATATTCATTACTATATTTATTCATACCGTACAAGAAACAATTTACTGGTAAATTCCAATATTATTAGTTAATTGTATCCATATAAATCAGTATACAATACAATATTAGGTGAATATTATTAAAGAGAAATCCTTTTTAGCTCAAACTACACAATTAAGCATTCACTGAGGTAGCTATTACGTGCTCCGTTCATAATTTCGATGGTAGTGCTTGTGCCTATTTTCCTATGTTTAAATTAAATTTATTATTATAAAATACAATGAAATAATTTTGATATCAACCGGTTGGTTTGAAAGAACGGGTGAAACGTACCATTTAACTTACGCGGTGTGGTGTATGGTTTATGGAACAAAGATGGTACATTAATATTCAGACTGTGTGTTTAAAAATTAATTTAGATTGATCGTTCGGTTTGATTGATTTGTATCAATAGGTACAATATTATTGAAAGACCAACAATTGTATATTGGTATACATGTCAACAATGGTACAGAAAATTTAAATTGGATTTGAAAATTGGTAAAATTTGTTGTATGAGTTACTGGTAAAGTCTACCGTTCACTTTACAGTTCAAGTAATTTATAGTTGAAATCTGTATCTTTTACATTTAGACATTTGATAATACTGACGAGTTTCTGTAAATGTTGAGACATCAATTCTACTCAATTACTTTTGAGGATTGTAAACTATTTCCTTGTTACTGTTTTATGCAGTGGGTATACTTAGACATTTTAAAAAATGCAAAGATAAGAGACCTAGAATGATGAACGAATTCTGAACTTGTTTATAATGAGAACAATAAGGTCTTTGATTAAATTTGGAAAACCATTTTTAAATATGCAGTTTATGCATTATATATAACGTACTGGTCTTCCAGCGTTGGTAGCTCCCAAACGGTGAAACAGGCAATCTTGGTTAAATTAAACGAATTATGCGCAGAAGTACTAGAGACCTCGAATGCTATAATATCTCTAGACTATCCAAATTCCATATTGCTAGAAGCTACAACCAAAATACCTATAAAATTCTTTTCTTTTCTTCCAATAAGATCTTACTAATCGAAACTTTGCTATTTCTATATCTGCATATTCTTATAGTATCTCTATACGTAGAATTTAAATATTATCTTAGAGCTTTTTTGCGACTACCCAGTTTTGAGGTATGATCCCGATTTTTGTTTTTCTTTTGGAATGTGGTGCAGATTCTTGCACAGTTAGATGGTAGTAGCGATTTTAGGATTTTTATTTTAAGTAGGTCCGAATTTTCAGAGAGAGAGAGAGAGCAATAGAGGCTCGCGGAGAAAAATCAAGGGCTCCAGAGGGCAAACAAAAAATAACATTTTGTAATAAAAAAATCTTTTTATTAACTTTTCTCATTTTCCTTTTAATTTTTCGAAATTTTGACCTGGCAGGCTTGGGTCTACCCGGCCTACCCGCTACCCCTACGCTAAAATCACCACTGTTTTATGGCTTTATTTCTCCTCATTCTATCCGTATAGCTTTATCATTTACCTTGCAAAATAATCATGAAGATCGAACAAATTTTTTGAAAAGTTTCCTCAAATCAGTGCTAACTCTAACGTTATACGATAACTTTGGCTGTTGTCGTTTGATTTTCAAAATTCTGTCTTTTATATTATTCAGCGCTAATACTTAATATCATACAAAATTTAACCGTTTAATAAATATTTTTAATAAATTTTTTAAACACTCTGTAAGCTTTGTTCTATTTTACTTCATACATGAGATACCCACCTATATACCTATACCTTGATTGCATTTTCACAACACATTAACACAATATAATCAACTAATTCAACTATTATTATAATATTATTTTATTTTATTGATTTAATAATCTGATGTATATATAATAATAATATTCATTGTTTATTGTTTTTAATAATAGGCTACAATCAATAATATCAACCTATACAAACACACATAATTATGTATGTATGTGTTACAAGTCCAATCAGGACTATAGTGTGCTGTTATGTGTAGTAGTAAGAATAATAATGTTATTATTAAAACAGAAACATGCTTTTATAACTCCGACTTATACAAACAGATTAAAATCTATTCATACAAAACTTATATAGTTCACACAAAAGTTCAAAAACTATTAACGTGATTAGAAACATTTTTTTGAGAGTTAATTCTGAAATTTATTTTAAAGAGCTTTTTACACGAAAAATTTGTATATATAAAATATATCGAGTTACTTCAAGACCTTGGAAATCTAGAAGCATTTTATTTTTGAACTAACGAAACAGAACCAATAGACGTAGGTAGAATTAACTACTAAAATTTCAAACCGCTGGGAAATACAGAGTTATTTTAAGGATCGTTAATATACTATCTCACGCGCTAACAACGGTGAGAATATTTAGAAAATTATGAGTAAACGTAACAAGGGGGATGGAAAAACTGCGAAAGTTGTGATTGTGACAACTGTAAATTTTATTAAGAAATAATTTTTGATTGATAAATTAATATTTGCTTTAATCAAAATTCGCTAATATTCATAAATTGGAAAATACTTCCAAAACAATGAAAACATTCTTAAATCGAATAATTGTCTACTGCTTGTAAATAGTAAATAGTATAAGATTTACAAATACAATAAACTCCCGTTAACATGCGAACGATTTATTTGCGATAGGAAAAAAATATTGATACTCTGACTAATCACTTTTAACTACTTAAAAAAAAAAATGGTATTACTCAGCGCTCCCAAAATCGATGTAATATATAGAATAAAATTATAGGTTGGGTTTTCAATGTGGAGAGTTGGTGTAAAAACTACTGGACAAGTTTTAATTAAAATTTCCTAGTCTTGGTCAACATCTGCAATCATATTCCTGATGGAAGTCGGGATATTAGAAATGAAGACTGAGATATTAAAGGTCTTCATATAAATGAAAGAACGAAAAAATAAAACGGCATAAAATGTCAAATTCAAATTTTTTACGAAATATTTACTTTAGAAAAGAAATATTTAATTACGAAATTGTGCTTAAAATTGTGCATTAGAATCCTAATATCTCAAGAAAGGCCCAAAATTGATTGATTTTTATAACTATTTACATGAGTATCTACGGAAAAGTACATTCATGGTCATTGACGCTGTACGACGTCAGATGAAATACCACAATATACGACGTCATCAATCCCATATAAAGTGTATTAGTGTAAAAATAGTGTACTAGTTAGGTGTTTTACCATTACAGGTTATGATCAGGAACGTGTTAATATGGCTGCTCTAAAATCGTTTGATAAGGGCAAAGTTTTATATAAAACGACCTTGTATTTTAACAAGGGGCCGGTACAGCCTTGGGGTTGGCGATTTAGCTGAAATTATTTTTCGATGATAGAGTACACTCAATATGCTAATATACTAAAATAATAGCGCGCACTATTCAGAAAAACCAGTAAAAAAATAAATAAAAAAGTTTAACGTAGCTACGTTCGGAACCGAGTCTGTTCAACAGAACATTTTTTTTGTATTCTTTTTGTATTTTTATTTTTTTTTTTATTAACAAAAGTCTTATTAATTTATAAAACATTTTATTTAAAATATGTATTTGTGACAAATCTTTAAATAGGTAATATAAAATAAAATTAATTATAAAAATTTTAAAGTAACATTTATTTAATTGTAAACACAGACCAATGAACATTATTATATTATACTACTAGACAAAGTGTAAAGCCAGTTTCTAGGCGTTTTTTTTGAAGTAGGTAACACGGGTGAGACGAGTGAAATTAAATGAAATAATATAATGTCAATTTTTGAGTAAATTCGTCTATAATTATTGCAGGACATAATTTCTATACGTACATATTTTGAAATTAAAGCGAATACCACTTTTTTTTTTTTCCAAATTTTGCAGTTTCTTTTCAAAAAAGTAAAATTGTATTATCAATATTATATTTTGACAATAAATATTTGAAACCGTAACTACGGATACAAATCCATTACTATATAACAGAACACTATTGAAGTCGGAACTTGGTCGTATGTGGTTGCCTTAATTACTCATTTATATTATCAGTCTATATAATATAATATATAATATGTTCACTGGTCTGTGATTGTAAATTTTATTATTATTATACTTTACATACAAGATCCAGAGTGATACTTAATTGTCATAAAAACATGCAAAACAATAATTTATTACAATTTGCACAACATATGAATGCATGTCTTTTGCAATTACAGGGTGTCTATGTCTGTAAGACATCAATTGAAAAACATACTTGATTCACGTCCATGAAAATGTTCCTTTCATGAGATAATTTTGACGCATACTAGCTGTATTTTATCATATTGTAAAATATAGGCGATGACAGCTGGTTAATTATTATAGAGTGCATTTTTATGCAATTTTCGCGAGAATTTATTTTAAATCAATGCAATTTTGAAAGCGTTTGAAGAAATAATGTACTTGTATTTAACGATTTGTTACAAATACATATTTTAAATAAATTGTTTTATAAATAAATTAGACTTTTGTTAATAAAAAAAAATGGGTAGGGCCATGCTGTTTACGAGCCGAGAACAACTCCATTAGTCTACGGGGAATGTTATGTACAGCAAACTTTTTTAAGTTTAATAAGTACACCAGGTGCGTTACAATTTTTTAATGATTTGTTTTGCAAGTTTTTCTGAATAGTGCGCACTATTATTTTAGTATATTAACATATTAAGTGTACTCTATCACTCAAAAATATTTCAGCTAAATCGCCAATCCCAAGGCTGTGCCGTCCCCTTGTAAGTTGTGGGGCGAACGGAGTGAAGCACTATAAGGAATCAATTTTATACAGAATATCAGAATAATTGATTTAAAACTAATTTGACTCACAATTAAAATAATTTTGTGCGAATTAAAATTACACGATTTAGCTTTCAAAAATAAATAAAAACATGTTCCAACATTTTTTTTTAAAATTAATACTAAAGAGAACAAAATATGGGAAGAAAATTTGTAAGTGAATACTGACAGCTTTAAAGTCAGAAACATGATTTTTCGTATTAAAAGCTTTAGTAGTAAATAAAAAAGGACGTGTTTTAACGTTTTTAAAAAATCAACTTTTTTACTTTATATCAAATTTGTATATACTTTCTTAATGGGCTTTCTTTAATTTTCTAATTTATTTATATGTTTGAAGAAATGACCAATCACTTTTTAATGATCAATCAACGGAAAACATTAAAAATAAAAAGAATAAGCAGTAATTTCTATCAATTACTATAAAAAGTTTAAGTAATGATATAATTATTCGCCATCTTAGTTTATGATTAGAAAGTTGAGGTAAACAGTTCTAGCAAGTACAGTAGGAATTACCTTTAACAAACTACAAAATTCACACCAGCGAAGCCACTCATATTTACATAAAATAGTTAATAATAAAATTTTGTATTTCATTAGCCAATATCATAAAAATGATGATCATAATATCCATTGGACAATAACAACTATGCATTAATATTAAAAAATAAAATATACAATTAATTGTAAATTATTATTGTCACAATTCCATGTATGATTGTATGTAAGCTGGATGTATGAATATTGATTTTCATTTCCGACACAACTAACAATAACCTTGTTGAAAAATCGGAAGTTTTCGCGAACGGATATTGTGCCGCTAATAATAAATTGTTCTCAAATGGGACATAAATCATTAGACAAACAAATAAATAAATATATATCTAATCAATTACAATCACGTACGTGTATCTGCCCACCAGTGTTCACCCAATACCCAGAGCTACCTATGTGTATGTTTGTATATAGCCCACCTTCATCCTATGTGCAGTTCGAAGTTAGCAAGCATTATATACCTACATATATGGGTGTAGTACGGATGTGCTTGGTCTATGTGAATGTTGGTTCAAGCCGTACACAATAATGTCTAACTAACGATAATGGTAATAATTTTAATGTTCCCTTTTATTGAAGAAGAATTTACTTTCAATGTCTATTAGAAAGAACAATAAAAATATATACACACACACATTGTTTTAAAATAATTTGTATTGTTGTAGACAAAATATTTAAAGAGTATTTTACGATATATGCTTTGTAAGTTGCCTTTATTAATCGAAAAAATGTAAAAACAATATTCAAAAATCCCATTTACGGTTAAAAAAAATGAGTATCAAATCGAATTTTGACTCAAATAACTTTTATTATTAGTGATTAGATAAAAATATTCATAGGCAACACCAACTAGTATTTAAATACATCCATAGATGCCATTAAATGACATTTTCTTGAAACAAACATACATAGGCAACTCAGAACGAATACATACAGAGACTGCTAAGAAGTGCCGCTAACTGGTACTTTTTACAACACGTACGTACGAGTATACAGACTATTCGTTAGGTAGTATACGTAAGCATCTTGACCTTATTTTGGGCCTCCTCACAGAAGGCTTAGAAGCCCTACAAACACCCTACTTATAATGTTATTAAAACCTAGTTTATGATTTTCTCAGTAGAATACCTACTCATTGTTAGCAAATAGGACTGCACCTATGATATTCCTTCATGTATGAGTTTTCTACATATTAGTAAGATCCCATTTAAAAAAAAAAATAAACTGGTACTTAAATGACATCGTTTCCAAACGAATAAAAAAAAAAGAAATTTGGAAAAGGATGTGCAAGATAGTGCACCAAATTTTAATTTCAATTTGTGTATACATGTTTGTCTCACTAATTTTGCATATTTGTGTACTGTTTTCAAGTGATTTAAAAAATATTGACATCAATTACTGAGAATTGTTTTTTAAATAAACGCTTACAGGTTTCGATTAGTTTGTAATTTTTGCTAAAAAAGGATTTTAGCATACTGTGAAAGTTTTAGATAGGTATATATGAACGTTACAAATTCGATTTACCGCAGCTCCCATTACGGGTAGTTTTTCTATATTATAGAATTTTTGTGATTACCTGATAAAATACAAAATGTCAGGTGCTTTAAACTATCAGATTTTTCATTAAATGAGTTGCCTAGTATCAAAATCTACTAATTCCACTTTATAAAGATCATGGGAAATCGCAAAAAACCATAACTCAATTCAAAATTAATTTTTCGATTAAAAAGTTATAATAAATTATATTAACTAACAAGGTAAAAAAGATGATTAGTACTATTATCAAAAAACAAAATTATCGTTTTACCCCTTTTTTAATCAAAATTATTTGAATTTATTAGGTTTTGATAGTAACATTTATATAAAGTGCGTTTTAAAACAGAAATTATAAGGGAAATTTAATAAAAAAAACTTGATTCAGCAATATTGGATGTATCAGGGTTAGACGATACAATTTGTTTTGTAATATTGTAAACTATTTTCATTTTGTCACTTAAAACCAAAGTGCTTACTTAGTAATTCATTTACATCTACGATTTTATTATTTAAAATTTTAGATAAATACCAAAATACAAATTTTACGTGAAAACATAATTTTATACTTCGTACGTCCCGCATGTCAGTGAAAAAATTAAAATTTGAACGGTTAAAATCTAAAATATAGGTTATGTATGGGTATTTAGCAGGACTTGTAAAGTTCTAAATGTAATTTTAGCAAGATTTGAAAATTATGTTATATTTCAGCTGCAGATTTCTTTAGTAAGCAGTTAAAATTACAACAAAAAATGTTAAGGGGCATATGTTGCATTTAAAAATTAATGGCCCTAAAAAATCAAAAAATTTGAAAAGTGCATTTAGTAGATTTTGATACTAGGCGACACAAATATGAGCTAATACTTGACAT
This sequence comes from Brachynemurus nebulosus, assembly GCA_035578155.1. NCBI lineage: Eukaryota > Metazoa > Arthropoda > Insecta > Neuroptera > Myrmeleontidae > Brachynemurus > Brachynemurus nebulosus. The sequence continues at coordinate 27,404,867 of JAPWDM010000004.1, read as the reverse complement.
TTTGTTAATTTATACAATATACGTTTTAATTTCTACTTTAACCTTACACAAAATTATTAAAATTTCAAAAGCAAATAACATCCTTCCAGATTACGTGTTTTATTTATATATACAGTGGTGGAATACACGTGTGTTTCGCTTCTACGTGCATATGGTCAGCCAAGTATTGTCTAAAGCTGTACATATGTATGTAGTAAGCCAAGTAGCGAGCTATAGCTTGATAACAGATAACAAACAGTTGGTACCAAAGTCAGAACACGTTCGATGTTAACAATTCAGAAGCACAGGAACGAAACCGTACGAGACGGGACGATAGCCGAACTGCATTACACAACAAAATCAAATAAGAAACATCTGCCGACAATTCCCCAGCGATATTAACATTGCCTCACTTACTAAAACTACAAAGTATATTATTATTTTTGAAAATGGATTTTTATTAGTTTTAGAAAAGATTGCGTTTTTATATTAGAACACTAATATGGGGAATGGGAAGTCATCGTCACGCTGCGCTGCACCGTCCCAACGTGTTTAACTAACAGTAGTAACAATAACAAAAGATTCAATCGCATTGTGTGGGGTAGAAGCAAACGTCGTCATACTTGTAGTAGATGATATTCGAATCAAAAATCGAAGAGAATAGTGCCAAATAAATCTTATTTATTAAATAAAAAAGAAAGAAAAGAACAAAATAACGTGTTTTAAGTCAAGCGGCGGAAAAAAGAAATAAGTCGTCAAGTGCAAGTTGTACTTGCACAAACCGTGTTCCATACAATCAGCCGTAGGCAATTTAATGTAATAGCATATGAAAGTGGATAAAATATTTTTCGTGACTAATTTTTTTTTGAAATAAAATAAAACAATTTTGGATTTTAAAAAGATTGTACCTATATTTCTCTTGACCTATTTACGCTTACTAGAATGAGGCAATAATATTTATTGAATGCCACATTTAAGAATCTACTGACCCAATTAAAATTTAAATATGAATTTAAGGATGTTTGGGAGGTACAATCGGAGATAAAAGTACATGAAATTAGAAATTCGTGAATAATTGCGTTGTATAACACACTATGAGGTAAATAAATAGTTATCTTTGTTAAATAATAGCTATCACTACAACTGATTGTACAATACATCAAACTATAGCTCTCAGCTGAGTACAAGAGCTAAGTACATTCTGAAGAATTTCGGAGAATTTCAAAATGCTACGAGACGATTGAAAATTTAGTAGAATGTTCCTCATTAAATACTAAGGCCCCTGTGAAAATTTCAAACCGATTCACTAAGCCGTTAAAAAGTTTTTAAAAAAACAAATAAACTAATTTTACACACGTACTCTTATGGAAATTCGAAAACAGAACAGATTAAATAACTTTTTAACGGCTTAGTGAATGGGTTTGAAATTTTCACAGGGGCCTTAGTATTTAATGAGGAACATTCTACTAAATTTTCAATCGTCTCGTAGCATTTTGAAATTCCTCCGAAAAATCCTCAGAATGTACTCAGCTCTTGTAGTCAGCTGAGAGCTATAGTTTGATGTATTGTACAATCAGTTGCAGTGATAGCTATTATTTAACAAAGATAACTACTTATTTACCTCATAGTTTGTTATACAACGCAATTATTCACGAATTTCTAATTTCATGTACATTTATCTCCGATTGTACCTCCCAAACATCCTTAAATGGGAACGGTAATTTTAAGCAAATTTTGAGCTATAACATTAAAACCAGTGGAAACCAGTGAATTTTTAAAATCTTTACAGATGGCTCTTTAAAATGATACTTCACATTATATTAAGGTGGCTCACCAGTCCAGAAACTTCAAAAAATCGATTTTTTGTTTTTGCATTTTCTTATATACTTATCAGAAATCACTTTAAACGCGTTCTTCTTGAAATGACTTTTTTCTTCATTCAAATTAGCTCAAATTTGGACAGAATATTTACAACACATTTCGCTATTGGCTAAACCACAACCAGATTTTTCGGATAAAATGTGGCCATTGTATGACCATTTTAATCCCAAAAAATAGTAAAATTTCAGAACTTCTTTTTAAACTGCCACCATTTTGTTTCTATACAAGCAAAATTGCTAATTCTGGTTCCGCCAATAATGCTCCTGAGCTTCAAAATCCTATCACAAGTGGAAGCACCTTTTTTTTAGATACCTAACTACATATATATACCGGGTGTCCCATGGGAAGGTGTGAAAACTAATAAATTGGTATTTTGCAATAAGTAAAGGAATCAAATCAATGAATTTTCTGTTCAATAGAAATGAAAAAAACTACGTTTACACAGAAAAAATTATATGGTAAAATAAATACAAAAAAATGTCAATATCAATGGTATATGTTTTCAAAATGTGAACCATTTGAACCAACACGTCTTTTAAATGTCCCGTACTTTTTAACTCGACAATTCTCAGAGTTATTTGGAGGTGACAGATGTTTTCAATTTTTTTCAACGATAAGATAATTAAATCTTCACGTTCTGTTACCACCATTAGAAGGCTAATAGATGACTTTATATTTCTTTCTTGTGACAACTCTATACTATAAGTTAAACAAACAAATTAATACAGTTTACAATTAAAAATGTCTGTCATCTACAGGTGACACTGGGAATTGCCGAGTTAAAATTATCAATAAAATAACTCTGCAAGATCAAATAACTCAGTTGTCAAACAACTGAGAAAACATCAAAAGGACATAACCTTTAAATATCAATTGGATGTCAAAAAAGACAAACGGAAAACAAAATTAAAAAATTAAAATAACGAACCCCATACGAAAGAGGGAAAGTCAAAATCATGATAAAGTTGAACGAAGAAGACTAAATGCAACCCAATACTTACCGCATCAGGAAACATCAAGAACGCAAACAAGAATTCCATAGAAAATCATAGAAAAATGCTGGTATCAGTCACAAAAGGATTATGTAAGCCACAAAATTTTTGAAAAAAAAAATAACGTTATATATATATATATATATATATATATATATATATATATATATATATATATATATATATATATATATATATATATCCATCTATATATATTTGGAGCTGAGAAGCAAAAAAGATCTTGTCCAAAAAATTCAAAATTGAGATTTTTATGTATATATGGAACACATCGTAATATCTATATGTCTAAATAATGGGGTATTTGACAATTTTTTAAAAACCATCTTAGTGTGTTTATTACTTCTTACTAAACTCATAATACACATTTTTAAATTATTTTGTACTATATTTTTAATAAAAGTCACCGATAAAATTTTAGTTTTTAAAAAGATCGCCAAAACGATGCTTTCTGTGACGTCAAATCGAATGACGTCATTGGCTCTAAAACATTGAGTAGTAGTAGTAGGTCTAGTGATGAAAATTAATAATGAAAAATTTCTTTCATAGTTACCAAAAAAGTAAACAATTTTTTCCTTAACTACAATATAATACCTACATATTCGAACGAGCTTGTGACGTAAGCTGCTTTTGCTTGATGTTTTTGATTACGTCATTTTTAACGTAAATTTTGTAATTTTATTTAATTAAAATTTTTATATTTTTGAATGAAATAACATTCAGTATTATTATGCTTCGAGCAATTATTTAAAAATCAAAATAGATATTTTTTCAGCTACTGTCAAATACTCCATTGTATTTAGCCAAAAAAAATTTTTTCCCACTAAAAAATAGATCTAAAATATGTACCTTCAAACAAAAAGAATCATGTCGATTTAATTCGGCCATTTGTAATTTATTTATCCAATCACAGTGTTGCTTGAGTATGTTTAGTTCAAAATTTCAGTTAGAAGTGTGCTTCTGCTTGTGCTTTTCAACGTTTTTATTTTAGTTAAAATTTATAAAGTGGATAAAAAATATTATTTTTCAATTAAATATTTATTACTAATATTCTGCAAACAATTATACACAATTTTTGTTTAGTAATAAGAAAGTTATTAATGAATTTAAATTTGGAATTAACAACGATAGGGGTGACCAACAGAGGCACTAAGACTTTTCCGAATTTTTTGTTTCTCTATAAAATATTAAATCAATGAATTGTTGCACGTTTTATTTAAAATCTGTTAGATACTTTGTTTTTTGTTTATTTTTTAAATAAAAAGAAATCTGCAATAGACGTGTTGTTTTTATTTACATAAAACTTATACAGCCCTACAATAATGTCTTTATAGCAAAAAGTATTATGTCCATTATAAAATTAGGCAAATTAAATTATGTCCAATATGTTTAAGCAAAAAACATTATGTACAACAAAAAAATATAAAAAAAAAAGATTTTTTTTTAAATTTTCTGATTAAAAAAGTATAATTAATACGTTTCAAAATTAACTTAGTATCCGTTTTACAATAAATTTTGTATTTTGATTTCATATTTAATTAAATAACCATTTTTTTTAATTTCTGAAAAAAATGTCTTCTGTGACTAGATCTTTTTTGCATCTAAGCTCCAGATATATACATATATCTATATATATCTATATATATCTATATATATATATATATATATATATATATATATATATACATATATATATATGTATATATATGTATATATATATATATATATATATATATATATATATATATATATATATATATATATAGTTAAGTATCTAAAAAAAGGTGCTTTCACTTGTGATAGGATTTTGAAGCTTAGGAGCATTATTGGCGGAATATTTTTTTTTGTAATATATATAGGCTATCAAGGAGCTAACAACGAATTTTATTTTAAAGAAGTTGGTATTGCTGCAGAAAATTCAGATGATATATCTTATATTCGATGCACCGTTTCAAATTTCAAATTTCTATGTTACCTAATTTTCGAGAAACCCTTTGTTGTGGAAGGATAGACGGACACGAGAGTGATCTTACAAAGGCGCTTTAATTTGCTAGCTTGACATGTATTTCAAGCTTTACACATTTTTTCCTATTATATTATCACACTTTTCTTATATTTATTTGTAGGTAGATAATATTACGATTTTTGTTGTTGTTTAGAGAAACCTAAGATAAAAAATAATATTTCAACAATTAAATGGTGAATAAGAATTGAAAATACGTCCAATTTTATTCTACGAACTACGCCAAACTATGTTTGAACATTTTCGTGACTTTAAAATAATAGTTTAATAGAGAAAACCAGACATTTGTTCCCGGTTTTGAATTACGTTATCTCTTCATTTACATATAATCCCTCGAAGTGCCGCCTCGCTTTTTAGCCTCCTTGGCGAGGTGAAGGTGACACGAACTCCTAGCGCTTCGCGTTTAATGAACATTTAGTTTACTAGATATAAAAATATATTAAACATAAGTTAGTTATTATATAGTACAGATGGAAAATAAGGGATTAATTAAGAAGGATATCTTTACTGAATAATTTTTCTTTTATTAAAGGATTTATTACTGATATCAGTGGTATCTGATGAATTAAAACCAATCACATTTCTTTCATATAATCCAGTTTCACCATTCGAGTTGGATAGGGATGCAAGCTTTATTTGATTAAATGATCAGTGAAGTGTGCCCTTATTTTTCACTAGTAGTGTAAGAGCATTTCGTACCATAGAATGTATAATGAGTTATCAAACGAATACATTACTCGTTGTTTTCTTGCTTGTTTTTTTTTTCTTTCCCGAGTTTTCTAGTTTTAATTTCCATAGCAGGAAATCATGCAACATTTTTACCAACAACATTAAGAAAACGCCATTATATCATTAAAAAATCTACGAAAACCATTAAGACGAAAACTGGATTTTCTTATGCTCTTAATGTTTGTTAATTAATTGTTATCTGCCGAAAATTTAAATAGATTAGTACCTAAAGATCGTTGTTTCGTGATAATCGGATTTCTATTTATTATTATTTTAAATTCAGGTCTTATTCAAGAATTGATTAATATTCCTATATATAAATAGTTTACTGAAACTATTTATTTTGTGTTTAAATGAACTTTATTATGCATTACCTAGATATTTATCTAAATTTTATTTTATGGTGATAAAAATGCACCTTGAACTGCTTGAAATCAACTATAAAAATTTTGATAGTTCTGAAATGAAACTAGAGATGTCGATTTTCCAAAAAAAGGATCAATTTTTGGATCGATTTAAATCGAAATTAAAAAAGTGGATTCAAAAAAAATCGGCTAAAAAATAAATTCTGTGAGATTCGATCTAAAAAATCGAAATTTTGAAAAGTTTAATAAAAGTAGCTGATAATTTTTGTTAAGGGACTCAATTGATAGTGGGCACACGGGTAATATCGTGTAAAAACGCCTTACATTATATTTGTAAAGGCGATGAGTTAACTTTTCAATTATAATTATAGCAAATAATGCAATTGAATATGTAGGACGAATACCACGGACTGAACCAAGTTTATTCAAAAATTTCAAATTCCCTTTTGTGGGAAAGGAATCGTTTGCCAGATAGGTGGTTTTCCTTCCTCTTGTATGAATTGTCTTCTACTGGACAAGATAGTGCGTGTATGTATGTAGTTAAGCAGAGCCATATGAGGCGTTCGTTGATGACAACGAGTAAAAAGTAACAATTAACAATAACGTTTTTGGTGTTTCGATTCTTTAAGCTTGGATTAATCGATTTTCGATTAATTAATTTAAAATCGACATCTCTAAATGAAACCACATGAGACGTTACAAATTTAATTTTGCAACACAAGGAAACAAAATTAAATCCGAAATCCGCTTTTATCAATCAAACCTTACAAATATTTAATTTTTTCAACACAATATTTTCAATGAGCTAAATAGAGATGCGTCTATTGGAAAAGGAAAAATTAAATAAGCGATTATTTATATATCAGTAACTGATGTAGCAACTCGAACGTAGATTTTTCCAAAAAAACCATCTAATTCAACATTCGAAATATTATGATTATAACGAGTTTAGTTCTACCACATCGAATATCAAAGAAAAAATATGAATGGTAGGTAATAACAATTATAAAATTCACTTTGAATTGTGAACCGAATGTTAACGTTTTTCAACAATGTCGAACGAATTGTTAACGCTTTTCAACAACTGGGCTACACGAGCATTTTTAACACCGATGTTGAACGTAAAATAACACTAGAAATATTGACAACATTGATATGAATTAAAATGGATACACGTAGCGAAAATTATCGCCCGTTTTAAGAACAGACTTGCGTCCTTCAAGTCATAACGCCGGTGGATGGACTCGTGTCTATAATTGCGATGATAAAAAGCGTTTATGACTGGCTGCACAAGCGATTAATAACGCCAGTAACGCAGTATACTGATTGGTGCTTTGTTGACAATAAATATTAATCTTGACAAATTTTTATCTTTTCATATGTATCCATATTACCAGAAAATGAATACATATGAATGTATGTGAAACGGCCGTCAGAGATTTTTAAAAGCAGAATTAATCACCTGTCAATACACTATCTATGTACGGATGGAGATTATATAAAATGCTGCGTTAAAAAACGCTCGTGTAGCCAGTTCTTTTATGAAATCGGCTTCATTTAAGGGGATCGTAAAGTTAATTCGGCATAAAAAAGGCCCATTTTGAGAATTTTTTCAGACGCTACAGGTAATACAAATTTAATTAATCGATCGTAACATTATAGTACAACATACGAACAACATTTCTTGAATTTTTTAAAACAATAAAATATAAATAATTAAGCCAACGGCAGCAAATCTTCGGAAGCGCCTCGAAAAAAAGTTGTCTGTCGGTGAACAACATAACTCATGAGTGGATCATCCGAAATAAAAAAAAAAAATATGATATCATTAGATAACCGTTTTCATAAGCTATCCCTGGGAGGAATTTTTTTTTCGATTTTTTAATTTTTGGTGACACTTAGAAGTAAAAACACCGATTTTCGTCTAAAAAATGGACTTATTTGTTATTGTAAAATTAATAATTATAAAAAATTAAAAAAAGCTACCAGGGATACCTGGTATCCCTGGTCATTTATGTAAGGAAGCTGTCTACAAAATTTCAAAACAATCGGTCTAGTAGATTTTGATTTAAACAGTTCACCGGTTTCAAAAATAACAAATGCCAGAAAATCGCTTTAAAGTTTTGTATGTTTGAAAATGCAATATTAAATATGAACAATTTTTTCATATCTACGTCATTGGTTACAGTATTCATTAGTGAAGTTACAAAGACCCATCGATGAATAAAATAATTCAGGGATTCCGAGAGCACAAAGCCACGTACCTGCTGATCAGGGATAAATAAAAGTGTCGGAGTAACAAACGCTCAAAGTTCTATATCTAAGTTAGTTTTACTCCGATTTGTTTCAAATTTTGATACAACAATCTTAAGATGCTGTACAATCATATGAAACAATAAAAAAAAAGAAAATTTTTTTTAATACATTATCATCTCCTTAATGCCTAATTAAGAGCGTTTATTTATCGTTCGTACAGCCCGGGTACAGCGCTAAAAAACGTTAATTGCCGCTTAAAAATCGACGTTAAAACGCTCGTGTAGCCTTACACTAAATATTTTTATTCGAAATTAAATTTCAAAATTTTCACCCAAGTTGTATAGTATGTTGTTTATTTACTAAAATAGTAGCCTCAATTTATAATTATATATATATATATATATATATATATATATATATATATATATATATATATATATATATATATATATATATATATATATATATATATATATAGATGTATATATATATATATGTAAATATATATATATATATATAATATATATATATATATATATATATATATATATATATATATATATATATACATATAAGTAAAATTAACATTTTGAGAATGTACTTTTACTGTTCAAGGGAGTATATACAAATTTTAGAAGGTAATATCTTTGCCAACTATAAATATTGTAGTAAATGAATAGTTAAATATAGGTTTTCACTGTATTTCAAGTGACTAAAATGTTGTCATGCTTGGATACTTCATTACGAACGACATTGCTCGGTTAGAAACGTACTGGCCGTAGACGTAACTATTTACCTATTAATGAATATTCATTTATCAGTGGAGTCTCTTTCAGTTACGGATGAAAGTAGAATTATCTGTTAAACCTGGACGATAACTTTGTGAGTATACTTACATAGACATTCTCTACTATACATTCATAGAGATCAGAAACAGGTATAAAGTACACGTCTTTCATTAGTAATGCTATTGAAACTCGATGACGTAATAGGTCTAAATGTAAACATAATTTGCTAGATTTTTGGTGTGATGAAACAACAAAGTGTATCAGGACTTACAGGATGAGCGACAGTGACACTAAAGTGTTTTATTTTTGCGGGGATAGTTGAATACATTGAAAAAAACTGAACGGTTACTGTTACTAAAGAAATGTTAGTTTTGTTGATATAGTTTATCTAACTTTTTACAATTCATGTAACGTAAAAGCCCCCATTATGGAACGGTATCTAATACTGGGACAGTTTTGACATTTACATATTTATTTCTTTAATGAAGTAAGGAGATATTAAATGCGATGTGAATTTAAATTGAAAACAATCATTCTATTAATAATAATTTTTATTATCAGACGTTTCTTTCAGAAATAACTTCATTAATATGTAAATATCAAAACTGTTCCAGTATTAGATACCGTTCCATCATGGGGGCTTTTACGTTATAAGTAAACATCCAAACAAATGAAAATAAGTTACAATATGTTTGACTAAAAATGTTCGACTAAAAATTTCATTAACTGACACTATATTTTTACAATAATATAGATTGATAGCATCACTAACTAATACACTATATTGTGCTATGAAATAAAAATATTTGTTAATGCAACAAAAATATTTCTAAAAAATTAATAAGATTTGACTTTGATCTATTCATCAAATTGATGGTTTTAGCAATTTTTCAATACATCTATTTTAATTTTTATTTAACAGTATCTATAAAAAAAAAATTATTCTGTCTATTTTCGAGGAAAATAGAAACATCTTAAACAATTTGTTCCTTATAAGACAACCAATTATAGTAGATATTTAATAAATAAGAATAAATAGTATTGATGGTTCTATTACGCAATGAGTAGAAGAGCTGGATGTTTAATTAAAACAACACAGATATTACTGGTTCGAATCGTACATGTTTCAAATAACAATTCAAGTACGTAGTCAATATTAAGTACCTTCAAAGAAAATTATCAATCTTGCATCCAAGACTTATTCTACCAACCAACAATTCTCCGAGGTCATTAGAAGCATTATTTTTGGTTCCTGACAACTAAATAAACCTATAATGTTTTTGTGTAATAATCAATATAAAAACGCGGTCCAATTCCTTTCCTTGAGCGAATGGAGTAAGAGAGGGATTCGAGATTGGCGAATAATTTGTGTAACCAGCCGTAAAATACTGCTACGTTAAAACCTGGACATTATAAATACTAAAAAGTAGAATATTTTATCTTAAATTTGGCTCATCCATTTAATCTCCCGAACGTACCAGACCTTTCAGTCAGATTGCGCTAACCACCAAGATATCACGCGAACGACCATTTCAATTTTATTAAGTCGATAGGATATAGTATTACCTCAGAAAGAGAAGGAATCTTTCTCTCACGGTACTCACTCCAATAAAGGAATTGGGCGACATTTTTATTAACGTAGTTGCTCTGAGATAGTCAGGTACAAAAGTATATCTTTTATCTCTAAATTTTTCTTTTATCAAAAAGTAAATAATGTATTAATATTCTTCGGTGATGATGTTTGTATACCACTTTTTTTTTATTTAATTTCCATACGATTATGTTGTAGCAATATAAAAATATTGTTGAAAAAGCGTTGCAAAGACGTTGTAAAATGATATTTATAAATTATATTTCAAAAACGGCGTGGTGAATAATTTTTATCTCTTATTAAATATGGTTTGTAACTTTGTATTTTAAAACATATTAAATTTTTATCAAATTGCTTTGACACGTTTTCATTTTAATCAAAAAAAAAAAAAAAAAAAAGAAAAAAAAAACACCTTTTCCATAAGAGCCCGTGTTAAAACTACAAAACTTTGAAATCGTTTTCCTCAAAATTGCGGTGGTCAATTTTTTTTTTTTCGGTAAATGCTCGTATTATTAGCACCTACTGAATTAAATAAATATCTAGAGAAGTTTCGTTAAAATTCTTTGAAAAAATGGTTTTATCGACCAATTACCTTAAGTGATGGAGTAACAATTTGATGTTGCTGCCTTCCGGATTATTAGTTTCGATGCATCTTCTTTCCGAAAGCATGAAGAACAATGGTATATTGTACAACAAGTGGGAAAAGAGGCTTATTTCTCACGAATATGAGTTTGTTGCGCGAGCCCACAGGGCGAGTACAACAATTTGTATGAGTGAGAAATAAGCTTTTCCCACGTATTTTACACTATACTTTTTCTACAAGCACATTTTTTTTTTCGTAAAATTTAACATAAATAATTAAAAAAACGCCGTGAGCAGCGGGGCCCCATCACGGTAGTCGAATTTTCTCCTTCATCTTCGGTATTGAATGTCTACAAGCGAAATGTGATTGAAAGTCTACAACCGAATTGTCATTTTGTTGGTTTCAAAACTGGTGATGAGTTTTCGGCTGATCGAGGCTTTAAAAAAAGGTTTTAAGTATTTAAGGGCTGTATCTCAGTAAATTTCAATTTTGTACCGAAAACAGGTAGCAGAAAAAAAGCCAACACAATTCGTACGAGGACATTCCTGCCCATGCTTATCCGCTAATTGCCTTTATGTTTTAGTTTTAAATATTAAATAAAAAAGAACCTTCAATAATAAACTGGAAGGCCTTTATAAAGATATTTTTTCTTTCCAAAAAAATCCAAAATTTCTATTTTATAAATACTAAAAATCCAAAATTCCTAATTTATAAATAAACAGTGACTTTAATAACATTTTTAAATTACTTAATATGTATGTATTTCATTTGTCATAAAAGTAAGTTCACTTTTTTTTAAATTTTTTAAAATTACTATTCGCCTACTTGTATTTAGAATAAACATAATGCTTTTAAAACACATTTAACAATAGCATTCAATTCCGATGTAAAAATGGGAGAAGTGGGGGGAAAAGTGATGCGGACTCCCTACAAGGTACTAGCTGGATACTAACTGAATACACGTACAAAATTTCAGCCCTCTAGGTTTCCTTATGGAGTCTCTAGACGTGTTAGAAAACAAGCAAAAAAATTAAGGAAATATTGGCGTAAAAATCGTGGGGGTAAGGGTTAAAAGTTGAAACCTCCAAAAAACAGTGTCTGGCTATTAGCTTAACCTGTACACCAAATTTCAGCCCTCTAGGTTTATTTGGGGAGATTTTGACCCGAACGAAACTGTTAAAAAACAAGAAAAATCATGTTCTTTTGGGTATAAAAATGGTGAGGGTAGGGGTTAAAAGTCGAGACCCCCAAAAGGCACCCCCTTGATACTAACTCAATCCGAATACAAAATTTCAGCCCTCTAGGTTTATTCGGGTGACCTGTGCGAGTGGTACAAACTTCGAAAACGTCGAAAATGCATGAAATTGTAGCTTAAAAATGAGGGGGGTGGGGGTAAAATATTAAAACCTCCAAAAAGCACAACCTAGGTACGAACTTTATCAACACACCAAATTTCAACCCTCTACGTTAATTCTGGGGGGCTGGGGGCCTGTTAGATCCGGCGAAAATCGTTTTTCCCCCCTCTACTCCCACCATATCATCCTAGGAAGCTGAATTTTGGATATGTTGTAGATAATTGACCGAAACATTATTTAAAACCGGTTTGGAAAAGTTTTATTGCTTTTCCGCCCCCCACCACCCCCTTAAAGGTCGGGTCAGAAAAAAAATTTGCCCAAAATTTGACCCCACTTTGATAGTATGAGGTGCCTCGAAAATGAGCCCCATTTACCAAATTTCATCTCTTAACTTCCATAGGGGGGCCCTACACAAATTAAAAGGTGGCGGGAAAATATATATATATATATATATATATATCAGACATTTTTTTTTTCTACATATTCGTGTTCTACGGGTCCGAAAACGGATAGCGCCCCTACTCTCGCCTCTCGCAGCTCTTATCGTATAGACTGTATAAGTCTAATTTTTCGGAGAAAATTCGACTAATAAAATTTAAATAAGTAGTAAAAAAATTTTAAATTTATAATGTTAGTGGTAAGATGTTCAAATTTTTGCCAAAGCATACTTTGAAACTATAGAAACAATAATAAATAATCAACATACATTTATGTATATTTTTAGAATTACATATGACATTATATATTAAATCAGACATAGGCAACTTTTTAGTCGAATTTTCTCCGAAAAATTAGACTTATACAGTCTATACGATAAGAGCTGCGAGAGGCGAGACCAGGGGCGCTATCCGTTTTCGGACCCGTAGAACACGATTATGTAAAAAAAAAAGATGTCTGATATATATATATATATATATATATATATATATATATATATATATATATATATATATATATATATATATATATATATATTTTCCCGCAACCTTTTAATATGTGTAGGGCCCCCCTATGGAAGTTAAGAGATGAAATTTGGTAAGTGGGGCTTATTCCGATGCACAACAATACTATCAAAGTGGGGTCAAATTTTGGGCAAATTTTTTTTCGGACCCGACCTTTAAGGGGGTGGTGGGGGGCCGAAAAGCAATAAAACTTTTCCAAATCGGTTTTAAATAATGTTTCGGTCAATTATCTACAACATATCCAAAATTCAGCTTCCTAGGATGATATGGTGGGAGTAGAGGGGGGAAAAACGATTTTCGCTGGATCTAACAGGCCCCCAGCCCCCCAGAATTAACGTAGAGGGTTGAAATTTGGTGTGTTGATAAAGTTCGTACCTAGGTTGTGCTTTTTGGAAGTTTTAATATTTTACCCCTACCCCCCTCATTTTTAAGCTACAATTTTATGCATTTTCGACGTTTTCGAAGTTTGTACCACTCGCACAGGTCACCCGAATAAACCTAGAGGGCTGAAATTTTGTATTCGGATTGAGTTAGTATCAAGGGGGTGCCTTTCGGGGGTCTCGACTTTTAACCCCTACCCCCACCATTTTTATACCCAAAAGAACATGATTTTTCTTGTTTTTTAACAGTTTCGTTCGGGTCAAAATCTCCCCAAATAAACCTAGAGGGCTGAAATTTGGTGTACAGGTTAAGCTAATAGCCAGACACTGTTTTTTGGAGGTTTCAACTTTTAACCCTTACCCCCACGATTTTTACGCCAATATTTCCTTAATTTTTTTGCTTGTTTTCTAACACGTCTAGAGACTCCATAAGGAAACCTAGAGGGCTGAAATTTTGTACGTGTATTCAGTTAGTATCCAGTTAGTACCTTGTAGGGAGTCCACATCACTTTTCCCCCCACTTCTCCCATTTTTACATCGGAATTGAATGCTATTGTTAAATGTCTTTTAAAAGCATTATGTTTATTCTAAATACAAGTAGGCGAATAGTAATTTTAAAAAATTTAAAAAAAAGTGAACTTACTTTTATGACAAATGAAATACGTACATATTAAGTAATTTAAAAATGTTATTAAAGTCACTGTTTATTTATAAATTAGGAATTTTGAATTTTTAGTATTTATAAAATAGAAATTTTGGATTTTTTTGGAAAGAAAAAATATCTTTATAAAGGCCTTCCAGTTTACTATTTAAGGTCCTTTTTTAATATTTAAAACTAAAACATAAAGGCAATTAGCGGATAAACATGGGCAGGAATGTCCTCGTACGAATTGTGTTGGCTTTTTTTCTGCTACCTGTTTTCGGCACAAAATTGAAATTTACTGAGATACAGCCCTTAAATACTTAAAACCTTTTTTTAAAGCCTCGATCAGCCGAACACTCATCACCAGTTTTGAAACCAACAAAATGACAATTCGGTTGTAGACTTTCAATCACATTTCGCTTGTAGACATTCAATACCGAAGATGAAGGGGAAAATTCGACTACCGTGATGGGGCCCCGCTGCTCACGGCGTTTTTATTTATTATGTTAAGCCGTGGGAAACTATTTCGCACGCTCTTTTCCGCATTGTGTGGGCAATTGTTAATTTTTACATACAGTTAGCCGTGCGCAAAATGTTACTTTTAATAGTAGGAGTAGAAAAAAGCTTTTTTTGAATTCAAAATATTCTAAAGAAGTTTTCTCAAGTCAGAATTCACCTTTAAAATGTTCATTTATAATACTAGAGGTGTTACATTTCATGTGGAATAACAATAGAGAATAGGATATATGTAAACATTATACTGGTCAACGAATAATATTCAGTGAACCGCTTAATAGGTAATAATTTTCGTAACAATTTTCAGCTAGGTTTACACTAACACATACAGGTAAAGACTGAACGTACAAGGTGTTTCAAGCAACTAGTTACATTTTAACATGGGGAAAATTAGTTTGGATCGAAGGTGTTCTTTTTTGTTTTTATTAAATATTTTGATATAAAAAAAAGAAAATGATATTACAGAAAAATAATGTTTTAAAGTAATTAAAAGTCAAATCAAACATTGTACAGTGGATCCTCAGTAATCCGACAAACGTGTTGCAAGGCAGTGTCGAACTATCGAACTTGTCGGATTATAGAGTACTGCCTAAGACCCTCTATAATCCGGAATTTTTTTACAAAAGAGTACCTTGTAATTCGACAAATTACAGATCCAATGATAAGATTCTATATGTTATTATCTGAAGTACAAATCATACTTCATTAATAATAGACATGTCGGATTACAGGGGGTGTTGGATTAGACAGAAGCCGGCTTACCGGGGGTCCACTGTAATAATTATAACGCCGGCTTAGTGTGTAAGCCTGTTAACGCAAATTTGGTTAATTTTACGAGAGAAAAAAAATACTATTAAGACTTTAGAATCAAACAAAGCAAGTATGCTTAGTGTATACTTAACCTAACACATGCAGATATTGTGAAGTCAGTAGAACTTTTGTAAAAATCTAGATTTGGCGGTTTTACTCATATGTTTTTTCGTTCTCTTTCGAATGGTGTATAAATGTCAAATTCACCCCAAATAGAGTTGTCAGGTTTATACTCTAAGCCAACTATAAGTAAATATTAAATTAATATTCAAACTTACTATTTAATAGTCGATAATATTTAGTAAAAATTTTTACATTCATTGTTATTTATTGTAATTTTCAAAAAATTCCATTTTAAATTAAATACTAAAGGTACTACATAAAAATCAAATCAACTAATATTACAAATGCGAAAGTGAGTTTCTTTGTCTGATTGGCTTTCACACCTAAACCGCTTAACCAGTAAATTTAACACAGACGTAGCTTGCGGGACACAGTAACAAAATTTGTGTTAAAATTAACACATTTCGCATGTCCACTCAATTGTTTGTGTTATTTTACCACAAAGCATATGTGTCAAATCTTTACACAAGATTTGCGTCAATGATATATTTTGTGTGTTAATTTTTCAGATTTATCAGAGTTAGTTGTTAAACTTTTTTATTCAATATTTTACTTCCACTGCAGTTTAAGATATTTGAAAAACGTCAAAAATTATAACGATTTTGTTCATATATTATTATAAATGAGACTTAAAAAACACAAAGTAAGTCAGTCCTTTGTAAAAATTTTTATTTGTTCCATATATATCTACCAAAATATATATAATAAAAAACATGAGAGTAGTTCCTATTATTAAACAAAACCGAAAAATTATAAGTTTTTTCAGTTATTGACGAATATAGTTTTATTAAACGTTTAAAAATGAAACAATTTTCTTACATTTTAAGGTTATTTTATTACAGATTCAGTTACAAAAAATTATGTAAGCTTACGAGATTGTATTTTATAATATAATATATAATCTCGTAAGCTTACATAATTTTTGTAACTGAATCTGCAGCAAAATAACCTTAAAATGTAAGAAAATTGTTTCATTTTTAAACGTTTAATAAAACTTTATAATATATTATAATATACAAATCTCGTAAGCTTACATGATTTTTGTAACTGAATCTGTAACAAAATAACATTAAAATGCAGGAAAATTGTTTCATTTTTAAATGTTTAATAAAACTATATTCGTCGATAAATGAAAAAACTTATAATTTTTCGTTTTTGTTTAATAATAAGAACTACTCTCATCTTTTTTATTATATATATTTTGGTAGACATATATTCTAATGAATTTTATGTGCCTATAACATTCTTTTTCCCTATACAAATATTATGTTGCTTCTTTGTTGTCCAAAACAGGTTAACATTTTTATTCTGTTGAATCGAAATTTGTGTTAATATTTTCATTTAACACAAACACGAAATGTTACATTAACGCAGGGTTGTGTTACTTATTTAACACAAACATTTTAACCACTAGTTTTTTTTTTACGCAGAACACAAATTTTTTTACTGTGCAGAGGCTTATAGGTTATAGGTTACTTTTTATTTTGAGAAAATATTTTATGCTCCAGGAAAAATGTATTAAATTATAACACCTGACAATTAAAAAATGGACAGTTGATTTCAAACTTTGTATATTATTAACAGAAGGGATGAAAAAGGACCCAGACTACTTTTTACCCTGGGAAATTATCTCAATACCGTGGGAAATCTCATTCCAGTGGAAAAATATTTTTTAAATGAATCAAAAAAGATTTTTTGAGTTTGTTAGAACTTAGCATATTGTTAGCAGAAAGTACGATATACAGTGACAAACATAGGTTACTTTTTACCCCGATAAAATATCTCACTCCCACAAGGGAAACTGAATTTTAAACGAAACAGTAAAATATGGTAACTGACTTTTAAAAAAAGGATGATTGATTTCAAACTTTGCATATCGTTTACAGAGGCGACGAAAAAAGACATGGAC
This sequence comes from Brachynemurus nebulosus, assembly GCA_035578155.1. NCBI lineage: Eukaryota > Metazoa > Arthropoda > Insecta > Neuroptera > Myrmeleontidae > Brachynemurus > Brachynemurus nebulosus. The sequence continues at coordinate 27,386,964 of JAPWDM010000004.1, read as the reverse complement.
TACCTTCTACACGGAGAGAAAACTCCTATAGAAATTACTGTGCTCAGCACGACAATCGATTTGTAAAAGACGGACATATTCAATTCTGTAAGGTAAAAATATAAAAATTATAATTAATCATAGAAAATTTAAAGGATAGAATGTTCTTTCCGTAATGTTATCTCCGTAAAATTTGTAAAACAGCACAGTAAAAAGTACCATTGCCGACAAAAAAATAATTTTTAATTGTTTTTATTAAAAAAATTACCATGCTAGTAACAGAAAGAAGGTTGGTTGTGTTGGGAACGCTGTTGAAATATACCTCACTCAAAGCGAGTTACATGCGAACCATAGGTGTGACCTGTGGAAGACCAACGTGGTCGTACGGGTCGCAGCAAGCACCTTGATTTATCAGACTGTATTAGAAGCAGCTAGCAGTCAGTTTCTCTTTGACTCTCTCAGGATGATGTCAGCGTTTAATTCATCTTTTTGTTATTTCACTATTTTTAGTATTAATTAGAATATATTGTTGGCGATCATTTTTGTATGCATGTTTTTACAGGTACAGCGCAACCAACATAAGGTCGCGAGTCAGATGCGCAAATGAAAGAGTACGACAACAAGAATTAAACTATAATATATGTATATGCATAAGAGTGTGATAAAAGTTGTGTTAGCACCACATTAAATTTTACCATGCTAGCACATATTTTTTATTTTGGTCGTCGATCGCGTACGGATTATAGGGGAGCACGGTAATTTTTCTGAAATTTTCTCTACAAAAATTATAGGATTTTTCTCTCCGTGTACCCTGAGAAAATATCTAAATTCTTATTCCTATAGGAAAATATATTTTAAACGATATAAAATAGAATCATTGACTTCATTCGAACTTTGCCTATTGTTATACGAGTGTTATAGCCTATTTTTAATCCGTGGAAAGCATTTTATTTCTGTGGGAAAATTCTACATAAAAGTGCATTTTATACATTTTAACATGTCATAATTTCAAAAGGCATGCGGGCGAAGCCACGGATAAATGCTAGTAGAAACTAAAATTTTCTGTTGTTAAAATTTGTATGTTCTTACTTCTCTGAAACAAACTGTATACGTGTAGTAATAGATCCATGTTTGGTACTATGTGGCAATAGGATTATTAATACGTCAATCTAGTCAGTATAGTGTGATAATCCGTGTTACTCGGTAGTCATTTTGGTGCGGTCATTTCTGTTGCTGATACACTATATACATAAATACATAGGATTTTCTATAGATATACAGGGAAAAGGTAGATGTAAATTTTATTGTATGAAGTTGAGATAAAAAAACTCAGAGTTACAAATTTCTGGAACCTCTTAATTATATCATAATAGCCTGTATCTGGTCCATATAAAATGAGCCTTTTCTATAATCAATAATTTTCTCTATATACGTAGAAAATTAATTTTGGCAGATAATTGATGCATTGTTCATATGATTGGAAAAAAATCATTTTTCGAGAAAACCAGATTTTGTCGGCTTTTAGATTGTTAAGAAATTTAAGAGGGTGGAGGAAATAATCGTATCTAATATTTTACGCAAATGTAAAACGTTTGTTATAGTCTTTTTTTGGATCAATTTGGAAGCCTAATTGTTAAAAGATAGTAGAAATAATTAGGCCATGTCTTGACTTCAAAAACTGAGTTTTACTTATCATCAAAACTTAACTACTCCCACTGATCTTTCGTTTTTCCATTAAACAGAGGATTAAAAATATTGGCGACCAAATTCCAAGTTCTTCCTAGATTACTCTGTCCATTTTTATCAAAAATTAAATTATAAAATGTACACCAAATGGTCAACCGGCATTTAAAAACACAGACATTTTTATCTATACATATGATAAAATTGTAACGAGACCATTTCTGTACATGGAATATTTTTTGAAAATTGTACTGGTACTGTAAATAGTTATTGATGTAGATACCAAAACAGCGATTTTTATAATTTTTGTCTGCCTGTCTGTCTGTCTGTCTGTTCACGCATCACGCAAAAACTATTGGGCGGATTTTAAAGAAATTTGGTGTGATGATAACTTATTACCTGGGTCAATATCTAGAATACTTTTTACTCCGGAAAAATTTCTCATTCCCACGGGAAAATGGAAAAACTATTTTGAGCATGTGCACACATTAGGCAAAAATTATTGGACGGATTTTAATAAAATTTGGTGTGGTGATACCTAGGGCAACATTTAAGATACTTTTTACTCCCGGAAAATGCCTCATTCCCACGGGATAATAGCAAAACCATTTTGAGCATGTGCATGCATTACACAAAAATTAATTATTATTCTTTGCAAGTTCTGTATAATTATTACACTTACATACTTCTCATTAAGTTTATAACAATGCTTTGCGCGAACGAGGTCGCGGGTACGGCTAGTAGTAAATAAACTAGACTTACCACTGTACAAAATTATTCAGTGTGCTTACCTGTAACAAAAAAATTAAACGTTATTATTTTATGTACCAATGAATTTAAATTAAATTTTATCAGATGTTATTTATTCAGAAGAAATAAGAACGAAGTTTTAAATATCATCTCCACAAATGAAATTTTGCAATTAAAATTCAACCACGGTATGTTCAATTTGTCTATTTTTAACAATATCTTAAAAATACAAACAAACAACTTAAAATAATTTTCAAAGCAAGCCCGCAACTCTTTCGCTTCAGAACGCTTCATACAAAAATATTTTCACTCCTATATAAAATAACATAACGAAAGATATAGATTACATTTGACACCGCAAGCATCAAGAATTATTTGAATAATTTATACTACATCGTAATTTTACATCGAAAATTTACGTAAGAATACGTAAGAAAGACAATAATGTGAACGACACATTCCATCGAAAACAAAAATTAACACTTAGTTAGATCATATATCTTTCATTCCATCGTCTATTTAATAAGAGTGGAGGGAGGAGGCGATGGTGTGAGTTTCATTCGTTACGCTATGATAAGATAACAACGATAAGTTAATTATTGATTGATAGAAGTGACAAGAAGTGGAAGAAAGTATCATGTACAAGATATAAAATGTCTGTGTATTATATTATTGCAAGTACCTACATGAATATAATGAAATTCATTACAAAATAAATGTATGTACTAATAATAGGTACGTGTATATTATATTGACATGGCGAGAATAACTGTGCCTTTAATACTTCATATGCGTTAATAGTATATTATTTAGCGAGAACCGTAAATGTTACTTTTGTGGTCTTGAATGCAGTTTGAGAATCCAAGGCTGAATGTTCATTTCTTTCCGAGATGACAAGAGTCAAATTTAAAAATATAGGGTTTTGTTTAACCGCAAATAACTCCTCAAGTGGTGGTATTAGACAAACTTTTGATTAAAGAAATTAGGGCTAAAAATCATTTTTTGTACCTGATGTACAATTTCCAAATGAGGAAAAACATTTAAATATTTTTAAGCCACTATTCTCAATTATGCAAGCTTTAAAACAATGTTTCTCAAACTTTTCTCATTTCGGAACACTTTTTAAATTTGTGCTACAGTGTAAATTTAGATTCTTGCTATATTTATTACCCGCGCAATTTAAACTAATTTGTATTAGATACGGGCTTTTATGTAGGGCTGTTTTAAACGATTTTTCTTGTTGTTGTCGCAAAGCCAAGGTTTCTTCCTGGCTTTGCGGCTTTTTAAGCCTGCTTCTGCGAGTCTTCCTCTTACATTTTGAGAACTAATTGGTTTCCCAATGTCATCCGATAAAGCCGCAGTGAGCTCAAAAGAAGTATTTTTGCGGTCCTTAAGTGAGTCACGGATAAGTTTTCTAACGTGGCGGTCAGTAGTAATGCGTTTTCTGCCCGTTCTCATTTTGTTTGTGTGAAAGTCAGTCTCCGCGAACCTTTCAATGCTAGATTGCACTGCACATCGTCAAACTTTTACTAACTTAGAAATCTTTACTTGAATCTTCCTTTCTTCACATAATATCTGGATTTTTATCCGTGTTTCTGCGTTAAGTTCTCATTGTTTCGGCATTTCGAATTACAAACTGTCTCTACTACACAAATAAACAACACCCAGCAGCTTCTTGTTATTCCGAAAGTTAATAAAAGGCTAACAAATAAGTTACATTATTTCTCAAAAAAATTCATATTTCATGTTTTGTGGACCAGGTGTTTTATAGTACCTTCATTTATCTATTGTTTAAAATTAACTTCTACTATTGCCTTTCATTCTATTATTAAACAGATAAGTCAGTTTTAAATTAATTTTTTAGTTACACGTGTTTTATGGGGATGCCTAATACTTTTGGCCAAGGCTGTATAACTCTTATAGGTGTCTTTTTTTTGAAACTTATTTTCTTTGCGCTAGATGTAAAAGTTTTGTTTCAGTATTTAAAAGTTTATTTTATTGCTTGGAAAAGTTTTTCATTATTCAATAAAATTAATTTTTGAAATTTAATTCATTTACATGAATACATTACAAAAATAGGAGATTTGGTCATGGTGATTATGGACCACTGGGTAAAAAGCTCATAGTAATTATGGGACCACTGGGACATAAGGTCAGAGTAATTATAGACCATTGGCTAGTGGTGGGAGAAAATCATTGACAGTTTCGAGGTTTCGACTATTAACAAAAAAATATGTTTCCTTTTTGTGATCAATTATATCAATTTTCGTTATGGAAAAAACGACATACCAACAAACCTAGTGGAAATTACATAATATGTGTCCTTGTTAATGACACTGATGGTTCATCACAAAATCGTCACAAAACCACCAGTCACCATTCTAAGACCGATAAAAATTCTGACATTTAATGTTAAACTAACGCTCTAGTTTCGCTATTAATCTAGTTTTTAAGTTAAATTATACATAAATCACCTGCGCAACATATAGGCAAAGTTATTTTTACCAATCATAATACTACATATGCATTGGTACGGGAGTACGGGTGAGTACGGCGGTTATAAATTCATGTACGCACATCGTTTTGTTATTTTCATGATTAAAATTTAAATTCCCTTCCTCATTTCAATAATTATTTAAACACAAAACCATAAGAACGCGAATTTTGTTAACAAACTTGACATTTATGGGGAAAATAGTTTATTGTTAAATTATTTAATACGAAACATATCAAACAATAGTAACAGCGAGTGAGTGAACAAACCAATGAGGGAGCAATAAGGGCAAAATGTGGGCGAAATGTGAGTTCTTAAAACCTTGCGATAACGTGATATGTTCATATATAGAGTGGATTTAAAATATTTTAATCAATATATTATGTTTTTGTTTATTTCACAGCTTAGAACTGAATGCCTGCACGTCTTACGGCGTACGCTTGACTGGAACGCAAGAGAGTACATATCGTTATCACGATCTATAAAATAAATTTCTTGAAAATTGTAACTAGACGGATGTTTGATTTGGTGTGAGTTGTGTACATTATTTACTGGAAAGTGATTCAATTTGATATGTACAATATAAATATTTATGTTTTTAAGATATTTGGTTTGCGAGAAATACAATAGCAGTTGACATTGTCGATCGTCTTTTAATACAAAAGCATCAGGTGTTAATTAAAATATCTGATACAGCGATTATTTTGCTAGTTTACCTGAGAAAATCATTAATTTCAGATGTTACATCACTTTGAAAAAAAATTTCAGTAGGGCAGCGTTTGGAGTCTCAGTTTGGTCGATAATTTTTTTCATTTTAGGCCTATTATATTTCCATAAATAACTGACGGATGACGCTGGCTAATGATAGGTACAAACACATAAAACGGTAAACACGTTTTGAAACATTACACGCGTTGTTCTCGAATCTACGTTTCTCCAAGCAGTAGGCAAGATAATCCAGCAATTTTCATTCGATTGATTCCGGTAGGTAACTTCTTAGATAGATTATCTAGTGGGATACATACGATTTTTGAAATTAGTTAACAAATATATTTTTTTGTAAATAAATTGAAGTTGATTTTTAAACTTTTTACTTCAAGTTGTTAGCTTTTGTAGATAACTCAGTACTTTTTAATAATCTATGTATCGTTTTTATAAAATTAATGTAAATAATGAAAAAAATTTATGTCTAGCTGCTGTTTGAAATTTGTTATGCTGTCCACAATGAATCTGTTCGAAAAAAAGCGTCTGCCCGCGTTGTACCATTTTGTATTTTAATCTGGAAAAACCCTTTCGTCGAGCGTGCGTAGGAAAGATAAAATATAAAGGTTAAGTCTTTTCTAAAATAAGATTGATCACAAAAAACGGAGTAAAAAAAATAAACTTATCCTTATTAAATTTATTGCTCAGGGAGATCTTAATATTAGGTGTACAACTAAGTTCTACTCGTATTCAAAAATGGCGTTATCTCACAGCCGGTTATAGGTTAATTATTAATACGTATATATACATACACAGCTGTTTTTACTCTGTCAATTCATCACGCTCTTAATATATTAATCTTCAATATATATATATATATATATATATATATATATATATATATATATATATATATATATATATATATATATATATATACATTATTGAGTTGAAAATGGACGTGAATAAATAGTGTGCATATCCGCCATTGTCTTCTATACGAATTTCATCAAGGAAAAAGTGCCGCTGAAGCTCAAAGAATAATCTGTACAACTTACGGTGACAGTGCTATTGATGACAGTACGTGTCCAAGATGGTTTCGGAAATTTAAAAATGGAGATTTCAATTTAAATGATAAACCACGCTCTGTGGCCTCCAACAATCAGTGACGAGGAATTGCAACAATTACTGGACCAAGATTCTGTGCAAACACAACAAAAATTTGCAGAAAAATTAAACGTCATTCAACAAGCTGTTTCTAAAAGATTACATGTTTTTTTTTTTTTTTTTTTTTGCAAAAAACGGTTAGAACCTAGTTGCACACCTAATATTTTTGACAAAAGCTTAAAATACAATACATCAATCCTATTTACAATCAAAAATAAGTTAGTATAAGTTGATATGTATTTCCATTTATAAATTTGCACTCGATATCAAAAACAAAATATGCTTTACGCAGATAATACATCAATGTTTATAAAATATATTCTTTGGATTTTGTAAATAAATACTCATAGTTCATGTATATAGGGAAAGAAGAAAATTTTTGATAAATGGGAATGAATGGGAAGTTTTCAAAACAACCGAATGAATAATGAGGGAGAAGGTCAAAACATTATAGGCTAATGTACATACAGACATAGAGACCTTATTTATATACATACATAGATAATCGCATATATGTACGAAACTTTAATTATTAAAACTATTAACATACATCTACACATCTGAAACACATAGACACCAACGCAATTCTTTATGCCAAAGAGAATATTTATTTTGAAAGAAACTCATCGAATGGAACAAGATTCTTTAGACAGTTCATTTAATACATTACGTGGGGTTAGGGTTGCCAGGCGTTCGGATAAAGCTGGACACAGTCAGGCTTTTTGGTTGCGTGTCCGGCCAAATTAAACGGTGTCCGGCCTGTCCGGCTTTTGTTAGGCTTTTTAAATTTGACGATTTTTTTTTTATATTTGTCATGTGTTGGTTTCCGCTACGCCCGTGATTTGATTCATGAATCCTATTTAATTTTTTTTTTTTCGTAATTCAGATTGTTTTCAGAGTTCCTTACTATTTCTTAATATTATGTTTCCATTCCGGGTCATAATGCAAATGTTGAAAGAGTTTTTTCTTTAATAGATCAACAATGGTCAAAAGAACGCAACAAATTAAATGTCAATACTATAGCCAAAATGTTGGTTGTACAATTTAATTTTAAAAATTTGACTTATAAAGAGTTTTATAACTCAATTTTAAAAGAAAATGAGCTTTTAAAGCAGATGTCTGCCAATGAAAAATATTGATTACTTTATGTTACAATTAATTTAAAGTTTATTTAGTTCATTAGTGTTTTCTCTAATTTTGTTTTTCATTGCAAATTGCTACTATTGCCATGCAATTATTGAAATTAATATTTTAATGAATATTGAATGATTAATAATATAGAGAACTGATTCACTCAATTTTATTGTTATTTCAATAGAATTTAAGAAAACTTTATGGTAATTGATAAAAAAGCCTTGTTTTACTTTTAAAAAAATATATCTAAGACTAAAAAATTAAGGGTATCCGGCTTTTTTACCCAAATATCCGGCTAAACTGGCTGATCTGTCCGGCTTTTCGGTTTTAAGATCTGACAACCTTAGGTGGGGTTATAAAATATTTATTTTAGAAGCTATTTTGTTTATATTACTGCTTACAGATGGTGAAATTTTGAATGTGATTTTTGTAGTAGTAAGAAAATTACGGAAAATTAATTTTAATACAAAACTCTTATAACAAAAATTAAATGCTTTTTTTGAAAGAATGGGAAAAATTATATAAAAAATAAAATTTCTTTCATAATAAACTTTCAATTAGTCAAACGGGGAAATAAAACAGGAGTTAAAAAAGAACTAAAGGTAATTTTTTGATTTCACCTCAAAAACCAGCTTATTAACCTAACTATTAGGGATAACTATCTAAGGCCGCGATTTTCAACCTGTGGTACGCGTACCCCAGGTTCTTAGGGGTACGTGAAAATATTATTGGTAATGGCGAATACTACAAAAATATAAGATGCTTCAATTAAAAAAATCATAATTTAAAAAGGAAAATGGAAGAAAAAGAAAAGAAATTACATGTTCTAAAATTCTTCAGTACCAACATTCTTTTTCATTTAAAAAGGGTTTGAAAGCATATCATAATTTTAATTTGAGTAGGCGCCTCGTTATTATAAGTATTGAGTTTTATGTTAAAACTAATTAACCACCACCTATCACGGAGAGTAAAAGTATCGAATATTTAGTGTGTAGCACACTAAAGTGATCACAGACCAAATATTCTAAAATTATTGTTGACTTACATAATAAAGATTAGAGGGCCAGCACTAATAATTAAATAAATTATTCTTTTTTTAGTGCGAGCACTTTAATCTACTGTGAAGTCAATAATAATTTTAGAATATTTGGTCTGTGATCACTTTAATGTGCTACACACGAAATATTCGAAATTTTTTCTCTCCGTGTATAATTATTTGTTATTGTTATTTAAGATCTTATTACCTACTATAACCTCAAAAAGGATTGTGAAGAAATTTGTGATAAATAACAACACTATGGTAATAAGAACTTGAAGACTCCATTTTACGAGATAGGGAGTTCTCATAAATGAAAAATCTCCTCAAGGCGTACGTGAGAGAAAAAAGGTTGGGAACCGCTGATCTAAGGATTCTAGATAGTTTTACAAAAAACTATCTAGAATCCTTAGATCAGCTATCAAGTTTTATATTCTGTTCAACCGGAAGGTGGAATTTTGACCGGCGGAATATTTACTAGTAATAAATCATTATTCAAAAATGAAAATAATCCTTAAGGAAAAGAACAAATAATTAGAACATCCGAAAAACGAGAGATTTAAAAAAAAAAAGACAGATTATACAATTAGCACGAATTATACCCTATGTCTCTTTATTTTTAACAAGAGACAAAAGTAGTTTATGATCAGTATTATTATTCTCATCTTTTATTACTAATATAATTGTATGTGTTTACCTACTTACTTTAGTATTTTTTTCATTTGATCTTAGTTTAAAGGGATGCGAAATGAATATGATAGGATTGTATGACTGTATACGGCAATACGGCATATTCTAAAACAAGAAGATGCTTTATGGAATGTAATTTAATTGAAAATGCTCAAGAACGTTTTATAATTGATTTGAATGAATCTTCCTCAACAGATTCAGCTGACAGTTCCGATTGTGACTAATAAGAACAATAAATTAATAAATATTACTTCTTTAAATTTGTTAAGGTGTTTTAGCGAATTTCCAAAACTGGAAATTCAGCTTTTACGCCAGGTGTCATGGTGCGACCTAAGCCCGGGACCATATCAGAAATATGTTTTGAGGTCCCTACAATACGAAAATGATATTCACTAAAATTTATATATATATATATATATATATATATATATATATATATATATATATATATATATATATATATATATATATATATATATATATATATATATATATATATATGTATCCGCACGATAACTCTCGAACGAAACGTTTAATGCTTATGAAATTTTGTGTGCGAATTCGATTTTCCAAATCGTTGGATGAGTTCGTTAGCCAGACACGTCGGATGCCCAGAAGTAGGTTTTCCGGGCGTTTTTTGTCAACAAAATGAGTTTTTTGCCAGAATTAAGCAATTTTTCAAATTTTTTTTTACACCAAGCCCTAGTAAAAGGTAAAATGCATAAAAAATGTTTTTATACCGTTGCTCTAAATTACTTACTTTTCAAGAAAAACTAGGAAATATGTCGTTCTCCATTTCACTCGCACTCGCATTCTTTTTTTTCTGTCTCATTTTTTACGAGCTAAATTCGAAAAAAAACGCTTTTTAAGTAGCGTGTCATGATTTTTTTAATCCAATTTAACGATTCGGCTATATTCTTTTTCTTTGTCAGTTAAATGTTTTTATAATGTATCTCTATTCCATTTTTTTTTAGATAAAAAATCCCGGCGCAGTTTTTTATGTGATATGATCAGAATTTAGATGATGTTTACACCTTCCTAAAATTAATAAGAGCTTGCTACAATCGCATAAAAATTACGTTAAATCATATTCAAACAATAATATTTTTACGTAATTTTCTATCCAAATGACAATACTACGTTATAATTATATGTATAAACCCATCATTTTAGTGGTAAATAAATTTGCACATTCAGTTTTTTTTTTCTTTTGACAACAAAACAAATAACTTTAAATTTTGACAAGTTGTATCATACATTTTTGAAAATATTAAATATTTATTTTTTTAAGGCAAAAATGTATTAAAGATCTGAAATTTGTTTAACAAAAACCATACATCTGCTCGTTTTACCTTAAAAATCTCGGAAAATAGAATATTTTTCAATAATTAACTCAGAAAAAGCATATATGAGGTAATTTTCATGATATTTTTTTGAAAATTTCAAAATAGTAGGGTTACAATGTTTTTTTTTTTAATTTTTTTGTAGAATTTGGTAAACACACATCGTAAAAAGTACTCGCCTTGAAAAAATCAAACAAGTATTTAAAAAAAAATACTATTTCTTAAAGAAAATATTAAAATTATGTACAAATGCCGTCCTGACCAACTGATATATTGGAACCGATTTTGAGCAGCTGGATTTACTACAGGCAAAAGCTCATAGTGAATACACACATTTTTTAACATCCTTTCGAATTTTGTAATTCAATCATTACAAATAAAATCTAAATAAAAAAAAATCTATATGACCTGTTTTTTCTCAATTTTCTAACATCAAATCTAGCGATAATTAACTAGCGGGTGATTGTTTGAAATTATCTATCCATTTGAAAATTGGGATCCAGTGATGTTGTACAGTGTGGGTGAAAAATTTCATTTTCACTTTTACTGAAATTATGTCATAAATTCATATTTTCAGAATTTATTCATTTGACAGAAAAATTCTAAATTATTAAAAAAGCCAAATAATTAATAACAATTAAAATAAAAAAAAAAAAAAAACAGAAAACATTTATTTATATTTGCATTTTTATAAAAACATGTAGGTATTATATTTTATATGCACTTTAACTAAAATGTCAAATTTCACACGTTGTTAATTTTCAATTTCACTCATAATATTCTTAAAAATCAAAACTTAAAGTTTATAACATTCACAATCAGTGTAGAGTGTCCATACGTCTTGGTTTTCCCGGATTTGTCACGGTTCTAGCTCCGGTGTCCCGACAGACTTTTGACTTCGATTTGTTCCGGTTTTTCAAACTACTAATTTTTTATTTTCATCATCTAATAAGTACACAATTTTTCATTTTAAATAATGAATAGTTCAGTATCATATTAAAAGATCAACAGTAGATTCATTTACAACCAAACCTAAAAATATTTTTAAAAAATTAATTACTAATTAAATTTTCCAAGTTTTTCGATTTTACCTTAAACACGAACTTCCAAAAAAACATTTTCTTTTCTTAACTTTCCATCATATATGTATCTACATAAATAAATTGTAATATTATTTTGCTTGCTTCTATGATACTGAAGTTCCTGAACAATTAAAAATTAAAATGACTGGAATTTTATTCGAACTTTTAAATAAAGTAGTTAACTAACGCGAACAACTGATAGCGCCACAATACAGAAATTGCCAACATTTAAATGTTCATGTTTTAATACATTTTCTTGAAAATAAAATTGTCTAAGAAGCTCACTTTCATAAGAAATTTTATAAAAATTTAAAAAATATATATTTCCTAGAACAGGCGGCGATTTATTTTGAAAAAAAAATTAATATTTTATATAAAGGGCCATTAATAGGTAATCTATAGATATAATACAAATGTAACGAGACCGTTTCTGTATAGGGAATATTTTTTCAAAAATTGTGTAGATACTGTAAATAGTTATCGATGTAGATATCAAAACAGCGATTTTTAAAATTTTTGTCTGTCTGTCTGTCTGTCTGTCTGTTCGTCTGTTCACGCATCAAACAAAAACTACTGGATGGATTTTAATGAAATTTGGTGTGCTGACAACTTATTACCCGGATCAACATCTAAGATACTTTCTACTTTCTACTTCGAGAAAAGGTCTCATTCCCACGGGAAAATGGAAAAACCATGTTGAGCATGTGCATACAGTACGCAAAAACTATTGAACGGATTTTGATGCAATTTGGTGTGGTGATAACTTATTACCTGAGTCAGCATCTCAGATACTTTTTATTTCGGGAAAGTGGCTCATTTCCACAGGAAAATAAAAAAACTTTTTGAGCATGTGCACATATTACGCGAAAACTATTGAACGGATTTTTATGAAATCTGGTGTAGTGATAACTTATTACCTGCGTCAACATTTAGGATACATTTTATTACGGGAAAATATTTCCTTCCTTCAGGAAAATTCAAAAATTATTTTGCTTATGTGCATGTATACTTAAAACTATTGTTCTATGCGAATGCTTTATAATTACTATACTTATATACTTGTCATTTATTAAATTAAATTTACCATAATACAAAATTTCTGGAGACTAACTCTATTTTAAATTAATTTAGAAATTTCGAAAATTTAGGTGCCTATATTTCCGAGAAATTCATTTTGGATGAAACTTGTTATATTTATAGGATAGATACTAGTTTGGGATGCAAATATAATAAAACAATAAAACGTTGGAAGTCCAAAAATTTTGTATGAGTTCTCCAGTCAGACACGTCCAATTCCAAAAACCTCAAAAAAATGAGTTTTTTGCAAACAATTTGCCAAAATTTAAAAGTTTTTCCAATTTTTTTTACATTGTGGTAAAGAACCAAGAAAATCACAGAAAATACATTTTGAACCATTATTCTAGGTAAGCGGGTTTTCGAAAAAAAGTAACTTTTATGATTGGAAATTCGCTATGTTATGCAGATGCTGCGACAGGGGTATTTTTCTATATATCACATTTTTTCAGATAATTTTATTTGATAATCAAATATATTTTTCAAATAAACTAATCGAACAGTAAAAATTATCAAATTATTTTTTTTGGAATTTGTTTCTATTCATTTTATATTGTAATATAAATATCTGTAAAATACTCGTTTAAAGTAATCGATTGAACGTGCAATTTTGTACTACTAAAATGCTAATGCAAAGTCATAAATTATACTAAGGACTAAAATGTCAAAATTGCACCTACCGATTGAATAGAGAATAGTCAAATCAGTTTTCTTTTTTTTTATCATCGACACCGTTTTTTTTTTTTTTTTTTTTGTTGGCTTGTGACCTTCAACGTACTTACAAGGACAAATGGATGGTCAGAAAAGAGAAAATAATTTTAAGATATGCTTAATTATGTGTATGTAAATGTAAAAAGGTTTTCTTCATTACAATAAACTTTATCCAAAGAAAATTCCTAAAAAAGGTTTTTTTTTAGCACATCACTTGTAAAAGACTCCTTAAAATCAATTTCTTTCCACGGTTAGCCAGCCACTATGTACCGTGATAACAATTCAAGTTAACTGAAGTTTTTACTAGATGTACTATACTTTTGAAAATTTGAAATTAATAAGCATTACAATAAAATTGATATTCTATCTATAATTTTGTCTCCTCAGGTCTATCTACGTTCAAATTTACTAATTATAAGAAAAACTTATCGTTTTCATTACAAGAGTTGATTGATTTCAAAAAAAAAAGTATCTCGTTTCAGAATTTAAAAGAAAAAAAGATATAAATTAGAGTTATTATGTAATAATGAAGAAATTAAAATAATTTCACCACTATAATTTTAAATATGAAATTTTCAAACGTAAATTAAACGTATTTCTTTAATTATTGTTTTAATTAAATAAAATTAAACTTATTAAAATATATTTTTAGAATAAATTGCTGGTACCTTCAGTGTACTGGAAATTTAAACAACACACAAGCTTATTTCTATAAAAGATTACGTTCTTGCCATGTTAATTACGCAGATAGTATACAACTCTGTAAAGCGGCAGACAAACTGCGTTGAAAATTGTGAATCAACTAAAATTGTATAATTTCGGCTATACAAATACCATTAAAATTAAATTGTATAATTTGTAAGTTTTGTTTTGAAAATATAATTAATCACTACGAGTGCTAGTTACAAGTTTAAAAAATTTTGTAGAAGAATATGGAAATTGACACTATTACAATAATTATTCCAGTAATTATATACTTTATTTGCTTATAAAAATGCAAAGTACAAAGTGGGTGTTGGTAATACCCTGTAAGGGTTACATTAAATTTAATACAGTTTCTAAGTTATAAATTATAATCTATGCTAAATTTATTGCACTAATCACATAGTTGAAAAGATTATTTAGATGTTGCTGATTTTCAATCTGCAGAATTTCAAAAATGGACGCATATGTTGACAGATATTTTATCCTGAGGTGATCCAATCTCGGGCACGATAACAGGAAATGGTATATATCCAATAATTCTCCCATACCACATAATGAGCATGGCACGTCTCCAATAACGACATTCTTTTGACCATGATAAATTTTGACATATCTCCAGTTTGCAGTCCGTAATCGACACACTAGGTTAATTTTTTGTTGTTGCTCCGGGAGGTTCAAGTATGGCTCATAACCTATCACTGTTTTTAAGTCTTTATAAATAATATTATAGGATGAGACGTCAATTCGTTTAATATCCCTTGTAAACAAATAGTTCGCATATTTATCAAGAATTTCTTTGATGTTATCGTTCAGGAGGTGTAGATGCTCTTCTCTTAGCAGGTGGTCAGAATCAATTTTCTTCAGCATATAGACCAATTGAGTATACCAATTGTAGTTGGATAAATTCCCCTCCCACTTGTTTAATTTAATGAGACGGAGAAAACCTATTTTAGGAAATCGGGTATCATTCATATCATTAATTTTGCGCACCCAGTTTAAAGCTCCTGCGAGTATTTTTAGCTCAAGGTGATTGATGCCCAGCTCTGATCTTAATATGTAATTGGGAACATTTTTGGGGAGACCAAAAATATTTTTAAAAAATGTGGATTGTATAATTTCCAATTCATTTGAGTAACGGAGACCCCAAATTTCAGCGGCGTACAAAACAGTTGGCACAATTATGGAGTCATATAATTTCTCTTTACACTCCCAGCTATTAGTTTTCGATTTACATATGATGTCTTTAACTCGATTCATCACCCTTTTTCCTTTAAGAATTGCGCTGGTAGTTTGACGGTAAAAAATTCCTGAGTTAGTAAATTTTATACCCAAATAATCGGACTCTGTTGCTACTTCAATTTGCTGATTTTCGATACATAGGTTTAATTTCTTACCAGGTCGGCCATTCTTCTTAAATATCACAGCTTTTGTTTTAGACACATTTATTTCAAGATCATGGTTCTTAAAATATTGGTTTATTGCATTTAGTTTCATTTGGGCGTCATATGGAGAGTTAGCCAGAAGAACTATATCGTCCGCGTACGCTAGTAGTAAGACATCGTGCAATTCATCAATGTCGGCTCCCTTGAATCCTTCATTTCTAAGTTTTATCTCTAAATCGTAAATATAAATTGCAAAAAGGAGTGGACTGAGTATTTCACCCTGTAGTACACCCCTAGATATACGGATTTCAGAGGTGTAACCCTGACTCGTTCTTATTACGGTTTTTGCATTGGAGTACAAGTTAGCCATGATTCGAATCATTTTCCCACTTACACCAAGAGTAAACAACTTGTTCCACAATTTTTGATGGCAAACAGAATCGAAGGCTCGGCGAATGTCAATAAATATTGCGTACAATCTCCCACCTTTCAATCGGATGCTATTTTGCACTAGTGTCGACAGTGTGAAGATATGGTCCAAGCACCCTCTACCGGCGCGGAAACCTGCCTGATTTTCCGGAAGCACGTTATTCATCTCCGTCCAAGTTGCAAGCCTATTATAAAGGATCTGTGTAAAAATTTTTAAATCTGTGTTAACCAAAGAAATGCCCCTAAAATTACAAGGATTCATTGCATCTCCCTTCTTATGTAACATCACAGTTTCCAACTGAGACCAAGCTTTAGGACACGTTTCAGTTGTAAGTATTAAATTCAAAAGGTCTAATAAGTTTTTTTTCCAATTTGCAGGTAAATTCTTATATACTTCATTCCTTATGCCATCTTGACCCGGACTCTTCCTATTCTTACATTTTCTTAAACTAAACTCCAGTTCTTCAAACGTTATTACAGAGTCCAATTGTGGATGTAAGCAGTCAAAAAATAAGAGTTTATATTGTGCAACATGTTGATCAAACAAATCCGAATAGTACTCTTCCCACACTGATTTAGGAATATTATTAACTGCCAGGTTTTTCTTGTCAAATTTGTTAACTGTCTTCCAAAAGTCAGCCGAATTGCGTGTATTCCGCAACTGGACTGTCATATCTTTATAATATCTCAGTTTGCTTTCGTTTACAATACACTTGTATTCAGTCTTACATTTCAAGAACTCTTCAACAGTATCTTCCGTGAAATTGTGTTTCTTAGCAAGTCTATGAGACTGTCTCATTTTTCTTTTCGCGTCAACACACTCTATATTGTACCAAGGTTTGTTTTTAAAATCAATTTTGGAGACATCCGATTTTTTTAACAGATGGAGGTTTAAAGCGGCATCTTTAATGTTGCTTGTAATATTTTCTCTCCAGTTATCAACATTATCGTATGTATTAGTCGTTTTTTGAGCTAAGTACTGATTAAAATCTGCTTTCTTCTCTTCGTCCCAAACTATTAATTCTTTTTCCGCATGCTGATATTTAATGTCGTTTCCTTTATTTAACGTCACAATGCATGGTAGATGATCTGACGTCAATATAAAATTTTCTATCCCAAAGTCATAAGAGTCATTGAGAGACAGGTCTCTAAGCCATACCGTATCTACCACACTTTTTCCGACGTTCGAACGAAAAGTAAAATTACCGATTTCATCAGATTTACTCCTTCCATTCAGCAATATAAAACCCCAGGATTCCAGCACTTCGAGTAGTAATTTTCCGTTCATATTAACCTCTTTGTCCAAAGATTTTCTGTATGCAGATAGTGATAAGTTGCTTGACCATTCCTCACTTTCAAATTGGTTCAATAGACCCACGCGTCCATTAAAGTCCCCACCAATTATTGCTTTATTCATCAAATGTTCAAATGAGTTTAATAGATCGTCCAAATCACGCATACATACTTTATAATCTAAGCTTGGAGATATGTATGCCGCACCAACTAAAAAGGGACCACCATTAAATTGAATTTCAACAAATACCCATCGCTCATCCGTGCATCTTATGTTAAAGTTAATTCCTTTCTTAATTAAAATTACGATTCCCCCGATTCCCCTCCCCATAATATTTGGCTTTGATGCGTTGATATTAACAATATAATCATTTAGGAAATACGGTAAATTAATATTGGGTTGTAGCAACCATGTTTCCAAAAAACATAATAAATCACATTCATTCAGCTTTTTTTGTTCAAAATGGTCATCTAGTTGACAAATATTACTCCAACCATGTATATTGAAAAAAAGTATCTTCAGCGCAGTATTTGCAGCGTTCAGTTTCTTGGGGTGTGGATTTAACTGTGGTCCCTTTAAACTTTTAAATGAGTTTTTTAAGTTCATTGTTGTGTTAGAGATCTTGTTGCATATAGCTTTGTTTGGACGAGTGATTTCCGGTTTTTTGATTTGGGTTGCGTTTTACTGTTTATATCTGTATTAGATATAACCCCTGCATGTTCTGATTCCGAGGTTACTTCATTATGTACCTGTTCAGGAATAATCGTGTCTGTTAGAACATCATCCATATTTGGTAATTCATTTTTCTCCTCAGTATATTTGTTTTGTGCATTTTCAGAGAAATTCAAATTTTTTAATTCAATTATTGAGTATAATCGATTTTGAAAGAATAATTTATCATCTTTTATAGATGCTTTTTGTCCTTGACTACGGATTCTGTGTAAATATGGTAATAATTCTTTAATTTTTGCTCTTGACTCTGTCGTCAAATCATTATTTACGTAGTAATCAGTTCCTTTTAAATTCGTACGACTTCTAAAAATTTCCTTTTTCGTTTTACCGGATACACATTTTATTAAAACTGGACGAGCTTTACCCTGCGCTTTTTTCCCGATTCTGTAGACGTCACTAATGTCACACTTATTTATGTTCACTTTAACACTGTTATTTAATACTTCGATTACCCTATTTTCCAACTCGTCTGAATCTTCCTTTTCGTTTTCAGCTAATCCATTTAATATAACATTGTTCGATTTCATTGCTTTTTCTAAATATTCTATTCGTTTGTTTTGCTCCTCGATTACTTGATTCAACTTCACATTTTCATCCTTTAATGTACAAATGTCACTTTTAACAATTTTTAAGCTGTCACTTAGAGTCTTACACAAATTCGTGTTTTCATCAAGTTTTTCACACAGCTGTTTATTTTGTGATAACACTTCGGATCTAAAGTCCATTATCAGTTTTACTATTTCACTATTTTCATTTTTGTCAGTCATTTTTTTTAAACTTTAAATGTTGTAACGGTCACTCCACTGATGTCAATAACTGCGCGCCAAAAACATACACAGGTTATGTATACTATGTAAAAGTCTGTTATATAAATTTTATTGAAGATAAAGTCCAAAATAATTTTTGATGAGTAAGTAAATCACTGAATTGCCCAAGTTTCACTAATTACAAAGTCAGACCTAACAGTTATTCCAGAAATATCAATTAATTATTTGCACTAGTCCGACATACGTCTTATCACCAGTAACCGGTATTACCAACCCCCATTATTCCAGTAATTTTCGAAGACGTAAAATCTATTTGTGAAAATGATTAATTCTTTTCGTTTTTATTCGCAGCAGAGTATTTAATGAAGAAGTGCAACTCTTAAATGTTTTTTATGTTCCATATTTTTTCATTGAAATTGATACTAATGTTGGAATCTCCAAGGAAATTTATATTTTTTTTATATAATTCTACTTATAAGATTGGTTAATCTGCAACCTGAATTGTATCTGAATTTTGAATTTAATTTTGAGCGATAATTTCACCTCTTAAAAGGTGCTGGCTATTTGTACATCCACTTTAGGTATACCCAAGAGTGACCTCAAATTTCGCCTATTTCGTCGAGCCCATGAATTTTATTAAAAACTAAATTCCAAATGAAAGTTTGAGATCAAACATTAGTTCTCAAATTCAACATATCGTAAAACCATCTAGACCTGGACAGGGGGGGGCCTAGACCCGGACACTTTGCACCAATCTTCAAAGTAAATAATTTTTACATTAACCTGCAACAATAAACATTTGTTCTTGACGTCATTAGATAGAAAAAAACATCCTCTAAACAGCTGTACCAATAAAAACTACGGATTACAATTTTTACTATCTCATTTTACAGGACTACTATCTTCCAGTTTTTCAAAGAAATAAAATGTGTCTAACTAGGACATGTAATTTTCGTCATAATTGTCATATACTTAGTTTTAATTTTGATATGTATGTGTTCAGAATTTTATCGCGCATCATTTAATGATGTTTGAAGTTATATTCGATGTATATATAAAAAAAAACATGTTATGTACATATATCCGTTTAGACCCGGACACATCGGTTTATTACACTATGGTCGCGATTCGCACTGGCTGTAACTTCCACTATACATATGTTACATTCCCGCACAGAATTACGCGGTTTATGCCTTCTTCTGGTGTCATATCGTATGTTTACTTCATAGAGAGGCATGCTATGCATTGACCTCTCTCCCTTCCCACAATATGTTTTGCAGCCTTTGACAGGTTCAGAGACATCAGACGATATATAACACTGTCCTAACCCCGACGGGAGAGATTAGTTTGCATGTTATTACATTATTCAAGTAAGTGTCCGGGTCAAGACCGATTTAGGGTATAGACCCGGACACCTGTTCCTTGAACCTGTTTCTTTGGACTTTCAAGCGGTTAAAAACGTATACCATTTTGACAGTTAATATACTTTATATGGATCATTAACGCGTACGACGTCATGTGTGAGTTAGTAAAGTTTCACTTGACGTCCTGTCACGTCAATAATCGTCAAGGTGTTTATAATTTTCTATTTTTTTTTTTATTTTTTGGTTGCTGTTTGAAAATTGTTATGCTGCTCAAAATGAACCTTTTTGAAAAAAAGTGTCTGCGTTGGACCTGTGCCCACGTTCCTATTTTGTTTTTTAAGCTGAAAAATATTCTTTTGTGTACCTCAGATCACGTATAATATAGTTACGGTGCAAAAGGTTCTCCAATAAAATTTTCTTTTCTGGCATTTCGGAATGATGCACTTAACGCCTTAAGATTTGCATGCAGCAATAGGTAAAAATGTGATCTAGGCCATTGTACACAAAATGAAAGCAAACCTGTTTAAATAAGTCATGAAACATTGAACATAAAAACAGATAAAATACTTTTTCAAATATTTGTTCCAATATATACCACCAAACTATATACTAAATCAAATAATGAATATTTGAAAATAGCGGAAAATTTCACAAAAAATTGATTTTGGAATAAATTTCAATACAGTAGAATAAGGTCACTATAACAATGTTAGATTTATTATAGCGTGGGTAGGTCTGGTGATATGTTTGACTCATCATATGACTCCAAAACAAAACATATGTTCAGTTCTACAATCTAGACCTTTTTTCAGTAAAATCCACGAGGTCGACAAGATGGACGAAAAGTCACGGGTTTTTTGGGGGTAACTTTTTCATTGTAATTGAATATTATCACCTGGGCACACTTCCGTGTAAGAGAAACCTACATAATAAAACGAAAGTAAATACTGCATTTAGAAATTAATATGATGGTGGTAAAATTCGAGCTTATCTTTGAAATTGCAACGTTTAATTTAAAGTAAATAAATGATCTATCGCACAGTGGTCCAATTTCCAAAAAAAGCGGACAAAATCAAAAATTAGTTTGAGTAAAACAAAAAATAGTATATAAGGGTTTTTAAGGACGCTGATTATGAATTTGATATTATTAATTTGAAAATTCAAAATGGCAGGTCCAAAATGGCGGATAAAATTAAAAAAATTAGTTTTATTGAAACAAAAAATGGTATGTAAAGGTTTTCAAGGTCGTTGATTATGAATTTGATATTATTATTTTAAAAATTCAAAATGACGGGTCCAAAATGGCGGACAAAAATAAAAAATTATTATAGTTTTATTGAAACAAAAAATGGTATATAAAGGTTTTCAAGGTCGCTGATTATGAATATGAAGTGACACAAGGAAAAACTGAAATTGGTGTAAAAAATGAAGGGGCATATTGTGGCAAGAATTTTTTTTCTTTTAAATAATCTACATGCTTCATTCTTTGTTGCAAAAAAAGCAAACCATCCAACTCGATCAAACTTATAGCTATTTCTTATAAATAAACACATTAACAATGCTATATTTTTCTGTATTAAGTGGGTACACCCTATAAAAATATTAAATTATCCTTAGCCACATATCCAGAATGATTACTCACCTTCATTTTCAATTTCCATTACATTTGATTTCAAAAATACACGTGCAAACAAAAGTTATTCATGAACAACTAGAAGATGCGTACGAGACCGATACTCAGTTAGCTCAGTTAGCTGACCTTCCCTTATCTGGTAATGCAGACGGTATAATGGACTATCGGTTTACACCGAGGTGCAGTGGTGTCCGCCTACGGTATTACGGGGTAATAAGTTCAAAATTGCCAACTTCACTTTTCTCATTTTTGTCCGCTTTTTTTGGAAACTGGATCACTGTGTATCGCTTCAAATATTTATAAGCTATTTATACGTTGTACCTTTGATAATTACAGAATTTAGTATACAATATACTACAAAGACGAGTTTGTATGGTAAAGTTTCAGTAGCTAGTATAAAACAGAGAATTAATTAACCTGACGTATATACATCAGTTTGTGAACTTTCAGAATTTATTATTACTATTTAACTGGAAGTTGACACGCCGCAATCAACACAAAATTTTGTTTGTATACTTATTAGTGTGACAAACTGACTTGTAGTTAATTTACCGTGAATATAAATAAATAGTTCCTTTGTATATACGTTTTGTTCTTTAAATTTTTAATAAAAAGCTAAATTAATTATATCAGAATAAATTTACTTTGAGAAAGTTTATGTTTTTGTGTAATAATTTATTTACTGTAAAATTTTTCTAAAAACGAATTCAATTATTTTTTTATTTTAGTCTAATTTTATCCTCGGACATTATATACTTTTGTGTGCTATTATAAAATTTAGATCTCTAATTAGTTGTTTTGTTTAGAAAAATATACTTTTACGTTAATACATAAAAATGAAATATGGATTTATTGACCCGTCCTCAGTTATTTGGAGAAAACGGTAGTAGATAACAAAAAGTGATGAAAAAACTTTCTAGATATAATTAGCGTACGAATTGGAAAAATCGATCACAGTTAAAATTATCTTGCAGGGCTGTAGAGCCCCAAAAAATGCCCAAAAGAAATTAGCTGGATATGTATCGTGATCAAAATTTGACGGATCTTGACTAAATATTGTTAAAAAAATATCGAGATTCTTTTTTGGAAAATCTCTCACAAATTACTGTTCCCAACCATTGTCACCAGAAGGTTAGCTCAGAAAAATCTGAATTAATTCAAGAACATTAAGAATAGGGTGTGGATTGAACGAAAATTATTAGGACTGAAGTTTCTTATGATGTCAGTTAATAATACTGTATTATTCCGTTAACCGTACATTTATTAAGCGTACAGTTTGTGTGTGCTTGTATATATATGTACAGCCTTCGTGGAACTATTTTTAAAGTAAATAAACATTTTTATGTAAACAAATCTTCAATTTTTAATATACGAGTATACAGAAGATTATCTTGAAAGTTTAGTAACATAAGTATATGATGATACACTTCATGAATCCTACATAGTATTTCGAATATATTTGACATATTATGATTATTATTATCTTATGAATTATGATATAAAATTAATGTTATTTACCTTACAATTAATTTTTGTTTATTAATATCATCAAATTGAACTCAACTAGTGTATTTGCTTATTTTACATTTTGTTTTTAAATATAATTATAAGTACATACGAGTACATATATTATTGAAATAGGGATGTGTCTCCTGCTTTATAATAGCAAGAAATAGCAGTTATTTGATAATATTCATATGGGTGTACATGACAATAAAATAATAAAACTGACCTTTTGCAAAAAAAGATTAAAATTTTTTCAAATTTTTCTGTTTTGTGAGACCACCTGGGGGTGCCCCCAATTATACGTAGGTTCTACCAAATTATAATACACATATATATTTGTAATTTCCAAGCTTAAAATTATAAATAAATATTATATAGCTAGAAAATATTACTAGAAAGTTATTTTAACAAAACTATTTTAATTTCTATATAAAAATAATTTGTGTATACACACATCCTGTATATGATTTCTCTAAGCGTACGACGTTTATGTATTGTCGTACGATTAATGAGAAGTCGGCGTAATTATTATGGTAATGTTATTTTAAACGGGTATTTTTGTGAATTCTTTAGAAAGTGAGTCTCAAAAATTAAACAAGAAAGGAAGAATACTTAAGGAGGCTCACCAGTCCAGAGATCGAAAAAAAACAGGTTTTTTCACGATTTTTTTTTTAGATAAATTGGACAATGAAAATAAATAACAAATGATATCAGTTCTTTTATCAACTATTCAAGATTACAAAAATATTTTTTTTTTTTATATATAGTTATGCATCTAAAAAAAGGTGCTTCCAGTTATGGCAAGATTTTGAAACTCAAAAGCATCTGAAAGAAAAAAGTAAAAAAAGATTCTTAAGAGAATGGTTATAAGAGAATGATAAGAAAATCCTATAAGACAATGGTTATTGCCGGAACCAGGATTAGCAATTTTGCATGTATAGAAACAAAATGGCGGTAGTTTAAAAAAGTTTCTGAAATTTTACCATTTTTTTGGGATTAAAATGGTCATAAAATGGCCATATTTTATCCAAAAAATCTGGTTGTGGTTCAGCCAATAGCGAAATGTGTTGTAAATATTCTGCCCATATTTGAGCTAATTTGGATGAATAGATTTAGAGTAATCTTGTCACAGGTGTCGAAAAAAGTCATTACGAGAAAAACGCGTTTAAAGGGATTTCTGATAAGTATAGCTATAAGAAAATGCAAAAACAAAAACACCGATTCTTTGAAATTTCTGGACTGGTGAGCCCCCTTAGTTGATAAGTTTATACGCGGAAAATATAACAATTTCTACACACTAATAAACAAAGGTTATACTTTTATATATTTCATATTTAAGTATTAACGTATCTGTAGAAATAATAAATCTAAAATATACAAAGAAACTGACAAATAATAATAAATAGTATCAATAACAATTATTGAAAGAAAAATAGGCGGCCGTGCGTTAATATATACAATGAATACCTATCTTTGTTTCCTTCTTGTAAGTGAAAACAGACCAAGATAAAGAAAAATACGATCGTTTTGAAATCGAGATGTATAGTTTATTTCAGAAATAAAATTTAATCGTTGCAGAAAGATTTTCATCTAGCCCCGTATACTGTTATATCAAATTCTATTAACAACTTATAGTACGGAACACTATTTGCGGAAGTGTAACTTGCGCTTGACGACTTACTGTCAAATCAGTCATTTAAAGGTTCTATAAAAAATCAATTCCCTAGAATTTATTTATATTTAGACAAATTTTGAATCCTTGGAAATAGAAAATTTTGCCATCTCTTTGGGCCCAACGTTACAAAAAGAACCTCGGTGTCAGTGAGAACATTCAACTTTATATATACCGTAAAACCGTCTAGACCCGGACAGGGGGTCTAGGCTCGGAAACTTTGCACTAATCTTCAAAGTAAATTGTTTCTACATTGTAACCTGCAACAATAAACATTTGTTCTTGACGTCATTAGAGAGAGAAAAACATCCTCTAAACAGCAGACCAATAAGATCCCACTAGGGATTTCAACTTTTACTATCTCATTTTACAGGATTACTATTCTCCAGTTTTTCAAAGAAATAAAATGTGTCTAATTTAGACATGTAATTTTCGTCGTAATTGTCATATTGTTTTAATTTTGATATGTATGTGGTCAGAATTTTATCGGGCATCATTTACTGATGTTTGAAGTTATATTCTATGTATATATAAAAAATTACATGCTATATATATGCATATATATATATATATATATATATATATATATATATATATATATATATATATATATATATATATATATATATATATATCCGTTTAGACCCGGACATATCAGTTTATTATACTATGGCCGCGATTTACACTAGCTATAACTTTCACTCTCCATATGTTATATTCTCGCCACAATTACGCGGTTTATGCCTCTTTCTGGTGTCATATCGTACGTTTACTTCATAGAGAGGCATACTATGCATTGACCTCTCTCCCTTCCCACAAAATATTTTGAAGTCTTTGACAGGTTCAAAGACATCAGACAATATAAAACACTGTCCTAATCCTGACGGGAGAGGTTAGTTTGCATGTTATTACATTATGCCGTATTTACACGAGTTTAGTAGCTAAAGCAGGTTACTTAATCAAGTTACTAAATTTAGTTACTTTTGTCATGTAGACAGTTGTATTTAGTGCAAGTGCAAGTAAGAAATTTAGTAATCTGTTTAGTCAAGTAAATAGAAGCCTGTTCTATTTACTTGTGCAAGTAGCTTACCCACACTTTATTTTTTTGAACTTGCTGTTATTTGTACCAGTGTAAACACATTAGTTTAGTAAAGTGTTTAGTAGATTTCAAATATACAAATATAGGCGCGTAAATATTTATTTATTGCAAATATTTTTTTGGGAATTTTTATACTTATTGTAGTATATAAATTATAAATATCAAAAAGAGTCACTGAAGGCAGCTCGATAAAAAACTGAAATTCGTCTGACAACCACTCTTCATCTAATAATAATAAAAAAATATATATAATATTTTTTTCCATTTTTATGGAATATATTTGGGACAAAGCATATATAAATACATTAAAAGGTCGAACCAACAAGTCAGTTCAAACATATCTGATACATTTTTGTAGTGCACAACGAATTTATTGACTACTATGTACCATTTTTAATTTAGTTTTACTAGGTTATGTATTACTACTTCAACTAATACTAAATCAATTTACTAAATTGTGTGTAGACAGCCACTAAACAAAAAAACTATTCAATTTAGCTACTTGCTTTAGTAACCTGCTTTAGTTACTAAACTCGTGTAAATCCGGCCTTATTTAAGTAAGTGTCCGGGTCAAGACCGATTTGGGGTATAGACCCGGACACTTACTAATTATTTTTTATTTTTTTTTTACTTTTACTTATAATAAAACAAATGTGTCAGGGATATAACAAATAGTATATGCTCTTTCTAATGGTAATACTTTTATTGGTGATATCTATGAAGGAACTATGTATAAACGTAAAATTAACCCAAAAAATGTAAAAAAGTGTTCGGGTCTAGACGGTTTTACGGTACATATTTAGATTTATATAATGCAACAATATAAAATTCTAATATAAATTTTCTTTTCTACCAGTTATCATCTGTAAGACTGAAATAAAATATATATTTTTAAATAAGTTATAAAAATTTTTTTGTGCATATAAAATATTAAAGAGCTTATTCCGTTTCCCGTTCTTGGCTGGCGAACGGCAAACAGAGAAAAAAAGGCGATATTCGCAGATGTACAATTCATACATTTAAATTATACGAAACAAAAATATTATATTAACAGCAATGCTTGCTCTCGCTACTTTTTTTTCTTTCGCAAAACTTTTACCGAAAAGAACATATTAAAAATATGATAATAACTTCTGTATAGAGTAAAAAATAAAATAATACAATAAATATATAAAGTAATAAAAACTGCAGTACATTATTTCTAGGGTAAAGTTTCTTCCCGACTACCGAAAATAATAGTTCCCTTGATGCGTATATTGCCGGCACGAACAACGGTAAATCAAGATAACAATTAAATAAAATTACCGCAGATACATATCTCAAAATTTTCAGAGAACACAGAATAAAGTGAACTCATTTTATTGCCAGTTGTGTATGTGTACAAGATACACGTTCACGTTCACGTACATATCTACCCGTAGTGTACCCATCACTGACGAGGCACGAGCGTGGACGAGCGACACATAGAAATGGGGCGAATACCATGTCAGAAGACAGGGTGTTTTAAAAGGATTATTAAATATTTTTGGAAGTGGTAGCAGTGTATGACAATGGTGCAAAGTAGTGTTGGGTCGAAGCGACTCTTTTATGTGTGCTAGCATACATGACTCCGCACAGTGAGGTGTGTCGCACAGAGTGAGCGACTCTTTTGGAGCACACAACGTACCAAGCACATTCGCATACTGTGTTACGTGTCATGTTGTGTGCGATTAAGTTTGAAACGAATCACAACTCTTCTGGAGCACATAGCACAGTGTTTTATTGTGGTATAGGTGCTGTGCTGTCCTTTCTTTTATCACTCTGTCGTTTCTTTTATTGTCCTTTCCGTCCTTTCCTTTTATTGTCTTTTATTTGTCCTTTTAAGTAGGTACGTTTTAAAGTCTGTATTAAATAAAATAAAATTTACTACTTCTTTACTCTGCAGGAGTAGTTTTCTATACAATATTTCGGACATATTAATAAAATAACATATAATACGTAAAAAAGTTATACTGTTCAATTCATATGAAATATTTTTAAACATTATAAACTGGAATACAATTTGTCAAATGTCAACCCAGGAAGTAGGAACCCATAAATTAGTGCAAAACATGTATCTTCTTCATTTTTGAAAAAGTTGAAATCTTTTGTTTGTGCCATAATATGCAACATATGTTAATCTGATGTCCAGTTGAGTATAGCATGTACAGAAAAAAATGTGCTCAATTATGTGCCATGAGTAGTAATGGCGGACTGTGCTAATGACTCCTTTTGTAAGAGTCGCACAGCACACCGCACACTTAAAAGAGTCACTCTTTTGGAGTGACTCGCACATGTGCGACCCATCACTAGTGCAAAGTACACGTTGCACCGTGAAGCCTCTCGGCAGTGTTAACATGACTCATGTTTTCAATTTTCCAATTTTCTAAGAATTCAGTACACAAAAAAATCTGTGATAGCATATAATACAGTATTTGACATACTCAGTCACGGATTGAAAAGTTCACGGTTTTATGTGGTAAGCTTTTGATTAGTTCAAATTTTAAACTGTCATAAGCAAACAAAAAAAAAGCATTTTTTTAAATACGCAACATCACGCAACAAATCGAGCGCATCTTTATAAAATATTTTTTTTTTTAAAAAGGGTTAATACCGACGTAATATGTATTATTTATTAGAATATCCGATATTGTCTTTGTTATTGCTAGTGTCTTTCATTAATTAAAGAACAAAGTTTGGACAGAATTCACCAACAGTTACTAATAGAAATTACATTATTTATAAACTTCAGGCAACTTGCTACGTAATTACATAAAGAAAAATATGTAAGTAGTTATTACAAAACAGAAGAAAAAATGAAAAATGTTTATGCAAAATCTAGTACCTTTTACTTCGCAAAATACCACTTTTATTTTTGAAACTGTGACAATATTTTTTCGAACCGTCACGTCAGTTCATTTTCAAAATGTTTGAAAATGAACTGACGGTTCGAAACAATATTGTCACAGTTTCACAAACAAAAGTGATATTTTGCGAATTAAAATATTTGTTTATTATTTACAAATATGGAATACCATAAAGTAACGCTTAAATCTATTAATATTATCTAGTACCTTCATATGTTTCAAATGTCATAATTACACATTCAAGTTATTGTATAATAAAGAAAAAAATCTACCAAAACTAAAAAAAAAACAAAACACCTTCGCTTTCCATTAGGCACGAAATTTTAATCCATTAAAATTTTCAAAACTGATTTTTAGCCACTGAATGGAAGAGTAGAGGAAAAATGTAAATGTTACTTCTTTTTAAGATAGGTACTCCTAACATTCATTCAAACGGTTGTAAACCATAGCCAAAACTGGCTAAAAACAGTCCCATTCAAAATACTTCATAATTTCTTCCTTAACACCCGGTATGTGTATATATATATATATTATTAAAAGCAAGCAATATAAATGGTACCTGACGTTTTGCCTTGATTTCTTTCTTTAACTAGAAATTAGTTTGTTAGTGGGTCGAGTCAGGTAGTTTAATTTGTACGCGAGTCGAAATGAATAATATTCGTGAAAAATATTTAATATATTTTCTTTTATTCATGCTCAAAACTCATCAACAAAACCAACCTGTGTTCACTGAATTCAACATAAATACTAGAAGTTTTGCAATAATATATTAATAAAACCAGGTAACTTATAGGAAGGTTACATTAATAAATATTTAAATAAAATTAGATTAAAATAGTAAAGAGCTTTTTAGAGCTTAAATTAGTAGGCTGAGCAAATAAATATAAAAGTTACAAGTCTATATATATATATATATATATATATATATATATATATATATATATATATATATATATATATATATATATATATATATTTTTTTTATAGCAATACGAATTTAGTTTCCTTTTGGATCTTTTTTTTATAGGAATTTTAAATTTTTGTGGATTTCTGATACACATTATTCAATTATAATATGATTACAAATCTACCTAGGGGCAACTATTTTATAATGTTAAAAAGAGGAACATTTACTGAAATTTTTTTAAAGATAAATAAAAAGCCTGAGATATTCTTCGAACAGCCACTTTCTACAAATTCTCTACAAAAAAGGTCTGATTGTAAATTTGAGTCAGACAAGCCGTTCCCAAGTAATAATGCTTTGAACATTGATCTATTTTTTACGATTTGACTTTTTAACTTTGGACACAATGGACTCATACCCTCTAGTAGTGGGACAAAGGCAACGGAGTAGATTAATCGAATATAATTGAGCCGATCCCACTACTGCTACAAATTCACAATTCTTCTAAAAATTCACGATCGACTGCAGAGTTTCGGAATCAATAGCAATTCAACAGCTTTTCTAAAAAGGTGTACTTTCCAATTTTGTATACACTGCATTTGTTAAGCTTGTGTATATTAATGTATTTTTTTGTTACTCATGCGGGAGAAGTACTAACTTGGCGCACACATTTCTGTACGCAAAATAGCTGTTTGCCCACTGTACTCTTACTCTTAACAAGTTACAAAGTAACTTTCCACACGCAAATTGACAATAAAACACGCAAAATTTAATCAAAACACGCAAAGCTGCCTCTTAATTTTTCATTTAATAAATATTTCATAATTACATATTTCGATAGAAACAACCAAAAAAGTAATTTAAACGATAATTAATTCAGAAAAAAAAGACGAATACTTAAAAATATTACTCGTAATAAAAAAAACGAAACTTGTAATAAAAAATAGTATGTGCAATTCGTGCGGGATTGTCGATTGCCCCACTCAAGCGAATGACTTCGCCTTCGTGGGTAATCCACAATTTTCCCCATTTATTGCACAATATACTATTTAATACGAAATTTAAATAGAAAAATTCATTCTTTAAAAAACGGCTAC
The DNA here is from genome assembly GCA_035578155.1 of Brachynemurus nebulosus. Lineage (NCBI taxonomy): Eukaryota > Metazoa > Arthropoda > Insecta > Neuroptera > Myrmeleontidae > Brachynemurus > Brachynemurus nebulosus. Next base: position 27,355,650 of record JAPWDM010000004.1, on the reverse strand, counting down.
TTTTTATTTTTCATTCACACATACCTACTCTTCATCATCTACACACACATACACAATCAATCATTTTTTACGAAATAACCTCCATGGTGCGAAAAAAAAAGATTGTCAATATTATTTAGTCGTAATAAATTATCAATCGAGATATAAATTCGTTTTTTGTTCACAGATTTGAAATGAAAGGAAAGTCGTTTATCAACTTATTTATACGGGAAGAAAGACATCGAACACGGACGGACGTGTGATTCGGGAAACACCAATGAATGAATGAATGAATGAATGAATGAATCACGCACTATATTAAATCAAATTGGCACGCATACACCCGTTTGTATACCTACATAGTGTGCCTCGTGTCTGCTATTAAATCGTTCCAATACAACTCTATTCATTTCTAATAATATCTGATAATAACTAAATAAAATACTTTCCGTCTTGGTCTGAAAAAGTTCCGAGATGTAATAAATAGAAAAATTATGGTGCTACTATAATTAGGGGTGCCCAAACTTGTCTGGAGCTTCTACTACGTCATAAATAAATAATCTGATTAGAGCAGCATATATCATGTTGCACTTTTTTCGCCTTTCAATATATCAATTTTATTGGAATAATGGGACTTGACAGGAATTGGAATTGGAATATTGGAATATTGGAATTTGACAGTATCAAAGAAACGCAATTAAAACAAATTTTAATGAAAATCTATACATATAATAAAACTGTAAATCTGTCTCTGTCTGTCTGTCTGTTCACGCATCACGTAAAAACTACTGGACGGATTTTAATGAAATTTGGTGCGATGATAACTTATTATCTGAGTCAACATCTAAGATACTTTTTATTCCGGGAAAATGTCTCATTCCCACGGCAAAATGGAAAAACTATTTTGAACATCTACACACATTACGCCAATTTACATATTTCATAGAAAATTTCATAACCATAGTAACAAAAATTGTAAATAAATTTTGTAGTTTGGAAATTTTTCTGAATTTTAAATAAAAAAATGTTGCTAATTGTGTACCGAAAAATACAATAAATATACAATTGTCAATTTGGAGACAATTTAATGCATTTTGTGTTGCAAGAAACTACAAATTGGAAAAAGAAACTACTCAACGTTTCGCGTGAACAAAGTCACGGGTACGATTAGTTTATAATAAAAGACAGCAATTTATGATACTAATTCAACTTAACTATCAGCATTTGGTGTAAAAAAAATTAACTAAAAAAGTAATTTTTTACCTAAAATCCACGTAAGCAAAACGGGCTGTGACGTTGCATTCTCTTATATTTCAACACTATCGCCACTAGCGTCGCTAGTTAAATTCCGGTTAGCAAACATAACTATGGAAATTAATCAAAATTTAATTAATTTTTTAAAAAATCAACAATTTCTTTTACTAGTTACAGAAAAAATAAAGAGTTTTTTTTCTTAGTTACAGGACACCTGTTGCCATTTAGAGAATGTGACGAAACTGGCAGCTAGTCAACGTTTTCGCGCAAATTTTGAGAACAAATACTAAAATAATTTTTTCTAACAATTTTCGGCATTATTTTTAAAAAATAAAAACGTATATATGCATAATACATAAATATGTGTGTTTTAAAATAATTTCCCAAAATCAGTCAAATTCCCCATTGTAAGTAAATACATTACAGTCAATCCTCCTGCAAAGCGGTACTCTCAAGAAGCGGAAACACCCCTCCTATAAAGTGGTACGCATATAATACGATTTCTGTAGAGCGCATGTTTGTTTGAGTTATCCAACACCGATGTTGAACTGCTGTGATCCTAGTCAACCATTAATGTATGTTACCAATCCTTTGTCTTTCATAAACGTATCATTACTTGGGTACCACTGATATATTCAAAGTGTTTACTACATTACAGGGTCACAAATAATTTCCACATATGGCGCAGTACAAAAAAATGTTTTTGCTAATTCCATCTTTCCTTGCCATGTCTTAATTATTTCCGTGAAAAATATGAACATTTATTTTTCGGTTACTACTTAACATAAAAAAAAATTCCAAATTCACATGAAGGCAGACACTCTCTAGAATATTAGACATATTTACTAACATCCCAGTCCTCGTTATTATAAGGATAATAACAAGGATAAAATCCAATCCAATGTTATTTCCATAGGGTTCCCGTTGCGTTACCACCTAAACAAAAAAAATTATAGTAACTGGGCCTTTATTACCATACCAAGTTTTATTTAAATTCAAGGAGTGCAACATGGTAAAAAAATATTTGTAACCCCTTTTCGATTCGATTATACCCTTTTTCGATTTTTTCTGATTATCTCGAAAACTATAGAAGATAGGAAAAAAACACTATATTAGACACAACACTGTATTTTTAAAGAGCTTTCGATTGATATCCAGGGTCGGACCAACTGAAGGGGCTGTTCGATAGGTTGAGGGTGACAAATATTTTTTTTACTATGCTGCATCCCTTGAATTTAAATTATACTTTGTATGATAATAAAGTAGACTAAGGCTTAGCTACTCTATTTTTTTTTTTTGAGGTGGTAACTCAATGGGAACCCTATGAAATAACATTGGAACGGATTTTATCCTTGTTATTATCATTAATAAGAAGAACTGGATGTTAATAAATATGTCAAATATTCTAGAGAGTGTCTGCCTTCATGTGGATTTGGAATTATTTTTTTATGTTAAGTAGTTACCGAGAAAAAGACTAGTATGAAGCACTCATTTTTTATTATTTTTTTTAGTATCTCCGTAACTATTCAGTTTTAGCCGGGAAGGTGGCAGATATCAATTACTTATAACCTCATCATACCGTTAGTATAATTATTATATAAGTTGGAATTGGGGGCAGTTTCACCATGAAAGTACCGTTTGATTTTTTATAGGCAAAAAGTTGATAAGATTGCATACTATAACAATACCAAAACACCAAAATAGTTTTAACAAGTTAAGCGGGCGGGAAAGAAAGAAACAAATAAAATTAATTCGTGATTAAAAGCTGTAATGTATAGAAATTGATTACAAGTTTTTAAACAAAAATTTATTACTTAACAATAGATTAATTATTATCAACGAATTAATTAAAATATTATCGAAAAGTTTAGGCAGTGTAAATTATTACCAAACAATATCGTACCTAGTTAGTTTCATTAATATAAAATATTTTACTTATTGGTATCAGTGGGTATTTATAAATTCAAGGCAAAATAAAAGCAAATAAAAACTATTTGGAAAGTTTTGTTATAAATTTAAAATAATTATTTAATCGATAAGTCGTGTAAACAAATAAAATTATTCATAGATATTTCAACTGTTAAGGAAAATATACTAAATATAAATCTAGTTTCCTACATTTATTTTGTATAATATGCAGATGGTTTAGATAACTTAGATACGGTAGAAAAAAAGATACCATCAGTTGGAGCGAATCTGGACAGTAGGGGCGAACCTAGACAGAGCCGCCTCTCGATACTTCTTCGTCAGTGTTATGACCGCACAAGGTCACAGATCAATCTATGCTACTGAATTTTGTCAGTTATGGGTTAGTATTCAAAGAAAAGCGGTGAAAGTGACATCTGTGTAGTTTGTTATTTTACAGGCGCATTGTTTATAATTTCTAAATTAAACGAAATCTTATAAAGAAACTGCTGTACAAAAAAAACAGTTATATATATATATATATATATATATATATATATATATATATATATATATATAAGGTAGTGACTGGCACCAAATGTTTGGCGTTTTGTTGACAATATATGTACCAAAAATGACAGCTGTATTGTGCTTAATTTTTTTTTTATAAATTAATTAACAAAAAATTGTTTATAGGTGAGGAGAATTTATACACCATGGTGCGTCAATATAAAAAGAAAGTGGGAATAAACTAGATGAACTGTAGTCTAGATAACACGAAATCGACTCTTTTCGACAGAGGCGCAACAACCGGGGAGGTCCAAGGGGTCCGGACCCCCTAAAATTACCTAGAAATTTTCCTTCAATTTATTTCATTTATATTAAAAAGTAAAATTTTTAGTGGTTTACTAATATTTTTTATTTGAAGATCAAATTTTCGGAGACGATATTTTCTTACAATATTTTCCATTGTTATCGGAGAACTCTGTTATCAAAAAATTTGATTATTTAAATTTTTGTTGGACCCCTGTAGATATGCAGTTGTTGCGCCCCTGATTTTCGATATTAAAAATAAAAGAAATTCGCTCAGACAAGCTGCTGAATATTTCCATGTTCCCAAATTGACTTTGCATGATAGATTTAAAGGCAAATCGAAATAAAATTCTTTTAAATCCAAAATGTTTTATTCCATCCATCAAAAGTCATTCGCTGATACAGATATTTCTCTTACAAGGAGACTGCACAGCCTTGGGGTCGGCGATTTGGCTGAAATTTTTTTTGGTGATAGAGTACACTTAATATGTTAATATATTAAAATAATAGCGCGCACTACTCAGAAAAACTTGTAAAAAAATAATTAAAAAATTTCAACGCAGCTGGTGTAGTTAATATACTTGAAAAGGAATATTGTACATAACAGTCCTATTGGTCTAGTGTAATTGGCGTTAGACTGGTAACACAATGGTCATGTGTTCGCAACCGACTCTGTTCAACAAAACTTTTTTGTTAATTTTTTTTTTTTTTTTTAATATTAATGAATGTCTTCTTTATTTATAAAACATCTTATTTAAAATATGTATTTGTAACAAATTTTTAAAAAGGTAAATCTGTAAATAGGTAGGATAAAATAAAATTAATTATAAAACTTTTAAAGTAACATTTATTTAATTGCAAATTATTATTATACTTTACACACAAGACCCAGAATGATAGTCAAAAACATACAAAACAATAATTTTGTCTGATATGCGTCAAAATTATTTCATGAAAGGAACATTTTCATGAACGTGAATCTAGTATGTTTTTCACTAGATGTCTTACAGACACCCTGTAATTGTAAAAAACATGCATTCATATGTTGTGTAAATTGTAATAAAAATTATTGTTTTGTATGTTTTTATGGCAACTATCACTCTGGGTCTTGTGTGTAGAGAATAATAATATAATTTACAATTAAATAAATGTTACGTTAAAAGTTTTATATTTTATTTTATTTTATCTTACCTATTTACAGATTTACCTATTTAAAGATTTGTTACAAATACATATTTTAAATAAGATGTTTTATAAATAAAGAAGACATTCATTAATATTAAAAAAAAAAAAAAAATTAACAAAAAAGTTTTGTTGAACAGAGTCGGTTGCGAACACATGACCATTGTGTTACCAGTCTAACGCCAATTGCACTAGACCAATAGGACTGTTATGTACAATATTCCTTTTCAAGTATATTAACTACACCAGCTGCGTTGAAATTTTTTAATTATTTTTTTTACAAGTTTTTCTGAGTAGTGCGCGCTATTATTTTAATATATTAACATATTAAGTGTACTCTATCACCAAAAAAAATTTCAGCCAAATCGCCGACCCCAAGGCTGTGCAGTCTCCTTGTTAGCGAATTTCCAGATTTGAAATGCTGCCATTTTTATCTTTTTATGTCCGATTTCACCCATATGCATGACTGAGACAAATAAAGCACTGTCCAGATTCGCTCCTATATAACCAAAAAAAAAAAAAATGTTGTAGTACCAATTTTGATATTTTTATTACTGCCCTATATGCTCGTGATATTAAAGTATTTAAATTATTTTTCTACAATTTTTTAGATAAACCTTAAACGATTCATTGCCAAAAAACTGAAAATATCATCAAGATTCGTCCCAACTGAGGGTAATAAGTAAAAGAATAATTGGATGGCGTTATGTAATAACAGATTAAGCGCCAAATAGATTAAGGTAATTAACGATACATCTTCTTTGCCATTGAGAAGATGTTATTTACCTGCATCAATTTGGCGCTTAATCTGTTATTACATAACCCCGTCCAATTACTATCTTAAATTAATCTTAAATAATCAGCTGAGAGATAGAACGTGCTTAGGTATCGATAATTGTGGATTGTTAGGAAGAAGGTTCGAATTTCCTACTCCTTCCTTCTCGTTTCCTACAAACAGCATAATATGTAGTGCTACGTAAAAGTTCCTGAATAAATAAAGCATTTTCCCTAAATTTAAAGCCCCATTTTCCCTAAATTTAAAAGTTATTGCTAGAAGCAATTAATAAATTCTAAATACATTAGTTCTGAAGCTCATGATACGAAAATATCTGATGATCATCTAAAAAATAAAGTCATTTGCAAAACTTGGGTTAAATTTGTGTCTGGAGGTTACATGCGACCTTACGGTTCAACTTCTCAGCACAAAATAATAAAAAAAAAAAATTAAAAAAATTATACAAAATTAGACTCTAAAATTTACTTCCTTGTAGTCTGTACTTAAAAAAATTAAATTACGTTTTAAACCAGTTCGCAATTTTGATGACAAGTTCCCATGGAGATCTAATAAATAAACGTCAATAATCTTCAATATGAGTACTTTTCTTTATTAAAATTTAATAAAGAAATCTTTTCTCTCTATTAACCCTAGAATCATACGTTGGTCTACGAGAAACGTTAATCATACATCGGCGTCATTTTGACGAATGGATTTTTTACGAAGAATTTTAGAGTTTATTTGCAAAAAACATTTTTTTTTATATAACAATATTACAAAAGCGAACAAAATATTTACAAAAATTGGATTTGGAAAAATTTTTTGATATAAATATTTATTAAATTTTTTAATTTTTTATCAAAGCATATTTTCATTATAAAAATTTAAAAAAAAAAATAGATAAGTGCATCAATTGCATCATAAGACATGTTTTTCAAATAATTAATTTATGAACTATTATGAGTCGGAGGGCATGTGTGACTTTACAGAATGTGAAAATTCTCGGTCACAAATATTCCCGTAGATATGTAGTTATTTCCTGATTAGGCACATTTGTAAATTTTCTAAAATTTGTTAGTAATTTTTCGAATAAGATCTCAAAAAATAATAAAATTAAATTATTTTCCACAAAATAAATTGTTAGTCTTTTATTAAGTCACCTGAAAGGCATTCTTTGGTTTTCAATTCAATATATTAAAACTTCGGTATTATGTCGTCTCTATAAGTCAAACAGCTGTAATCACTTTACACATTATCATTATCATTGAATAAATTAATTATAACATCCATATCTTTAATAAATTTTAGAAAAATTAGGAAAACTTTTATATGTAAAGTACAAACTTTCTAAAAAAAAACATCGGTTAATCATAGATCGTCGTCCTTTTGACGCACACTATTTCAATACAAACAGAACGACAGCAACTATAAAAAAAAATTATACATTTGCTGTGTTATAATAACAAATAAATTAGGTAATAGAAGTTTCACAGCAAGCAGGCAACGACAAGTTGTAGCATTGGAGCAGGTGGAGAAGTTCGTTCGTCATTTCGACGAGTACGTATGATTCTAGGGTTAAAGTTTAATTTTAAGTGAAGAAATTTGTAAAAATTGTCAAGAGCGTGGCGAATGGGAAATAATTTAGGCTTCCAAGGTCAGATTTATTTTTTTAATTTTATGTCTGCTTATTTTAGTTCAATATAAGAATAAATATATACAGTCAGCCACACTCGTATTCGTACAGCAGCATATTTACTCATGTGACAAAATTTAAACCAAATGGATTCTCATAATTTCCCACAAATTTGAACTTTTTTGTTTATAATATTAATATCTGGATCTTCTATTTCCTATATAAGTTAAAAAAATTTCATTACAGTTTCATTAATTTTTCCATATATTTACTGGAAAATTAATGGAATTTCAATGAAGTCCAAGAAATCGATTATTGATCTATGCTGCCAAAATAAATTCTTCAGAAAGGGCTTAAATTGTAAGTAGGTGACTATTTAACACTTAATATGTCATAAAGGACCACAAACGGGATAATAAATTAGAAAATAACTCTTGAAATATGGATAAAAAATACCACATCTTGCTCTAAATTGTCATTTTTGAATGAATAAATTAACAAAAAATCACCAAAGAGCTCAAAAATGGTCAGGATGAGGTGAAAGGATTGCATAGCAAAGATTTCGCACTGAAAGAATTTCTCGCGTTATTAAAGATGTGATATATACCGTGGGAAAAATGCATGTAATAACATATATAAATAAAGATCGATAGATTGTTCCAGAAACTACGTAAATAAGAATTCTCAATTTCGATGTAACAAAATATTCACAGATAAACGTAAAATTAAGATTTTCATCATTGACCTTGTCTTAAATCATTATTTTCTTACATTTTAGAGCAATATAAGTTTTATTATTTATTTATGTTACTTACTGCGTACATTCCCACGGTATATATCACGTCTTTCAATAACGCGAGAAATTCTTCGAGGGCAAAAATACTTTGCTAAGTAATCCTTTCACTTAATCCTGACCATTCTATCACTTTTTTATGGATTTTCGTTAATTTTTTCATTAAAAAATGACAATTTAGAGTAAGACATAATATTTTTTATCCATATTTCAAGAGTCATTTTCTAATTTATTATACTGTTGGTTATCCTTTATGACAAATTAAATGTGAAATAGTTGTTCACTTATCATTTAAGAGGTTTAAGGACTTTCTGTAGGAATTTATTTTATTTGCAATAACAATTTCTTGAACTCAATTAAAATTTTTTTATTTTTTCGGCAAATTAATCAAAAATTTTAACTTAAGGATTACTAAATTTTATCTTTAATTAAAATAAAGGTACATACCTACGTATATATAGTACTTCTAAATTTGAAAATAAAGTAATTCATTTTTGAAACATAAAAATATTTATCAAATTTTATGATGTACGAATACGAATGTGGCGTTGGACATGTTGATACAAAATGCATGCATAAGATTTTTCTTAGAGAATTTTTTTTAAAAACTATTAATGAAATTTTTTTAGCTTATATAGGAAGTAGAAGATCCAAATATTAATATTATAAACAAAAAAGTTCAAATTTGTGGAAAATTGTGGGAATTCACTTGGTTTAAATTTTGTTATATGAGAAAATATGCTGGTGTACGCATACGAGTGTGGCTGACTGTATATAATAATAATTCCAATCTTTGAAAACTCAAGTCAATTGAAACAATTTTGTTTTAAAATTGATTTTCAGCATTTCAACGTTTTCTACCAATTTTTGCGTTTACACAAATTCTTATCAATTTTTTTGAATGCCTTAAATTAAAAAACAATTCAAAAATTAGAGGGAAGTGGCATATTGAGCGGCACTGTAAAACTTCGCAAGTAAAACTCAAAAATGTATTGAGAAATTCAGTTCTTCATGCGTTCGAGCGGATTTAAAGAAAATGTTTACATCAAATCAGAACAAAATGTTTTAATTGACTTGAATTTTTGATTAAAAAAGAAAACGTGTTATTATTTTTTTTTAATGTTAATTACAAACATTTTATTTAATTTCCTCATTTGAAGGCAAAGTACTATCGTGATTGTATATAAGTATATGTATATACTGGTATTACTTAATTTTTTCCTATTCAAAAAAATTCTTATAAATAATTTATTATTTTTTCTTAAAAGGAAAACGACATTAAGTTTATATTCTTCATTTATTTTTAATATTATATTTTCAAAGTGAAATTATATATAAATTATATTAATTCAGTTTATAATTTTATATGTAAAGAAAAACAGAAAATAGGTACTTATACAGGTAAATATTAAAAATTGAAATTTCCTCTTTTCATTTTGTATGTTTTTACATTATGCTGTCTTTATGCAAATTTGTTAAAAATCGCCTATTTATACCACGCAGGAGCGGCTCTAACGCTTAAAATAAGTGGGGCTCACAGGATATTTTAATGACTATAACGCCTTTTTTTAGACTGCAAATATTAAAGCAATATACCCTATAAACAAACATTGAAAAATTGTGTTAATTTTTTTAGCAGAAAACTTATAAGGAGCATTTACGTTTGCGGTACAATTAAGGTAATAATTAAAATATCAGAGTAAAATTTGAATTTATCTATGTTCAGGGGAGGGAAAGACGATCTCTGTGATTACCTCCTATATTCGCGCTTGGTCTTATAGGTTTAATTTTGGCAAAAATAAAATAATGACTTCGAAAACTTATAGTTCGTCTACTTTTTCATTAGTCTATCATTTTATTTACGGTTTCATAAGTGTTGAAAAATTTTAGTAAACTTGATGACGTTATTAAATTTTTAAAAAAATCTTTTCAAATCAAACTTTCATTTTTGCTATCAAAATGACGAAATTTGTTTTAGAAATATGACTGATTCGGCTAGAGACTTTTTTCCTATTGGCCTTACATTCCTAATTTTATCGAAAAACGAAAAAAATGTCTTTTTTTTAACCCTAGAATCATACGTACACGTCAAAACGACGAACGAACTTCTCTACCTGCTCCAATACTACAACTTGTCGGTACCTGCTTGCTGTGAGATTTCTGTTATCTATTTGTTGTTATAACACATACGACGTATTTATTTTGTTTATAGTCATTGTCGTTTTGTTTGTATTGAAATAGTGTCCGTCAAAAGGACGTCGATGTATGATTACGCGATGTTTTTTTTAAAGATTTTGTACTTCACATATAAAAGTTTTCCTAATTTTTCTAAAATTTATTAAAGATATGCATGTTATAATTAATTTATTCAATGATTATGATAATGTGAAAGATGATTACAGCTGTTTGACTTATAGAGACGACATAATACTGAAGTTTTAATATATTGAATCGAAAACTAAAGAATGTGTTTCAAGTGACTTCATAAAAGATTAACAATTTGTTTTGTGGAATTTTTTTTATTTTTTCTTATTTTTTGATATCTTATTCGAAAGATTACTAACAAATTTTAGAAAATTTACAAATGTGCCTAATGGGGAAATAACTACATATCTATAGGAATATTTATGACTGAGAAATTTCACATTCTTACAGTCACACATGTCCACTGACTCATAATAGTTCATAAATTAATTATCTGAAACACATGTTTTATGATACAATTGATGTATTTATAATTTTTATAATGAAAATATGCTTTGATAAAAAGATTAAAAAAATTAATAAATATTTACATTAAGAAATTTTTCCAAATTCAATTTGTTTAAATATTTTGTTCGCCTTTGTAGTATTGTTATGTAAAAAATATGTTTTTTGCAAATAAACTCTAAAACTCTCCGTAAAAAGTCCATCCGTCAAAACGACGTCGATGTACGATTAACGTTTCTCGTAGACCAACGTATGATTCTAGGGTTAAATCTAAAATTCATTTCCAATTTTATCATTCGATAATTTTATTTACCGTTTAGAAAACTTTAGCTCAGGGAGAGAGTTATAACCCCCATGACCAACTCATTATATCCGCGCTTGAATCCACTTACAAGTAAAGGTCCCGAGGCCGGACCTATCGATATCAATGAAACTTAAATATATTGTAGAACACTAAAAACTAAGGGACACGTATTTTTTTTTATCTGCGGAAAAACGGTTTGAAGGGGTGAAATCGCCCTCCAAAAATTGGGGTAAAAATTTAATTTTTCAAATATCTCGAAAACAGTAAGAGATAGAGCAAAAGTTTAAATTGGCGATATTGCTCTTTTTTAAAGAGCTATCTATTGATATGCAATTTGTTCATATTACATCAACAGGGGTGGTTAGGGGTTAAAATTTGGGGGTTAATTTTGCAAAAAGGGGGTGAAAAATAAACAATATAAAAATTTTGTTTACAGATTTGAAATCTACGTCAAAAAATCTAATTGACCTATTTTTGCTCAATGTCCTAATATTAAGTCTAGGGGTAGTTAACTAGAGGGTGACTATGTCGAATCGTCGTACAATTTGGGTATTTCAAGAAGTTCTTCTTCATGGAAAATAGCTTAAGACAATTAGAATAACGTAGAAATGAAATTCTCGAATTCAAAATTGAGTTTGAGCAACATTGGAGCAACATTTGAGCAACATTTTTGCTATTAACACACTGATAGTGGGTAAAATAATGTCACAATAAGTGGTTCTGAAGTTGGACTATCATATGTAAGGTCTTTATTAGGTTTGTTTTTTAATGGATATTATAGTTTCCCTTATCGAAAATTATCGATACCGAAAATTACATAACCTAACCTAAAATAACGAAACCTAATAAAAACCTTACATACGATAGTCTAACTTCAGAACCATCTATTGTGACATTATTACCCCCTGTCAGTGTGTTAATTGCAAAAATTAGTGTATGTAAACTAGTATGTAATTCAAGAGGGTGACTCGCCCCCTCTCCAATGTTGCTCAAAATCAATTTTGAATTCGAGAATTTCATTTCTACGTTATTCTAATTGTCTTAAGCTATTTTCCATGAAGAAGAACTTTTTGAAATACCCAAATTGTACGACTATTCGACATAGTCACCCTATAGTTAACTACCCCTAGACTTAATATTAGGGCATTGAGCAAAAATAGGTCAATTAGATTTTTTGACGCAGATTTCAAATCTGTAAACAAAATTTTTATATTGTTTATTTTTCACCCCCTTTTTGCAAAATTAACCCCCAAATTTTAACCCCCAACCACCCCTGTTGATGTAATATGAACAAGTTGCATATCAATAGATAGCTCTTTAAAAAAGAGTAATATCGCCAATTTAAACTTTTGCTCTATCTCTTACTGTTTTCGAGATATTTGAAAAATTAAATTTTTACCTCAATTTTTGGAGGGCGATTTCACCCCTTCAAACCGTTTTTCCGCAGATAAAAAAAAATACGTGTCCCTTAGTTTTTAGTGTTCTACAACATATTTAAGTTTCATCAAAATCGATAGGTCCGGCCTCGGGACCTTTACTTGTTAGTTTCTAGTAGGTACCTACGTAAGTAAGGAGTATTTCATTTAGTAGTATGTTAATTAAGATGAATTATTAATTATTAACATTATTTTATATATCTTTATATTTTTTAAATTAAGTTAGATTTGAGTTTTTCTTAACTGATGATATCTTTTTTTTTTAATATTAATTCACAGTTAAGAGACTATTTAATAGTTATTTGTGTATTAAGAGCGCAAAATAGTACATTGCCGTTCGATTGAGAATGTTATTCTCATGAGAGCGACAATGTCATTTTGTGCTCGAATTACACACAATAGTATATTATTCAATAAGTGCGGGAAGTTGTCGATTGCCCACGAGAGCGAAGTTGAGCGCACGATCGTAGTGAGCGCGCTTATTCGCTCGCGTGGGCAATCGACAATCCTGCACGAGTTGCATATACTATTTTTTATTACGAATTTCACATACTTTTTTCTATTATTATTACTACTTTTTAATCCTTTTTAAAATAATATTTTTGAATGTTTGTCTTTTTTTTTTGAATTAAATACTGTTTAAATTATTTTGTTGGTGGTTTCTATATAAATAATTATGAAATATTCATTAAATGAAAAACCAAGAGGGGGCTTTGCGTGTTTTGTCAATTTGCGGGTGAAAAGTATACTTTTCGCACCGCAAAAAAGTATGTGGGAAGAGTACAGTGGGCAAACAGCTATTTTGCGTACGCAAATGGGTGCGCCAAGTTAGTACTTCTTCCGCATGAGTAACAAAGTATTTTTTCTACAATCTTATGAAATGTATTTTTTGTTTAAAAGATACTTGAAAAAGTAATAATGGACGTTAATATTTATTTTAATGTTATAATTTTTGCAGCTTCAGAAATATCTGGAGGTAGTGTACTTGAGAAATCACTGTCACTATTACATATTTTCATCATATATGTATAGATTTTTTTAAATTTTTTATTCTCAGTATTTATTAATTATAGTTATTTGCCTATTAATTTTAATTAATATTTTGTAGTTATTTTGAAATTTAATCTACTTAATAAATTTCTAACACTGACTGACTGACTGACAGACAACGTACAGCCTAAACCGTTGGGTTTAGAAGAATGAAATTTTACACAGGAGTTCCCTATGTAACGTAGATGAGCACTAAGGAAGGATTTTTACAAATTCACCCCCTAAGTGGATTAAATAGGGAATGAAAATTTTTATGGAAATTCGTCATTTTTGAAGTTAGATATATAAAAATATGTTACTATGACTATTCAAATAAATAATATTTTATACACTGACTGATAGACAACGCACAGCCTAAACTGTTGGGTTTAGAAGGACAAAATTAAGCACAGGAATTATGAAAATTGGCGTTTAGGCTTCTAATTATAAATCAAACTCAGTTGTTTCTGGAAATATATTCCCTAAGGGGTTAAAACAGAAAATGAAAGTTCGTATGGGAAGTTCATCATTTTTGAACTTAGAAAGGTGGATATTGATTTAGGCTTTTGAAAAACATTAAAAGTGAGCAGAAAGTGAGTACCTAATAAAAAGATGTTGCCGACGGGAAATCTCATCGGGCATACGGCTAGTAAAATTAATATTTGACTTGATTACGATAAAAATAATAATTTTAGAATCTGTTTATTTGTTACCATAGAAAATATAAACAACGCCTACCCGATTTGTAATTAACAGGTTGGCTGCCATGAGATACGCCGATGAGTCTCAATAATTTGTTGTTGCTATGCCATGAGACCCGCCGGCGTGTGTCAAAGTAACATGTGTGGGGTGCCACCACACAGTATTCATGAACATAACCCAGAGGCCATGATAGGATTTCGTATGAAATACATCAATTTTAACATAAGACATTATTTTATTGTGATCTAGAGGGTTTCCATTCACTTTCGTGTAAAACATGGTTGAGGCTACCGGCGGATCTCACTATCGCATTAGCGCAATACCAGTGAAAAGATATTTTCATACAAAATGTAAGTTACATGAGACCTGCTAGCGGGACTCGTGGCCTGTAGATAACGCAACACTAAGACTTGCTGGCGGCTCTCATGGCACCTTAAATAAGAAAGTCATTTATTATGATGGCCTGTGATAAATACATTATTTTCAATAATGGTGGCAGCCAACCTGTTAAATACACGTTGAGCGAGCGACAAAGTATTACCTTTCCGCTTTAAAGCTCCCATAGGTACATAGCGATTTACCTACAGATTGATAATCCATTTGATTTTTTTTTCAGATAAAAACTAAGGCCGCAATTGTGAGCACCGAATTTCGGCCTTTTTTAGACACTTTTTTCAAAATATTATAATAATTATAAAAAATAAATAAAAAAAATTTCTGTATTATTGTTAAATAGTGGTTTTAATCGTAAAAAAAATTCATCCCCATTTCCCCAACCTATCCATCCGAAAAAAATTGCCAATCACACTGTGATGGTACCTTAAAGAATATCTTTTAAAAATTGCATACAAGCACTCAATATTTTCATGATAAAATACACTTACTTACCACTATAAAATAAAATAAAATAAAATAGAAATTTTTTTTTTTAAAGGCGGGGGACGGTCTGGGCCCTTTCCTTGTCAGTAGTATCAAAACCTAAAGCAATATCTCATTTTTCATGAAGTGAGGCGTCTTGTGACAGACCAACAGAATCAAATTAATAAAAAAAAATTATGTAAGATATTTTGTTTAAAACTCAACACAAAAACCATCAATATATAGCTGCTACTCTGATTTGCCTTTAATCATGCCATGTTTGTTTCATAAAATTACATCGTCATTATACTTGTCAGTTTGAATGAGTAACGTGCTAATTTATATTTGTAAATAACGAAACATATAAGCATAGTTAAAATTTAATTAAGAATGGTTAATTTATCCATCCATATGTTCCGAATATATTCCATCCAACGTTCCGTTCCATCTTGTCTACTGTAGTTATAGCGCTGTGCTGTGTTTTGTTGTGTTGTGCATTGTTTCAAGTCACGGGATAAGCATCGTGGTGGAGCAAGCACTCACATGCACCCGCCATTTATAAAATTGCATCGAGACGTCAGTTCGTCAGTCAACACACTAGTCAGAACCCTATACGAGTACATACACAACTTCCTAAACTAACGTCAGAGTTCATACATACATACATACATACATACACACGTGTACGTCTGGGAAATCTGGGAACGTGTATATATATAGGGGAAATCTTGGAATGAGAACTTGAGAATGATTGAATATCACGATGGAAACGCTTTCAATAAATCTTTTTATAGACCAAACATTGATTCGCCGAAGGTAGAATTTTTTTATATTATTATCAAATCTGCATATAGAACCGATAATGGGCCGATAGTTTCCGAGCGCTTATGTGACGTAATAAAGGTTATATGGCCTGAATATAGGCAGATTAGTGTCTTTTTATTTTCAATTTGATTATTGTCGCTATGAAATTATTATTATAATTCATTTCAGTAAAATTTAACCATGATTGATCACATATGAATGTAAATAATTTACATTTTCTTGGCTTTATCTCTTTTAATGTTGCACTTGCGTAAATTTTTAATTTGCATTTTGTTTTTAGAAAAGAATAGCAGATTGATTTGTTTCGAATAGAAAATAATTATTTAAGTCTTTAAAGATGACTCCATGCTCAATTATATTTGAAATTGGGTATACTATGAAATTATTGTTGCTGTAAAATTGTTATTTCTATCCAAATTATTGCTTGCTATAAACATCACCGTATTGAATAACTTATTGAAAATGTCTAATTTAAAGAAATTATCGAGTTTGTTTTGTACCACTTTATGATAGCAATACAAAAATAAATCCGGAAACAATGTCTCTCAAGATTTTGAAAGTCGAAATCAATGAAACAACTACCAATAATTTTCCCTATTATCGGCGCAAGCTAAGGAGAACTTTTTTATCTACATCTGCATTTATATTTGTCTATCATATTAATAAGTAGAAGTTTACTCACTCACTCATATAGAAACATAATTCCTTGGTTTGGTTGGTAACTGGAAATAATACAATGGAAATAATACAATTTGTGTTCCCCTCACCTCAGTTTCTGGAAGTCTTTTGAGCTTGCGACCATAATACTAAATTTTAATAATTCTGACACTTTTGATATATTACCTTTATGACGTCACAGACATCGCGATCTTTTGTAATGCTGTTTTTAACCAAACGATATTTTTTAAAATTTTTCAAGTTTTAATTAATTTATTATTTATTATATATCATTTTTAGAAATTTTTTCGCATCGATTATTATCAATACTATTTATGATATAGATTTGAAATGAAACAAAAAAAAATCATATTTATTTTTTATTCAAAAGCCCAATTGTAATGAAAGAAAAAGCATTCGTGATTTTTATTTCATTTTCGTAAATCTTTTCATATAGAACCACTATAACCTTACTACATTTGTTACAGAATCGGTGTAACTTTATTACTTTTGGTATAAGAACTGCTATGATCTCACTACTTTTGACAGAGAACTATCGTCACCTTACTACTTTTGGTACAGAACTGTTGTGACCTTACTACTTCTGGTATAGAACTGCTTTGATCATTATTGCTTTCGATATAAAACCCCTTTAACTTTATCAGTTTTGGTACAGAACCGTTTTAACTTTGTTATTTTTAGTACAGAACCACGGTAACCTTATTATTGTTGATATAGAACTGTTGCAATCTCGCTAATTTTGACATAGAAATTTGATGAACAAAATTACTGAAGAGGTAAATCGATCTTGACTAACGATAGGTCCGAAGTAGTATGTTATTATTTTCAATCTTGAAAAATATCTTGTTGTAGATACAATGGTAAATAATTTAATTGATAAAGTTAATACAGTTTTCAGAATAGTAACAAAATTTGTATACAATTCAAATAAATTATTACATATTTTTAAGTAAATATTGTATTATATATTTGTGAGACTGTGATACTGAAATTCAAAACTTCATGACAAATGAGGGTAAGAACTATAATGGTGTAAGTTAATTTTTTTAAGATTGGAGATATTGTGAAATTATTGTTATTTAACACGATCTTTATTTAGTGTCAAAACGACAAAGTCATTACTTGTACAATAAAGCCAGTAGAGACCATTACTTTACTTTAGCTCCGTATACTTACTATGCTTCACTTAAATAATTTAAAACAACATATTTTGTCCCTTAAATTTTGATTTCATTAAATAAATCAATATCGTCTTTCAAAGGTTACATTTAAGTATTTGATTTTACAAAACCAGTCAGTGGTGTCAACGGTGCAGCGCTCTCGGGCCGGCCCTGGTGGAAGCATTCGTCACTAAAATTAGAAAATAAAGATTCCTCATCCTACAAGTCCAAAGTGACAGTGCCTAAGTATGTTCGGTCACTTAGCTGGTTCAGAAATTTTGTTGAAGACTCTGTTAATAGAATTTACAACAGGATTAGGTATTAGGATATCAAGATACTTTTGAAAAATATACAAAAGTATCTCATTTCGAACCTACAAACTGCAAACCTAAAACCGCCGTCCGGTATACACATATAACTTTATTTCCTACTAAAACCACCAACATAACTGTAATAAATTATAGTAAAAAAATGTTTTTTAAAAAAAAGCTTTTATTTAAAAATGGGCTAAAGAGAATAAAATAACTTCTGAGTGAAGTTTGAAGCAATATGCAACATAATTTATAAAAGCTTGAGGCATTATCATTAATTATTTCTGTTTTAGTATGTTTTGGATATAAGTGTAGCTCTTTTACTTTTCTGTAGTAACCAAACTTAATTAAACGCCTCAAGCTTTTATAAATTATGTTGCATATTGCTTCAAACTTCACTCAAAAGTTATTTTATTATCTTTAGCCCATTTTTAAATAAAAGCTTTTTCTTAAAAAACATTTTTTTACTTTAATTTATTTTTTACTTTTTAGTCTGGTCACAATTAATTTAAAAAAAAAAAAAAGAAGTAATTTTTTTACCTATATTTTAATCGGTTAATTTACCCTAATCAAACATAACTATGAAAGCAGAAAATTGCAATATAAAATCAATGGACACTATTTGACAATTCGAAATGTCAAAAAAATTGCATAGGACTAAAAATCAACGATTTTGGTTTGGGTCGATTTAGGGCAAAACTAATTATACAATATTGCATTGTCATCAAGGTTAGACAAGTATACAAAATTTGAAACCTCTAGCTCAATTAGAACCTGTCTAAATTTTGATTCCAAGATTTGATTTAAAATTGAAATTAAAACTGTAACTGTTTCTCGAATCAGAGAAAGTACTAATACACATAGGTGATTGAATGGGTGTCCGGCTCGGCCGCTTACCGAGCATGTGATCGTTGGTGTAGAGGTTAGCACGTCTGGCTAGTTACCAGAAGATCCTGGGTTCGATTCCCGGCCGATTCGGATAATTTTTTCAATCACTTTGTGATTTTTAATTTACATGTGGTTTTTGGTCATACTATACCAAAGAAATCGAGTGCTTAAAGTTTCAGTTTAGCTGAATGATTAGTGAACATATCAATACTGCGTGTGTTGAAATGCAAACAAAAGTTTGTCATACGTAGTAGTGTCTCACAAGCACTCGATAATATTTGAAATTAAAATTGTAACTGTTTCTCGAATCAGAGAGAGTACTAATACACATAGGTGATTGAATGGGTGTCCGGCTCGGCCGCTTACCGAGCATGGGATCGTTGGTGTAGAGGTTAGCACGTCTGGCTAGTTACCAGAAGATCCTGGGTTCGATTCCCGGCCGATCCGGATAATTTTTTCAATCACTTTGTGATTTTTAATTATACAGTATTGCATTGTCATCAAGGTTAGACACGTATGCAAAATTTGAAACCTCTAGCTCAATTAGAACCTGCCTAGATTTTGATTCCAAGATTTGATCTAAACCAACATGCTAACAAACATAGAAAGTTAAATAAAAGCTTTTAAAAAAATATTACATGTTAGAGAAATTTCCCCTACACTTAAACAATTTATAGCATCATTCAGTTAGCCCGTGTACCATTCACTTATGCATATGTATGGACCAGTGTATGAGAGTAGTTTACTATGGAGACTACTCTACGGCGAGTGTTAGCTGGCGGTTTAGCGTTTGGCGTGTTATGATGGCTACGGCGGTGGTGGCATGAGATCAGGAAAAACCCTACTCTAATTATAATTGTTATATTTCCGTGATTTATGTTTGTATATGTTGTGTGCAACTCGCCACCAAATAAAATGAATAACTGTATAAGTTCACTTCTGTGTTACCAACTAACTAATATACTTATTTACCATTTACCAGTGATTCAAAAATGCATAATATACCTATAGGTATTAAAATAAATGTAAAATTATTGTGTTAAGATATTCAATTTAAAATATCAGGATCACCGAGCCGAAATTTAATCCGTATAGAATTCGCTGAGAAAAGGAGAGGTTAAATAAGTAACACAACCCTGCGTTAATGTAACATTTAGTGTTTGTGTTAAATGACAATATTAACATAAATTTCGATTTAACAGAATAAATATGTTAATCTGTTTTGAACAACAAAAAACTAACACAATCTTTGTGTAAAAAGCAAAAGAATGTTATAAGTACGCTTTTTTTGTATATTTCAACACAAAAATTGTATCATACGTACACAAAACTGGTAGCCCTTTACGTTAGATTAGAATATATATCTACCAAAACATATAATAAAAAACATGAAAGTAGTTCTTATTATTAAACAAAACCGAAAAATTATAAGTTTTTTCAGTTATTGAGGAATAAAGTTTTATTAAACGTTTAAAGATGAAACAATTTTCTTACATTTTAAGGTTATTTTGTTACAGATTTTGCAGAAATATTTATTAATATTATCAATATTGTAAAATACATATAATTAGTAACAAATGAAAAACTGACATCCACTTGGCGAAAAGAGACTCAAGTTGACCCTCTAAATTCTAGCTGAGTTTGGACCTAGCTAGATTGCTTTCTAAAGCTCGTACACTTTTCCATAGCAAATTTCATCAAAATTGTTGGAGCTGTTTCCAAAAAAAAGGACATACGAAAAGAGACTCAACACTTCTCCATAACAAATTTCATCAAAGTCGTTGGAACAGTTTCCAAGAAAAAAGGACATATATATATATATATATATATATATATATATATATATATATATATATATATATATATATAAGATTGCTCATTTAATAGTATAGGATAATACCTATCAATTTTTCAACTATACAGAACTGGTAGAATTTATACTAACACGATAACGGTCATGAAGAAATATGACAAAACGACCAACTGATACACTATTTTGACAGTTAATACATTTTATATGGAATTGTTGACGTCGTACGATGTGGTATGTGAGCTATTAAGGTTTCACTTGACGTCCTATGACGTCAGTAACAGTCAAGATGTTAAAAAGTTTAGTCATTTAGGTATTAGACATACTGTGGTGGTAGCGCTGGTAAACGATATCTATACGTGTAATGAGACCATGTCTGAACGTGGAAAATTTTTAAAAAACTGTATAGATGTCCTCAATGTTTATCCTCAGATATCAAAACACTATTTTTTGAATTCCTTCTCTGTCTGTCTGGGCACGTAACATTAAAAATACTGGACGGACTTTTATAAAAAATTTGGTGTAGTGGTAATTTATTACGTTGAATACTTTTTCCCAGGGGAAAATAAGCCACTGTTTGCAATGTAATCACCACCTATCTATGACTTCCTGGTTTAAAAGAAAAGCTGGCAATACAGTTGTAGGATTGTTCCGTTTTTTTTTTATTTGAAACTTGTTGAGGGGTGAAGGTTAAGATCAGGAACTGATATATTAAGCACCTATAAAGAACAGCCCACAAAATACCAAAGAAAAGGATCATTTTGGTCAAAGATTACAAAGAATCGAAATCTATTTTGCGTTTTTAGGTACCTATAGATGGGTGCATTTTTAAGGAAAGTTGTCGGAAACAGAGCTATTGCAAACCGAAATTTTTGGAAATTACATTTTATAAAATTTTTCAGTTCTGTCAAGAAAGAAAGGGTCCTCTCCCATCTCTCCATCCCCCAAGTCATGCGACTTATTGAAAAAAAGTTTGCATTTGAAATAAATGGGGCGTTTTGTCATACCTTTTGTCTAAGTTTCGTCGATTTCCATAAAGAAAATACGGGGAAAATCGAAAAAAACCAATAAAGGTGTATCGATAAGGCATAATTTTGGCTCCATCCCCTCCATGAATTCTTATATGTGCATTAGGTTTACATGAAGGTAATTAGTAAGGTGGAATAAATATTATGCCGGAATATTCTCATTTATCGTTTATTTTTCAGTTGATCTCATTATTATAGGAAGGTTTTATGAAAAGGTAAAATTATGAAATTAACCAATTTTATTTGGGTAATTTTAAAAAATTCAACATTTTTGAACTTAACACTGCTTATCTAGTCTTCATTCTTGTCGCTCCAATATCCTTCAACCCCTGCATCCATTAAAAATTTTTTGAAGTCGCACGCGGCTGTTCGAGCGAGTAATATGATCTTGATGTCTGTTGTAATTTAAGTACCAGATTACGGAGGTATGTAATATGACCACAACAACCAACAAGTCTTGCTCCTACTTTGCATTGACAGTACCAGGTTAATACAGTGGTGGGATTTTACTCTATCCAAAGGGGGAGTATATTTTGGAAGCTGTGTGCCTAGACTGAATTTTTATTCTTAAAACATCACTCGATTCTTTGTGTAAAAATATTTTATCAAGACCTTGGTCATCTATGTAAAAGTGGAAAATTTCCATTTTTGTCACTCCTATATGCCGTCAAGACGACGAACTGATATGTTCCAACAAGTTTGTGCCGTGGTGGCACATCAATAAGTTTATTTTATGCATTTATATAATGACCCATTTTTAGTCGAATTTTTCCTTGAAAAAATTAGACTTATAAAATCAATACGACAAGAACGGCGAGAGGCGAGAATAGGGGCGCTATCCGTTTTCGGACCCGTAGAACACGAATATGTAGAGAAAAAAATGTCTGATATATATATATATATATATATATATATATATATATATATATATATATATATATATATATATATATACTTTTCCGCTACCTTTTAATATGTGTAGGGCCCCCCTATAGAAGTTAAGAGCTTAAATTTGGTAAATGGGGCTCATTCCGATGCACAACAATACTATCAAAGTGGGGTCAAATTTTGGATCCGACCCAAGATTTAAGGGGGTGGTGGGGGGCGGAAAAGCAATAAAACTTTTCCAAACCGGTTGGAAATAATGTTTCGGTCAATTATATACAACATATCCAAAATTCAGCTTTTTAGGATGATTTGGTGGGAGTAGAGGGGGAAAAACGATTTTCGCTGGATCTAATACGCCCGCAGTCCCCCAGAATTAACGTAGAGGGTTGAAATTTGGTGTGTTGATAAAGTTCGTACCTAGGTTGTGCTTTTTGGAGGTTTTAATATTTTACCCCTACCCCCCTCATTTTTAAGCTACAATTTCATGCATTTTCGACGTTTTCGAAGTTTGTACCACTCGCACAGGCCACCCAAATAAACCTAGAGGGCTGAAATTTTGTATTCGGATTGAGTTAGTATCAAAGGGGTGTCTTTTGGGGGTCTCTACTTTTAACCCCTACCCCCACCATTTTTATACCCAAAAGAACATGATTTTCCTTGCTTTTTAACAGTTTCGTTCGGGTCAAAATCTCCCCAAATAAACCTAGAGGGCTGAAATTTTGTGTACAGGTTAAGCTAATAGCCAGACACTGTTTTTTGGGGGTTTCAACTTTTAACGCTTACCCCCATGATTTTTACGCCAATATTTGGGCCTTAATTTTTTTGCTTGTTTTCTAACACGTCTAGAGACTCTCTAAGGAAACCTAGAGGGCTGAAATTTTGTACGTGTATTCAATTGGTATCCAGCTAGTACCTTTTAGGGCGTCTACGTTACTTTTCCCCCCACTTCTCCCATTTTTACATCGTAGTTCGATGGTATTGTTAAATGTGTATTAAATGCATTATTTTTATTCTAAATACAAGTAGGTGAATAGTAATTTTAAAAAATTTAAAAAAAAGTGAATATAATTTTTTAGCAAATGAAATACGTACATATTAAGTAATTTAAAAATGTTATTAAAGTCACTGTTTATTTATAAATTAGGTATTTTGGATTTTTATTATTTATAAAATAGAAATTTTGGATTTTTTTGGAAAGAAAAAATATCTTCATAAAAGCCTTCCAGTTTACTATTTAAGTTCCTTATTTAATATTTAAAAATAAAGCACAAAGGCAATTGGCGGATAAGCATGGGTAGGAATGCCCTCGTACGAATTGTGTTGGCTTCTTGCCTGTTAACTGCTATCGGCACAAAATTGAAATTTTCTGAGATTCAGCCCTTAAAAACTTAAAACCTTTTTTTAAAGCCCCGATCAACCGGACACCCGTCATCAGTTTTGGAACCACCAAAATGACAAATCGCTTGTGGACTTTCAATTACATTTAGCTTGTAGACACTCAATACCGAAGATGAAAGGAAAAATTCGACTTCCGTGATGGGGCTGCCCTGCTCACGGCGTTTTTTAATTGTAAAACCATTTCATTTGTATTTACCTATGAGCGCAAAGTGAAAGCAATGTAATTTTTTAAATAAATTGTACAGTAACATGAGAACATTAAAATAACATAAAAAAGAAACTGCTTCTCACATGCGCTCTATATAAAAAAAATTGAAATGTTATTGAAAAAATATAATTTTGAACGAAAGTCACAGTTAGACCCAAGTTTGGCGTCCCATAGGTAATACCAATTATAGTTTTTTTCTTTTATATACATATTTTCTTGTCAGGCATATAGTCTACTTTTAAGATATATAAAGAAAACATTAAATCGTAGATATTTTTTTTTCTCATCATTTTGGGGCGGAAATAAGGCCTTATCGATACCTCTCCTTTTTTGATTTTCCCATAAAGTTAAAAATGTATTACAGAAGCACTGGTCCAAATTTATTAAAACTTCTTGGCCTCTTTTTTCAGAGATCCTTAGGCTAAAAAACGTCAAAGTTCGGTGAAAACTACGTACGCTTAAATTAGTCTAATTTCCTTCTTCCTTATATAGCCTAAACGGATGGAAAAGTAAAAGTTTATTAAACAAAATTTCACGTGGAAAAGTATTCGCGAAATAATCAAATATATAATAAAAGTAACCGGTAAAATATTCGTTAATCAAACTTTATATTTTCTTATTAGTGGAAGCAACTGATATGATATGATATGATATGCACGCTAGTATCAAACAAGCATATATAAGAAAACAGAATTGTGTTAGAGACCAAGGTATATTTTCACATTTCGTTCCGTTATAGTAACATTTGCTAAAGAATATGAAGAAGAATCGCTTCAAATGAATAACAATTTTAAAATCTAATCAAAATAAAACTATTTATTTATATTATTATTGGTCTAGGAAAATATACGGGAGAAATTCCACATGTACGTTTTTAAATTGTGTCTAGCTTTTTGTTTCAGTTAGACAAAGATGAAATATACTTATTTCTATTATATTTATAACTATTGGCCAAGTTTATAACCGAAAACATAGAAACGTGACTGTTTTAGATAAAAAAAATATTCAACACTAAAACATTCCAAGTTATATTTTATAAAGTAATTTGTCTCAAACTTCCGTTCTAGATTTATAATTTATTTAAAATAAAATAATTTCTATAAACAAAAGTAAGACAAATAAATGGCTACTAGATTCATTGCTTTTGAAACGCTTTGTAAAAATGCATATTCCTATTTCCCTTATAAATTATATTATATGTATATTCAGTGTTTTGTTATTATATACATTTATTTTACTATGCTAAGTTTTTGTTGTTCCGTGTGAAAAAATAAATATAATTTACTTAATTTTTTTTTCCTTTTTTAAATATCATTATTTTAAATATAATAGTTCATTTAATTTAAATTGTTCTAGAACAAGTTTTATTATAAATTACAGTATTCGCACGAAAATACAAATTCAGTTGTAATAGGTCAGTTAATTGTCTGAGTTCTAAATTATTTTTTATCGCTTGCACAAAATTCCTTTTCGCAATTACTTTATTTAGTTTAAACGTTAACGATTAGAAGCAAGCTATCATTTTGAATTACATTTTGAATAGCAGATTCCGTATTTCAAAATACTGACAGTACTACTGATCATGTACAAAATGCCTGCGATACGACGTAAACGTTAAAAATTTAGTTGTTCTGATCGTTTCCGCAACCAAATTATTTTCTACTACCATCGATCTATACGTACATATATATAGAGTGTTTCAAGCGGCTAGAAACATATAAATTTTAACATGGGAAAAATCAGTTATGATTAGAGATGGGCAGCGGGAAAATTGCCGATGGAAATTTTCCCGGGAATATTCCCATTTGGGTAATTATTGAGTATTTTCCCGGGAAAATTCTAGAAACCTGGGTAAAAACGATTACTTACAATTAGCTGTACTATTTTACAAATGCGTTCTTAATTGGATATATATATATATATATATATATATATATATATATATATGTATATATATATATATATATATATATATATATATATATATATATATATACATATGTATATATATATATATATATATATATATATATATATATATATATATATATATATACCGGTTTCTCAATTTATCTCAATTTACGTGAAAATCCGTTTGACGGGGATTCAATTTAAGCGGATAAAAATCGCGTAAATTGAATCCGTCATTATAATAAAATAAAATACTGGAAATAAAAGCTACTAAAAATTTTAGAGAATTTTGTAATACAAATGAAAACGAATATGTAGAAATTTACATGTTAAAATTTTTGAAAATATCGTTACTTTCGATATCGATAATTTTCGATAACGAAAAGTAGGTTTTGATAGTCCCAATATGTTCCTACAACTTGCTTCGCTTAAGCCCTCAAAAATTTCGTTCTTTTTGAGCTACGATGCACAGTTTACGAGATATTTACGATCAAATGTTTATGTTTTCGAAAAGTATCGAAAACATCCTAGGGTTTCTTATGGAAAGGATAAAGTATAAACTATCATTACGACATGTACCTGTTCGGTACAATAATGACGGTGTAAGGCTCTAGTCACAGTGCAGCCGACTTCGGCAGTGTATTTACACGTCCGTATAACGGCAGTGTATACACAGACGTATCGAGTGGTCACATTGTTCGGCAAGGTAACGGTAAAACTGATTCTTGATTTCAGTGTAATTTATGAAATCTATCGTCAATAAAATAAAAATAGAAAAACAAATTCACGTTTTGGAAAATCCTTTACTAAAAATATTAATTTTCTGCTAAAAAAATATAAAAGTTAGTGAAATTTGCAGGAAAAAAAAATTTTCTTATATTTAGCGGAAATATGTGGCAAATTTTTGATAAATCCAATAAATTATATTATAAAAATGATAAATATGATTTTAAATTTATTAATTATATTGTCGGTGGTCGGTGAAATTTGACCGTTTATGCCAGTGTAATTCGGTCTCACTGTGACCATTTACATTTAATAACATATAGCGTGATATAGTTGTTTGTTTGGCCCTTAACTTCCCTGCATGCCAGTGTTTAAAAGTTTTGACAAAGTCGGATGCACTGTGACCATAGCCAAGTCAGTGAAAATATATTATAATGTACGCCAGTGATTCCCAAAGTGGTCCCTACGGACCCCCAGGGGTCCCCGGGATCATTCAGGGGGTCCGTAGAAAATTAAGATTGATTTGGGGGTCCCTGAACAACGTCAGGGGGTCCGCGCAAGGTTTAATGTAAAATAAAAACATTATGACAAACTTTTATTAATATGGAAGTTAAATTACAATGAACAAATTATTATCGATTTTTACGTTCTAAGTAAAGTATAAAAGAAAAGCTATACTCTTGTTTAATATGATCAAAAAAATTATATTTCACAGTT
Organism: Brachynemurus nebulosus; assembly: GCA_035578155.1. Classification (NCBI taxonomy): domain Eukaryota; kingdom Metazoa; phylum Arthropoda; class Insecta; order Neuroptera; family Myrmeleontidae; genus Brachynemurus; species Brachynemurus nebulosus. The sequence continues at coordinate 27,327,730 of JAPWDM010000004.1, read as the reverse complement.
ATCAATACAGTAAGCCCTTAACATTCTTTAAAGATTTCTTTTTTTATTAAAAACCGAAGAAGGGGTTGTAAGTATATATGTGTGTGTGAGCGAATTCAAACTAAATATCATATCATAACATAAGTTAAGAAGTCCCAATCCATTGAATGAGCATTATGGTTTATTGTACAGAAGCTGTTGATTACTTTTCCGGCTTCCTATTTGGTAAAACATGCATTTGGTGCCGTTATAAGCCTCATCAGAAAAAAAACCGACCAAAAATTAGTACTCGTGGGGATTTGCGGTTGCTATTCACAAACATTGAGCCGGACATAAATACACTCATAACATCCCATCAGGTTTATCCAAGTCATTTTTTTTTTGTATTTTGAAAAAAAAGTTAATTTCAATAAATACTTTTTCAACAAAATTTTTTATTTATTTTATTTTTACCCCAACATTTACCATTCAAAACATCAAAGTTAAATTTGTGTTTTTTTTTATTATGCATTTATGTAGTTTTTCACCCAGGGTCCGTGAGCAAGTTTTTACTATGAAAAGGGGTCTGTGAGCAAGTTTTGACTATGAAAAGGGGTCCGGGGGCCAAAAGAGTTTGGGAACCACTGATGTACGCAGTTTAATATATACTTACTGTTATGCATGGCTGCCAAGACACCGAAGACTCTCATATACATTTCTCACTTGCTGTATAAAGACTGACTTTAGGATGTAACAACTTTATATCGTTTGAACTCAGTTGCAACGAATGCTTAAAAAACTTATCCTTAAAACGTAATTTTATTCAAGAACATGAGATAAAATAAAGGAAATTTGAGCATTATTGACATTTTCGAGCCATAAATTAATTTTTATAAAACATTTAATCGCATGGATTTCTACGTTAAAAAAATATAAATTTGTATCACAGTTTGAAAAATGAAGGAGCTATGAAGCTGGTGGTTATAGTAATCGATTACCTCCAGGGATTAAACAGTCAAATAGTTTAGTTATAATATAAAAATGGCGATTCTCAAAAAACGTATCCTCACCAAATACAATATTAGATAATCGGTAATTGAGATTCAAACTAGGGATTTAATTTGAAATTATTGCAAAATTGTGAACTTCCTCACAGTGTTTTTGGATTAATTAAAAAATTTTGCTTGATAAAATTGTTTAGTTTGAAAATTAAAAATTAGCTTCTCATATCAATATTGACAGGACGTGGATATTATATGCATAGTTATATATATACAGGTTATTCTCATTCATCGTAAATTTTATACGATGTAACAGGTTGTATCGTCGATTGAACTTATTCGATAATTTACGATATTAAACGTGAATAAATGTAATCTATAGCAGCAATACCCTTATAGTTTTCATTTTATATTATGCTAATATATACTTACATAAAGCTGATTCAATAACAAATTAATATCATATGCATAGACAAGCTGTCTCATTCAGTCTTTGTATGTTTATAATTAGAAGCCAATATCGATTTTCAAAGACAATCAATTGAATATGAATATGAATACAGATGATAATTTTCTATATACTGCCATTAACTTACTGAATCATGTGTTGCTAAATAAGGTCTTCAATATGGGAATGACACTTACGAACAGGATTACGGAGATTCGATACAAGACGGCCAGATACCTATTTGTTATAAACATTAAGAAAGTCGAAAAGTCGATAGTATACACAAAATTATAAAAATAAAATTTGAGATACGGGGGAGTGGGATTATCAAGAAAAGTTCAACAAAATACATGAGACAAATTGAGCCATTTCGCCATAATTTTCACTTCCCAATACTATCTCATTATTGAGATACCTAATCTATAAGGTCAGAAATTACAAAGGTGAAGTTTACGTAATCTTAATACACCTAGATAACATCTAGATAAAACACACTTACTTTTTATTTATAGAGAGTTTGCGCACTATTTTGGAATTTTTCTTCCTTGGTACGACTAGTTTTATAAAAATTTTTTCTGTCCTATTTTTTAAGGAATATATCTTTTTTAGGTTTAAATTTTTTTTTTAAATACAAATTTTTGGTTGGGCCAACAATAAGCTCGGCTATAAAAATTTTTAAGGAAAAACATCCTGAAACTGAAAAAAAAATGAATTTGGATGTAAACTAACATGCATATATTATTTTATGGGAATATTTTTTCTAATTGTTTTAATGGCATAATTATTAACTTAAATAAAGAATAATCTATTAAAATTCTAGAGCTCGTATAATAAAGTGGTTGAGTTTAAAACAACAGTTTTACAGGAGAGAGACAAAAAAGTTGCTTACACTTAATCTCTGAATATTTTAAATATTCGTTGACTCAAATGAAACTGATAGGAATGCAGTTGACCTATGAGCTCTGGATAAAACATAGCTTGACCTCTATATTAGCTTTTTAACAATAAAAGTAGATAACTTGAACTTGTTTATTTTGCCAGCCCTAGAATTATGCCATGAATCAGAAATATATTTTTTGCAATTCCGGGACTAAAAGACATGACTTAGTACCTCATAATAGGGAGTAAAGTGCCACTTTTAGTCCCAAGGAACTAAAAATTCACTTTTAGTCCCAATGGATTAAAAAATTATTTTGCTCCCGCTTTTAAACCAATCAGCAAGCACAATTTACAAAAATTTAACTTAAATTAAATAGCGTTGCTAGGTAATTGAAAATAATAGACAAACTCAAACTTGACAAACAGTTATATTGTATTGTACAATTCGACTGATTTATCCAACGTATACTTAATGGAATATTATCACATACAATTTGAATGACATTTAAGTATTTTTTTTTAATTTTTATAATTTTAAGTTATCCGGAATTGCAAAAGATAGTATATACACTACAGGACTAAAGTGCTTTTTTTTTCATCCCTCGTGTGATTTGTCGCCCTCGGGTCTTTACAGGCCCTCTGGCAACAAACATCACACTCGGGATTAAAACGCACACTTTAGTCCCCTGGTGTATAACATACTATTTTCAACCTCTTGGATCGCAAGTTGGTATTTATATAGTAAGTAACTTGTCACGTAAACATTTATTATTCTACTCTGATTACTATAGTTGCAAAATATGTTAGGTCAAAAAAGTTTGTTTTCATCCCTAGAAACCTAAGTAATCGTTTACTGTTTAGTAATTCGATATAAGTTTTTTTATATATAAACAATAGTTTTTTTTTATCGACGCCTACTACTCATTTTTATTAAAATTATATTTTCCATATGAATTTCATTAATTTTACCCATTTTTGTCAATTGTTTTTTTTTATTTTTCAGGTAAAAAAAAAGAACTTTGAATAATAGTATATTGTGCAATAAGTGCGGGAAATTGTCGATTGCCCACGAAAGCGAAGTTGAGCGCACGAACGTAGTGAGTGCGCTCATTCGCTTGAGTAGGGCAATCGAAAATCCCGCACGAGTTGCACATACTATTTTTTATTACGAATTTCACATACTTTTTTCTATTATTATCATTATTTTTGACATTTATATTACTTTTTAAAATAATATTTTTGAGTGTTCGTCTTTTTTTTTCTGAATTAATTATCGTTTAAATTACTTTGTTGGTGGTTTCTATAGAAATAATTATGAAATAATTATTAAATGAAAAATTAAGAGGCGGCTTTGCGTGTTTTGATTAAATTTTGCGTGTTTTATTGTCAATTTGCGTGTGGAAAGTTACTTTCGACACGCAAAAAAGTATGCGGGAAGAGTACAGTTGGCAAACAGCCATTTTGCGTACAGAAATATGTGCGCCAAGTTAGTACTTCTCCCGCATGAGTAATAAAAAAGAATATATACATCTCTGATGTATAAGTTTACTTTTTTGCACGATCGTGTATTTTCATGCATTTATCGAGGCTGTTGACAATGCTGGTAAGTTACATTTCCCGAACGTTTGTTTATATCCATGGAAACCAAAAAATAACAGTGCGGTAAGTGAAATAGATGCGTGGTAAGTAAATAGGAGTGTGGTAAGTTAAATTAGCTCAAAAATGATTGTATTTATTTATTTATATTGAAATTAAAAGTACAATTTGAACAATTAGGAAAATAAATCCATTAATAATATGAAAATTTTCACTAGTTTGCACATTATCATTATTATTGTTGGCATCAGTCTTCTTATTTTATTGACATTTCAAAAGGTCGTTCAATCATTAAGATTTTCTGTTGCTTTCATAATCTTCCTTTCATTTTACGAGAATAAATTTGCAGTCAAAAATAAAATGCTTCATCAATTTCATTATTCTCACTAATAATATAGTTTAACAAACTATTTTCCTCAATTTTTTTTAATAGAAAATTCAAAAAAAATATTCACGCCAGTGAAATATTGACACTTAATTTTTTATTTACAAATATAGTTGTCAATTGTCACTACAAAGATTCATATTAGTTGTTATGAATATTTATAATATTTATTCATGGCATTCTATGTCATAACATAGAAATATAAATTTCATCTATATTATCTGAATTTTATTTTTTATTTAACACATTTTTAATCTTTAATTATTTTAAATCGATCGTGCAAAAAATATTATACAATACACGATGCGTTAAGTGCAATTACTGATCTCGAAAATTGCAAAAACTCGACCCTGCGGGTCTCGTTTTCGCAACATTTTCTCGATCAGTAAAAGCAACTTACCGAACTTATATTGTAAAATACTATTGTGGTTATGGATGCTTAAGATCCTCGGCTTTTAGCTTCGACTTATCTGCATCCAAGGTCACAAAAATAATACTTACAGTCCTTGGTAAGCAACATACTATTTAAATACAACAAATATTATTACGAGGAAAATATTATTTTTATAAAAGCAATAGTACCTTAGAATTTTCACTAACTAAATATACTCAATTTAATTACACAGCAAGTATACTTTACATAATATTATGTGATGTAGATGTATAGCTGCTATATTTTCGTATGTTTTCAATTTGTTTCATATTCATATCATATCACTATTCATTTTATTCATCATGGTGAAATTATAGCACAACGTGGTACGTACATATATGTTAGGAGATAAATATATGTAATAATATCGCTTCTTCGTCATTTTATTTTCATATATTGAAATTGTATGAATAAATTTATTGATATGATGAAATTTTATGGTGATAAACTTACAGTACATAATATGTATGAACATATTTTCATATTATATTGAAAGAACATTTCGACTGATGTTAGTAGTTAGTTACCGCTGTTATACGATACCACAATATAAATAGATATTAGAATATTTGTTTTACTTTCATATTCGCAAAAGTATTTTGAAAGTATGAAATTGTAGAATGTTTATCAAATTTCAACATTTTATAGTCTGATGACACAGCATCTGTCTCATAGCCATAACAACCGTAAAGATTAATCCTGACCAGTGATCACACGTATGTGTGAAGCTATGGCGAATAGGTAGCAATGTAGCATAGCAAAAAGGTAATACACTTTCCGTGTAGTGATAATTACTGGAAACGTGTGAGCTATGTTTGTACATCTTATTAGCGTACATAGATTTATTGACATGGTACAGCGTTGCGTCAACAAGCTAAAAATATTGTCGACCTCCAGGGAAGTTTTACTCCATATAGATACGTGAACTGCATAGTGTTAATATAGTTATTTTAAAAATAAGCAGTTATTTTCAATATCTTGTGTTTTGGAACTCAAAATTTATCCTTGTATACTTAGTTATTTCGTGAAAAATAAGGGTGGTTGTCGTTGTATATATGAGGCAACACTGTAGTAAAAAATAAGTTTTTTTAATGAAAAAAAGGAATCCTGTATTAAATTAGAATTATGGATTAAATAATGCAGGAAAATTTCGAAAAAACGCAGTTGTCCTATTCTTTGTTGCTGCCGTCAAAATATGTTACAGATACCTAAGTACTAGATAAACTGATCAAATAATTTCAATTTACACATAAATAATTAAACATTTACAAAATTTAGTCCCTAATAATGGGGAGTAAAATGTTACTTTTAAGCTAATCAGTAAGTAGAATTTATAGAGCGTCACCAAACTGTAAGCGAAATTCAAATTAAATAGCACTACTAGGCAACGAGTTATTTATTTAAAATTATAAACAAAGTCAAACTTATAGATAAAGAAGACAAACAGTTATATTGTATTGCCCAATTTGATTGATTTATTCAAAGTATACATGATGTAATATTATGTTATACAATTTAAATGACGTTTTTTCTTAATTTTTATAATTTGTAAATATCCGGGATTGCAAAACTAATGTATGCGCCACGGAACTAAAACTTTTCTCCTGATCCTTTGTGTGAATTGTTGCCCTCGAGCCTTTACAGGCTCTCTGACAGCAAACTTCACACTCGGAATTAAGGATCACCCTCTGGTCCTTTTGCATAGAATATCGGTGTAGAATATCGTCTATTTAATTAGTTATCAAATGTTTATCTGAAAGCTAACCATTTAAAAGTGTAAAAATAATTAGTAACTGATTTGAGCATTATTTAATGGTGTTCTCTATTTGTAAAAAATAGAACAAATATATACTTTAGAAAATACGACCTTATAATTTTTTTTTTTTAATTGTGATAATTCCTTCGAACGATAGTTGTTTATTTGCAAGAAAAAAGTATCAATTTCTTGTTTGAAAATGAACAATTAATGTTCGAAACAACTGTCATAATTAAGAAAAAGAAGAAGGAAGTGGTATTTTATGAAATGAAATATTTTTTTTTTGTTATTTACAAACACTACTTTTACAGTTTTGATACTTATTGAATAATATATTTATTATATTGTGTATTGATACTTAAAACAAAATTGAACAGAGGTATATAAAAGAAGAAAGATGATATAAAGTGTGCTACACAAAAAAAGAAAATTTCGTAATTTTTATGCACAGCTTGTCAAATATTTGTAAAGTTGTTGAAGAATTTCCCAGTAATAAGATTATCAGTGTATCATTTTATCCAAATTTTAAAATACACACTCAAAATATTATTTACAAATTTTGCTTTCATTTAATTTTCCAATTCGCTGATCAATAGTCATGAATACTAATGTTTCATCATTCTTTTTCGTGTACTTAATTGTATTGTTCTAGATACAACTATAATATGCGAACTAACGGCTTGTCCTGATCATCTAAATCTAAATCTACTCCTATGAATCTAAAATCTTTAATGTAAAATTTAAAGCATTCAGTGTAGAATTTAAAGAATGATTCCAAAAACAGACGTTTTTTTAGCGCGCTTGGGAATTAGCAAATATTTGATTATCTTGTGGTTCAAAAGATACGTTATAATGATATATTAATAACAAAACGAATTGAAGCATACGAAATCTTTCAGATACTTACAGAGAGTCAAAGTGGTCAAAATTGATTCAGATAACTTGCATATTAGATACATTATCTAATTTTGATTCTATCAAAAAACATATAATACAGTAGAACGTCGATTATTTAAATGCCAGATATACAAATACGTTGAATACGAACTCGTAAAAATTAAAACCTCAGTTAATTTTAAGCTTTTAGAAGTGATATTAACGCTCAAAAAAGTGTGTGAATAACATTAGAAATATCTGTTGACTGGTATTCTCAAGCATTTTCTTGTGGAATTCAATATCATTTTTCTCTAAAATTAGCTTTGTCTGATTATTCGAAATATTGGTTACTTAAATCACCTTCATTGCCAATTAATTCGGATAACTGATGTTCTATTGTCTTGTTCAATAGTATTTCTTCAGTCGCTATTGTCAGTAATTCCTTAAAGTTGAAAAACAGTACAAAGAAGACACAAAACCATAATACCTAAATAGATATAAAAAAATTAAAAGAAAATGAAGAACAAAAAATATTGACACTTAAAACAAAAAAAGTAAAAGAATCTTCTCCGCTACACGAGAAAACATTAAATCATGGATACGTTCTATAGTTCAATAGCTACACACAGAGATAACAGCCAACATTAGCTATAGTTTTGTCTGAGTTACTCATTTATGATCATCTGTAGCCCAACCAAAAACCATATCCATGTACGAAAATAAAAAAAATTAAATTGCTATTTAAATTGAATGGAATAAAATAATAAAATAACGTCAGGTAGTTATACTTTGGATAAATTAAATAAACTAGACAATATAATATAATGGGTACAAACTGGTTTTAAATGTGATTTGATATTTTTCGTAGTAAACCGTAATACCGTTTAGCAAAAACTGTAGGTACCTACAGATATCACCGACAAAACTAAGAGCATACAAAATTTCTGAATTTACCTAGAAAAATGCTTGACTTACGATCGCACTTTAAACATGTTACTATTAACTTCTCTTATATTTTTCCTTCATTTTTCAAAATTTTTGTATAAATCTGGGTCTACCAAGTCTACCCACTAAAATCGCCACTGGTATCCATGTTAAAAAAAAACTGATATCCATTTAAAAAAAAATAACTTTTTTTACTATTACTATTAAAAGTAACATTTTGCGCACGGCTAACTATATGTACAAATTAACAATTGCCCATACAGTGAGGAAATAGCGTACAAAATAATTTCTCACGGCTTAATATAATAAAAAAGTAGGCTGCTCTGTTAATTTAATATATAATACTATGATAATATATTACACCAATACCTCAATTTGCGTCGTGGTTACGTTCCAAAAAAAAACACAACGGCAATTGAAACGACGCAAAGTGAATTATGACTTTGTATAGAAAATTTCAAAAAATTTCAAAAAAAAAGACTCGAACCCAAAACAACGCAACTTCGAAAATCTAACGACGGACAATGAAAATTAGCACTAATTCAGCAGCGACGCAACTTCGAAAAAACGCAGACCGAAACGATGCAAAGCGAGGCATTAGTGTATATAAATAATTCTAAAAATATACATATGTAAGTTGATTATTTATTATTGTTTCCATAGTTTCAAAGTATACTTTGACTAAAATTTGAACATCTTATCACTGATATTATAAATTTAAAAGATTTTTACTATTTATTATACGTATTTAAATAAATATTAATATAAATTTTACGAAAAAAATGTGCTTGTAAAGAAAGTATAGTGTAAAATACATGGGAAGAGCTTATTTCTCACTCATATGAATTGTTGCACTCGCCCTGCAGGCTCGCGCAACAAACTCATATTCGTGAGAAATAAACCTTTTTTCCCACTTATTGTACAATATACTATTCCGGATCAGTTTTGCTTTGGAGACAAAATCGATTCCTTTGAGTAACCTATATTTTTTAAAATACTTTTCTGTAGAAAATAGCAATTATATAATTTATATTTTGATACAGTAAGCTGCCACTTCCGACACTTCTATCAATAAAGTATGTTAAGTCTTGAAAACAAAAATCTCACTAACAGAAAAAAAAATGAATAGCATATACATGAAGCTTTCTCTGAAATACACCAACCGCCACATAAATAAAAAAAAAAGTATATCTCCATATTATATTGTTTCGTTATAAACCGTAAAGAACCAAACTATATTGGTTCCACATACACCTGACTGGCGAGGTACATAATACCAACGTAGTTGTCAATCGATAAGTGGAATAAAATAAACTTATAACAGCAAATTGCAAGCAGCAGTTAGAGTTAGAACTATATACCCTATATGCTAGTCAGTATTCGGTACATCACCCAATTCAACCACCTACTCATTCTTTCTCATACGGCTTATTTCTTTTCTACAGCGAGAAGAAAGAGGTGAAGGTTCGGTGAGTCCGTGTTTAGAAATAGTTATACATACGAGTACATACTCATAGTTTGTTGAAGTTACCTCACCTCACCTCAATAACCAAACGAATAACAGTCTAATACCTTTACAATGTCCAAATATGTGTGGCAGCATAGCACAATGGCAAATATGGAGTTACCCACCGTTGTTCGTTACCTAAGTGTATCTGTTTTATACCTATATTTATACAGGATGTTTAAAAAAACGTGATCGGAATAAGAGAATTGCGCGCTTCTATTTTTTTTTTTCACCGATCAATATGTTAACTTGGTAGTTCAATAATGAAACAATTGTAAATAAGGATTCCAGAAAAGAAAGTAAATGCTATGATTTCATAAGATTACTCATTGGTTGATCCGGATGTTGAAAGTTCCAAAATTGAAGATTCGAAGAACCAGGGTAAGGACACCCGAAAGCGATGATAGAAAACACAAAAGTAATGCTGCTGGTTCAATGTATTTTTAAGATTAATAAATAATTGAGTATTTAATTGATACACTGTACATATGATGATACGTATACATTAATGATAAAATAATTATTGTGTGAAACTGACTGGAGTTACAACGAGTCCTGCTGTATTTTTAACCGACTTCAAAAACGTGGAGGTTCTCAACTCTCAATTCAACCCGTATGTTTTTTTTTTTTTTTTTTTTTTTTTTTTTTTTTTTTATGTATGTACACCGATTTCTCCCACATTTCTGGGCCAATTTACACCATTCTTTTTTTGTTTAGTAGATAAAGCTCTCCAGGTGGTCCCATAAAAATTTTATTAACATTGGTTGAGTAATTTTTTAACCATCTTCAATAATATGAATAATTATGGCAATTTTAAAATTTGTATATATGAGGGGCTCAGTGGAAAAGTGGTACATGTGTGTATATTGCTGATACTGAGTTATTGAATTTAGCATATTAAGGAATATAATAATAATTATCATTCCATAATATGCTAAATTCAATAACTCAGTATCAGCAATATACACTTGTACCACTTTTCCACTGAGCCCCTCATATGTATGTAAAATTATTTACTTTGAAAACTATAGTAACATATGTTTTTATTTTATGTTGATCCAGTTATCCTAAAAATAATTTTCTGTCAGTAACTACCTAGTTTAAAAAAATTTTTTGATGACTTGAAAAATTGGTTGATTTTCATCGATTTTTCATTTTCCTAGTAAGTACTACTTTAAAAGTTTCAACACTAGGTATGTTCCAAATTTCAAAGCAATGTCAGTGCGTGCTCAAAATTATAATTTTTAGACACTGGTATTTTGGAAGCTATTCTACCTAAACGTATGAAATTTGGAATTTAAGAAAAAAAATTTAAAAACCAAATAAAATATTGCAATAGGGTGGGTTGGTAAACATTGTCAGTAAAAGGTATGAAATAAAACTTTTTTTAAAAAACCGACTTCAAAAAGTAATAAATAATTAATAGCAGGTATTTTGAAGTCAGGCGTAAAAGCGTAGTATAAAAATGTAGATCCACAAGAATTCATCAATTTTACAAGCACATCCGATCGCATCTTTTTATACCACGCTTTTACGCCTGACTTCAAAATACGTGCTATTAATTATTTATTACTTTTTGAAGTCGGTTTTTTAAAAAAAGTTTTATTCAGTACTGTACAATAGCACAGGCTGTTATGTGCTGCCCTTGTACGAAAGTGGATCGCTGTGTTGGAACTGTTAATCAAATATGATGCATAAGTGGGAGAATATGATTTTAAATCAATACTATCAACTGTGAATAGACAAATTAACTAGAATTAAAGTATTGTACGTAACAATCATTAATGGTTATTTACAACCAATTTAAAATAAGAAAATGTGCAAAAATGGATCCTGAAGATGTACCATTTGTTTAGTTTTGAGTCTACATTTTTTTAGATATCGACTTTTTCGTTTACATCAGGTTTATTCCTCTTATTATATATTAAACCATCTAAGAGAGTTGTCCAAACTTACTCACCATTGAGTTTATGGTTTAAAGAAAACGTGTGTAAGATAAAACTTTTAAAACATGAAGGATCTACTCGCTTCAATATTTCGTAAGTTAAGTTTACACGTTACACCTCGATTACATCATGTCTGTAGGAAGGCCAGGAAAACCGTAGTGGCCAATCACGATCAGAGATCACATGCTACCGTGAAGGGTAAGGGCTAACATGGGTAACACAATTTAATGTAGTGATGACTTTGGGTTAACGCATAGGTATGCGGACTGTATAGTGTTAACAGTCAAATAACAGATATACTAAAGCCGGTTCTATACGATGCTACGAACGTTCGCTCCAACGTTCGATCGAACGCTTGAGGCAAGTAAGTTGGACAGTTAGTGCAGCGAATATTCCTGCTACACGGTTAATCGAATATTTTATCGAATACATATGAAAATACTTAGTTTGATACAAACGTTTGTTCAATGGATATGAGGATGTTATCTATTTGGTATTATCTTTAATGTTATGCACTGATGTTATCTCTCTTCATATGAACGAATCAAGTAGCTGTTAAGTTAAATCAACCAACATTTTTCTTCACACGTTGGAAGCATCCCTTTGACGCGATGCAAAAGTACGGACATCGGCCGGGAAATGGACAAATACCAACGTTCGACACACGCCATTCGACGCTCGTAGGTTTGAATAACTACGCGACGAACCATCAAACGTCCAATTTTAAACAGTGTTCGTAGCATAGTGTAGAAGCGGCTTAACAGAAAAGACTAATGTACATAATTTTCAGAAACTAATGAAAAAAAAAGTTGTCTAGTTATTAGCAAAACATTTTCTCAACGTACTAATAAATTTTATTTCCGTTTTAAATGAGAATTTTGTACTGATATAAAATATTAATTAAAAGTCGATCTATAAAACTGTAATACCAATGATACACCTAATATAGGACGGTTGGTATACCAAGTGTCCCATTTGGATGTATACCATAAGGAAAAAGATATGTCACAAGAGTGCTTTGAACAAAATAATAATATCAATATTATAACTACTGTTACTATAGCTTTAACAATAATAATATAGTAAAATAAAGAAATGAATGTCGCAATTTTCAAGCAATTCACATTTTTACATTTTTTTATTTTCTTGAAAATAAATATTAAAATATTAAAAATACCAAAAGAATATTCGGTTGAAGAAATAGTGCAGATAACTTGGTGGGAAAAAATTATTTTGTAGAAGAAAATTACCAAAAATAGGAATATGTTTATCCAAAGCACCCTTGTGGGAATCCAATGTTACAAATTAACATGTAAATCGTATGTATACATCCGGCCGGGACACCCAGTATACGTATGTATATATTAAACATATTCCATTGCTTCAATATATTTATTAATATTTTAATAGTCTTTAACTTCATAAGACCTCTATAAATGACTGCTACATACATGTATAAAGTGTTTAATTTAAAATACAATATATTTATTTAAATTTCTCAAATAGTATTAATGAAATTTATTTTAACACTTTCAGTCCCATCTTTTCGGCGTCCGAAAATAATCAAAACAACCGCAGAGGCCGATTGCGATCAATGATTAATTGATTACGCATTATGTGTGCGATGTTACCATACCGATGTGTAGTCACACAAACACCAACACACGCACACACTACTCTCTTCGTTTTTATAAAAAATTTTAAATAAACAAATACATAAAAATAACAATTTTAGGTATTTATTTATATAAAGTTTCTTTAAAAATATTGCCGGCTTCCAGGGAAGTTTATTGTGAAAGTATTCGGGCTTTATAGTGTTAATAATGAAGTAAAATTTATAATATTGCCGCGGGACAGTTTTAGACTAGTGCAGATGCCAAGAAATATTCCATTTTAAAAACTGTCAGGTTTCATTTTGGTTGATTTATATTTAGATATAGTAAAAAGAATAAAATTTCCAAGGTCACCAAATTTTGGGAAATTTAATTTGTTACCAATTGGCGACGCAAAGATTCTCACTCGCCCCTGTGCACTCTGATGGAAAAATTAAAGCTAGTATCAATTAAAAATATACGTATACCGTTAATTAGGGATATAAAATCTCTAGTAATCCGCTCATAATTTGTATAATACATATTTATATCGATAATTACAGATATACAAAAATGTCTACTTGTCAGTACTCGACAAGACAACTAGAGTGACTCGAAAGTGGAATCCATTTTAGTGTGACTCTAGTAGTGTGTGGAGTCTATTAACCATAAAATGGCCTACGGTTATTAAGTATATATGTGATCTTAATAATAAGTAGGTATCGGATTTTTTCGGATCAGACAGTTTCGTCTTTAGCATATGCAGGTATACATATTGCACTCAATGTGACTAAAAGTTCAAAATATTTTCATAAAAACAACGTACACAAGTTACATACACACACATACATATGTGTATCAAAATACTATTTATACGTATTTTATGTAAACATCCTTTTTTTCTCTTATTTATTACCTGCACAATTGAAAAGTGCCACTGTAATTTTAACAATCAAAAGTATTTTTGTTAAATTATGTATGTGATTTATGTGACATGTCATTTAAATTAAATAAATTCATCTTTTATTATTTTCAATTTTGAGAGATAGAAGTATAGTTGCTTGTCAAAAATTTGTTTTCAATAATAAAAAACCTTAGTAAATACGTACGTTTTAGCTATAATAGTGGACCGTCTAAATATTCAACAACTTTTCAATATATTTTACAAAAATTTTTTCCGATTTTTTGAATTTTCTTACTTTTGTAAAATAAAAAATGCTGTTAATATTCTAAATGGTGAAAAATGTAATTTTTGACCAATTATATTCATTCAAATGTGCATAATTTAATGTAATTTAGTTGAAAAATTTTATTGAAATAAGTACGGTCCTAACCTGTCCGAAGAAACCCGGTACCTAATAATAAGACATGAATCCTTTTTATTTTAACACCGTGTACAGTAAGTATGTGGTGGGTATGTAAGTGAATATTGAAGACGTTCCAGTGGAAGCGTAATACTCTTACAAGGAGCACAACCGCTGACTGCTATAATCCCATGTTGACGGGAAATTGAAAACGTAAAATAAACTATATTGTAATGATTTGTTATGACAGATTTATCATTATGGTATGTAGTAGAAGTTCGTGCTCGTATGTAGCGCTGGCAATATTACAGACGATATCATTCATATGTACTCACTTGAACCAAGTATTTATTGGTAAATACACAAGGATTGTTACTAAATTTGATACAGATGGAATTAATACATACACAGTCACATCTATTCAATATTAATTCCATATGATTGTATCCAATCTGATGGAAAACCTTGTGTAAATTTATGTGTATGGTTGAACTTGGTGTAATATCCTGAAGTTTTATTATATCACTGAAAAGGAGACATGACGGATTTGATGGACATTCAATTGTTTTTAAATATTTTTATGTTTTTTTCAATTTCTAAGTAATCAACGTTATGTGATTTTTCCAAAAACATAGAATTATTGAAGTTTTATAGTAGGCTGCTAGATGTGATGGTTAATGTTAAAAAGATTTCTTAAGCTGCCCCCATCAGAGACGAATTTACTTAAGGGGACTTGGAGCACGTGTCCCAGGGCCTCAACACAATAGGGATCATCACAAAACTGTGGGCGATCTTTTGAATTATTTGCTCGGCAACTGTATTTTCGGGCTAAAATAGAAAAATTGCGAAAATTTTCTTAATTTTCTTATCCCCATCCCAAGGGCCTGGACAGAAGTGTTCAAGGGTCTCCACATGTCAAGTATTTAGACGCCCCCATATGAGAACTGTCCAACGACCTCTTAAGAGTAAATCCGGTCGTGCCTCCAATAACTCTACAATAATGCTGTTTCTTACTGTTAAGGTTTAACAATATTATAGATTGCAAACAATAAATAAATATTTTACTTCACAAAATACCACTTTTTATTTATTTTTTTTTTTAAATTTTTATAATTCAAAGTGGCACTTTGAAAAATAAAATACGTAGGGTGCGCCATAAGTTCTCGGCCTGAGTATTAAAAAATACAGAGAGAACAGTGAAAATAATTTATTTTTCTATATAACCTCCCTCTATTTCAATACACTTATTATAAGGTGGGATAAGCATCTCTATGCCTTTATAATAATAAGCAAATTCTTTGTAGCGATTCTACAAGAGCGATGTTTTCGGAAGTGATCGAATCTGCCGGACGTCCAGAACGATCATCGTCGTTGAGGGACTCGTACCGCAAACGAAACCTTTGGCACGGTTTTACCGTATACACCATCCAATCTATCCTTAATTTCTTCTGGACTTTGTCTTTTTTTTGTCAGAAATTTTATGACTACACGATATTCAATTTTTAAGACGGTCGACATATTGAGTTTACACTTTTACAACAGAATAAATAAAACACATGTAAACTCGTCCGCTGCGTTTATGATTATTAGAGACTTAATACTTTCTGTGAGTATAAATTACGTCACCTTTAAATAAGGATAATCATGTTAGGCCGAGAACTTATGGCACACCCCACGTATTTGTTTATAATTTACAAATATGGAATAGATACCATAAAGTAACGCTTCAGTCTATTAATATTATTATAAGTGTTTACAAATGTTTATTTATTCTATTAGTACTAAGCACAACTACGAAAAATATTCTGGTTCCCAATTTTTCCTGTTTGTGTAGGTCAATACTAACACTCAGACCAACTATTTAGAAACAGGTAAACATTTTCGTCTCTACCTTGAACTACATAATAATTCAAGCTGAATATGTTCCAAGATTTTCAAAAGACTATAATCATAAAATCATTCCTCTTTCATTAAAAATTTAAAACACATAATGATAGGTCATATTTTATATAAACAAATAAAATATCGAATAAATTTTTCTATTTAAATCAATAAAACAACTTACAGTTTTTAGTAATAATATACTAGAGAAATATGGAATGGTTTCTAAATACTAGTTGTTCTAACTAATATTTAGTTTTATTACCGGCTATTAATTCTACAGTAAAATGCAAAAATCTTGGATCATATTTAAATTAACACAAAAAGAAAACAAGTTCGTGGAAGTGCGAATCTGACTTGAGTGCTAAAGGTTCCGTTCAATATTGAAAATAAATACAATTATTAAAATATAGTCCTATTATGTTCTGACGAAAATAATATACAATAAATAATATTGTATTGTTATAATTGTTACCCTAATTAAAAAATAGGAAGTTTGGAGGGAAATCGTCAACAATTACGAATAGAACTGTATTATTTATTGTGATGTTTCGGAATTTGTAGTTTTAAATTCATGTTTCTACATAAACATAAAAAAAAAAAAAAACAAAGAAACCATTATTGCAAAAAAAAGCAAAAAAAATATGCAGTTACAAAGTATAGTACTCGTATATCTATTACAGAAGCGCATTTTTTTTTTAAAATTTATTTTAAGTGGATACGCACAGCTAATGGTCATATGCATGCACTAAAAATAATTGTAAGCAGAAGCGCAATTACACATTAAAACATTATTTAGCTAAAAAAAAACTAGCTAATCCCTCTATTTTCAGGGATCATCGCTTTGATTTGCATAATATTACAAAGGAAAAAAATTACTAAATACCCCTGTCGCAGCATCCTGCATAACATAGCGAATTTTCGTTTATAAAAGTTAGTTTTTCTCGGAAACTAGTCGACATAGAACAATAGTTTAAAGACCTTTTTTATGTAATTTTTTCTCCTCTTTTAAATGGTGTAAAAAAATTTCGCAAAAATTGTTGATTAAGTGGAAATTTTGACAAAAAACTAATTTTTTGCAAGAACAACAACCATGTTCCTGGCATCCGACGTGTCTGGTTAACGAACTCGTCCAACGGTTTGGGACTTCCAATATTTTCACCAAATTTCGTAAACCTAGGACATTCCGTTCGAGACTTATCGTGCGGACACACACACACACATATATATATATATATATATATATATATATATATATATATATATATATATATATATATATATATATATATATATATAAATTTTAGCGAATATTAGTTTCGGTTTCTAGGGACCTCAAAACAAATTTCTGCCATGGTCCCGGGCTCAGGTCGTGTTATGACAGTGGTTGTAATAGCTGAATTCCATTCTGGAAATTCGCTAAAACACTGCAATATTGAAAATTTATAGATACATACGAAATGTCCAAATATTAACAACCAGAATAACATTAAACATTCTGCAATATTGCAATATGAGGCCACCTGTCAAATAGCGGGGGAACTAAATACACGTATTTACAAAAACCAAGGTTCTTTTACCTAGTCAATCAAGTTTTACCTATTTTAACTTTTTTAGTTTATTTTAGTAAATAAATTTTTATTTTAATTGTTATATCAATTTTCTTTATATATAATATGTAGAAGCCTGAAGATGAAACTATTAGTTTCGAAACGTCGCGTCGGAATAAATTGTGCAGTTCTACATCAGTAACTATAGAAGATTTCTTTTCAAACGTCCTGTCTTTTAATTATTATTGAACACATTACCTGACTCTCTTTTTTTGACATTCCTCTCTTAGCAATTGTTATACGTACTTATATCAATAAATATAAAATTTTAAATAAATCGGTAATAGCCGATATAATCGACAATAGTACTTATAATTATTGTATTTGCTTTCTTTGAATGCAGATAATTTTGGAAATTATTTACTGTTCTACATTATGTGAATTATCCTTATAATTCACATAATTATGTAATTCTATATAATTATAATTTAAAAATTAAGAAAAAAAATGGTAATAAAAAATTAATTTCTATTTTGTTTGAAAACTATAAATATTATGTAAAATTTCCTGAAATAGGTTTTTGTAAAACCATCTATTTATTTGAAATTTTTGGAAATGAATATAGAGAGGATTTTACTTCGAAACAGTATTTTTATACCGTCTTAAATGAATGTGTCCTTTCATATGATATCCTACCTTTTTCAACGACAACGACCAAAGACTTCTACAAATATGACAAATTTTAATTCAATGGTAGTTACTGACAGAAATATGATGAGACTGGACGAAATTGGATAGGAACAACCACATTAAAAATATACATTTTTTTCCAGCACTTCTGTTACCGCACTTCCGGAAAATTAAGGGAGAACAAGTTGTCTGAGGCAAATTTTTAGTTATTGATTAAACATAAGTTTTTTTTTCCTATAATAGTTGGACATGTGGCGTTCGATTTTCTCTTCCCGTTACAGTTGAACTCTACATAAAAAATGATGTTATTTGTTTGGAGAAAATTTATATACACTCTATTAAACATAAATTAACATTACAAGTTTTCTTCTTTATCAGTTATGGCGGTCATTTATTCAATGCCGTCTCTTTTTATTGTTATGCATAAATATATTTAATGTAACGCATGAATGAAATTGCTAGTTTTTTTTATTTTTATGAGTTCTTTTTTGTTAAATTTATATAGTTTTAGTACGTATGATTGTTTTCAATGTTACCAAAAAATAGTGACCCAAGTTATCTATCATCCACTGAATTAAAATTCTCAATTTAAAAGCGTTTTATATTTTAACATAAATTTTATAGTTTGATTTTATAGAAGAAATCGTTCTATGCATTTTAAATTTTAAATTGTACAATATTAAATTGAGTTGTGGGATGAAAATTATATTGTCGATCACGTAATACAAATTTTTAGTAATAACCCCGTATTGGTCATGTGATTAGCATCTCCGATCTTGTCTGATAGATCGTGAGTTCGAAACCGACCGGGGGAGATACTTCATCTTCAACATTACCATACCTCACACTTTAATATTATCAGTAATCATTTTCCCACCATCAGAAACAATAGCACTATCTAAAAATGATGCATATCGTCTTAGTTGTGGCGCATCTAAACAATAGAAAAAAATTTAATATTACCAGAGTGAATTCAGTGAAAGCCAGGAAGCAAGAAAACCACAAAATAAATTATTTTAGATATCAGTGGAGTGGCCGAGCGTGCTTAGACACTGGTAGGTGGAGGGTTCGAATCGGCCGGCCGATTATGTTCGTGAAGATTTTCTGCACTTTTCCGACACAATTCCAGATCCTTTCCAATTCCTTAGGGAAACAGCTGTAGATGCATACCTATCAAATCCTAGCCCCACATCACTTTCCCCGTCCTCCACCCATATCATAATAATGATGTGAGTGGCGTCTGTCATAGACTAATTGTCTGAAATACATACATTAAGCCTCATTATAAGTTGTTTTAGATATTTTTTGATTCTAGGGTAAGTGCGGGAGAGATGCCGCAGTAGCCATAGTTCGTCCGTTGACTGATAAATAGCGCTATTAATGGATTATATGTTTAAAATAAGTTACTTATTTAAGCTGTATATGGTAACATTTATAATTAGTCCATCAGTTTAGTAATTATCCAACTTTTTATTATTGAAAGGTACCTAAGTTTTTTAACATAATATTTTATCAAGCATTTAACTCATTAGAATTTAAGAATGTATATTTCATTGTTTTAATGAAAATGAGTTTTGTTATTAATTTAGGGATATTCTCAAGTACTGTATAAAATTTTAGGTTGGAATTCCGCACTAAGCTTGCTATAGCAACATGCGGTATCTATCCCAACAAAAAGGAGAGATGCCGCATTTAAAGTTGGTATAGATGCCGCATCATATTACATGTTAAAAACATAGACTTATATACCTTAATTATGCAATTTTTTTTTTTGGACTGTAAATTATGCCACGTAAATATAAAAGATCCATTAATGGATCAGGAAGAACCATCATATTAGTGAAGATAACGAAAGTAATGATGATTGCCTGTGTATTGAATGATTTGAAAGGTACTCAGAAACAAAAAAAGTTGACTGGTTAAGATGTATAAAGTGCCAAAAATGGTTACATATGGCATGCATCATGTATGGAGATGTGTGTAAAATGCAAAATTTTTAATATGAACTATGCGGCGTCTCACTTTCCTTGATGCGGCATCTCTCCCATAGGTGTGGGAAAGACGCCGCTTTGCAGGCTCTACAAAAATGTTAATTATGAATTCTTTATGACACAAAATTTAAAATTATTTATAAATAATTTTAAAGAACAATGTTTACATTTATTGTGTACCAAATTTCAAATCAATTAATTGCATACTTTAAGAATTATCAAGTGTTGTCAAAATGTGCGGCATCTCTCCCGCATTCACCCTAAAGTTTTTTCAATTAAACTAAACAAAATGGACGGCAAAGATAACGAAAAATCTAACCAAAATTTTAAAAAAAATTGCTTCTAGTAATTTTAAATGCTCGATTTTTTTAATTAAAATTTTTAGAAGGAAAAACAAAGTTAAAAGAGTTATGTCATATAATAAAAGAGTTGGGAGCGTTTTTCATATTTTTTGAAGCGCTTTAATTGTTTGTCGATTTTAAAAATGAGTTCTTGCAATGTCCACAATTTTACAGTTTTTGGGTTAACGTACAATAATTGTTCAGATAACCTAGTTTGCTTCCAAGTGATGCGGCAACTCAGTTATTTTGGTAATCGAGCGACTTTACAAAATGAATTTACTGCAGTTAGTGTTAGCAAAGTATCCCTGTATCTAGTAGAAACCTGTGCATATAAAACTCTAGCAAGTAAAAAATTAATTAATTAATTAACTATTAACTTCTATCAACACATTGCATACTCATGTTTCGTGGATATTGAATACATCGGATAATGATTTGGCACGCAATGCATGTAACAACACGTATTATTAGATGAGTCCATCAAAAAAATTATTCCTTCTTTAATTTTGAGGCATTATCATTTCTATCAACTCTTTATTATTTTTAAAACATCTGTACAGATATCGAAAATCATTCGCTCGATTATAGACTACATGCCCCCTAAATTTCATGTTAATTTAAATGATAAAATTTTGCTAGCCTTGAAGTGAAATTAACAATACATCATTCTTTTATTTTACTATTCATAAAAAAATATAATATGTATAACCCTTTGTCTATTCTTGTCCAAATAAAAATTCGTTATATGTTCTTTTTCATTTCAATATATATATATATATATATATATATATATATATATATATATATATATATATATATATATATATATATATATATATATATATATATATATATATATGTACAAACAAAAGGAAATATTTTATACGAAAAAGACAAATGAGTAATTTTTTATATTCATGTACACAAAATATTCATAAATATATTTGTTTTAGTTGGATACAGACTATTTCTAACTTTATTAAGTATAAACACAAAAAGATGAGTAGAGGAGCACTGAACATAGGAAAATATAAAAACAAAATTGAACTACTTACAAGGAGCGGTTCAAGTATGGTCGTCACCGATTTCAATCAAATTTCGTCTGCTATAGTAGAGCCTAATATCAATATTAAAAATTTACAATATTAAGGTCAACCTCTCAAAAACACAGGAAATATTTTTATTTAAAATTTGGACAAAAATATAAGTACGATATAATCACGTTAGTTATTATGTTTCGTCAAAGGAGATATAGCTCAGCGGCAGCGCATCGGAGTGTGGATAGTTTGCGGTAACTTTTAAATTATGAATTTTTAAAAATGCAAAAGTTCATATTTTAAAAGTTTTAATGTATCTAATTGACTTGTGTTTATATTGTGATATATCCTCATATCGAAAAAAAAAATATTTTAGAAAAATTATATTAATTCATTAACTTTGCGACAAGTAATATTTCGTAGCTTAATTTGTTAACATAATTACATAATAAATTAATTGTTATTAAAAAAAAAAATTGAATTATCACTGGTACTGGGATTTTATCCCGGCACCGCACTATCCGCACTCCGATGCGCTGTCGCTGAGCTATACCCATTTTAACGAAACATAATAATTAAGTTGATTATATCTTACTTATATTTTTGTCCAAATTTTAAATAAAAATATTTCCTGTGTGTTTAAGAGGTGGACCCTAATATTGTAAATTTTTAATATTGATATTATGCTCTACTAGCAGACGCAATTTGATTGGTGAAAAAAAAATCGGTGACGACCATACCTGAACCTCTCCTTGTTAGTAGAAATGCAACATTCAATCTGAATTTTTTAATTGCATACCTATTCCAATACATATTTCGCTGGCAACGATTTGTGCTCTATTTTTGAATAACGGGCCAACGATAAGTTATTATATTGTGGGTAGTTTCTAAGGAATTCTACTGTTAATGCAGTTTCTTGGAAAGAGGATATATTCTGTTTTAACAAAGAATACCAACTCTCACTTAAAAAAAATTATTATGATTTGAATTCATCTTTGAACAACGAAATGCGTCTTTATCCATTGGTCGGTATGTTCGCATCTATGGATGGAAACAGCCTGTGGGTAGCAATTCCTTATTAGCTACGAAAACTTGATTCGTTAGCGATCAGAATAGAATCATATTGGCTTTGACGAAGGATAATATTTTATATTTATTTTTTATATAGAACTTCTGTAACCTTACTACTATTAGTATAGAACAATTGTAACCTTACTGTTTTTGGTATAGAATCGCTGTAACCCTACTACTTTTGGTACAGAACCGCTGTAACCTTACTACTTTTGGTATAGCTGTGATCTCGCTACTTTTGGTGTAGTGATTTGCTGGATAAAATTACTGAAGAGGTAAATTCGAACGTAGGTCCGACGTTTTATTATCTTCAATCTAGAAAAAAAAACTTTCTGTAGATACAATGGTAATGGTGTAGTTGATTTAGTTTTCAGAATAGTATCAAAACTTGGATACAATTCACATAAATTACATATTTTTAAATAAATATTGTAGCACATATTTGTTAAATTGTAATTTTGAAATACAAAACTCCACGATAAACTTCGATTTTATTAAATAAATCAATATAATCTTTCAAAGATCATATTTAAATTTTTGATCTCACAAGATCAGTCAGTCGTTAGGAGCCTTCAGAAACGTGTGGTTTAGTATAGTCGCATTATTTCCATAGCCCTCTTGTCAGAACTGTGCGTGTAATTTACTTCAGGTAAATTACACAGTTTTTTACATGTAAAAGCTCTGTAATTTACATATACTTACTTTGATAAAAAAATGTAAAAAAAGTAAAAAACTAATTTTTTTATATTTAATAGATGTAAGCGTTACTGATGGTATTCCATATATTTGCTATTGAAGTATTTGCTATATTTGCAAAATAAAACTTAATAATTAATTTGATAACTAAAAATATAAATGGGTACAAACAGGAAAAAGAAAGGCTAGTTTTGATAGAATAGTTTATTTAAGAATTCAATATTAAAAAGATTTTTATTTATTCAGTTAAATTTTATTAAAGGCATCTCATCTTCATCATCACTATCGTCAGTGATTTTATTGTTATTATAATTTAAAGAGAAATAAACATATATTTAGTAGTTTTTTTGATCTGTCAGAACTGAATTTGTGAATTTGGAAATTTAAAGCTTTGTAGTCAGTTGCGGATGACCTTCTACCAGCAGAAAATCATTTCTGTGTAGACAATTTGTTTGCACGGTTTTTGTGTGAACTTATAAACAAATAATAACGGTCAAAATAAATATTGTTTGTCAGTGAAATGACAAATGATGCAAGTATTTTACATTTTTTACAATTTTCTACAATTTTTTACGGTTTTTTACAGATTTTACAATTTTTTACGTAAAAATGTAAAAAACAAGTTTACACTCTGCCTCTTGTCGGCCTTGTCCAGAACAATCCATAATTAGCCGAAAATAAAATCGGGCTATAACTTAGTTTCGATATTTTGCAGCTTAAAAGCGTTCGGGTGTATTTGATGTTGTAATGAAAACAAAAGGTTATTCCAATTTTTATGGATCTCATGGAAAATTTTTTACTTCAATCAGGGAAAAATCCTCAATATTTTTTGTTCGGACAAAAATGCGTCAGGCGTCGACAACCTTTTAGGCTGTGGGTCGAATAATAAGAAGATATTTTGATTTAGTGGTGGTGATTTTCAAAAATGTATAAATCTAAATGAAGAAAAAAGGGCTGTCCTTTGAAACGAAAGGCAAACTAATTTTTAGTCG
The DNA here is from genome assembly GCA_035578155.1 of Brachynemurus nebulosus. Taxonomy (NCBI): domain Eukaryota; kingdom Metazoa; phylum Arthropoda; class Insecta; order Neuroptera; family Myrmeleontidae; genus Brachynemurus; species Brachynemurus nebulosus. Next base: position 27,302,855 of record JAPWDM010000004.1, on the reverse strand, counting down.
AATTTTCTCCGAAAAATTAGACTTATACAGTCTATACGATAAGAGCTGCGAGAGGCGAGACCAGGGGCGCTATCCGTTTTCGGACCCGTAGAACACGATTATGTAAACAAAAAAGGTGTCTGATATATATATATATATATATATATATATATATATATATATATATATATATATATATATATATATATATATTTTCCCGCAACCTTTTAATATGTGTAGGGCCCCCCTATGGAAGTTAAGAGATGAAATTTGGTAAGTGGGGCTTATTCCGATGCACAACAATACTATCAAAGTGGGGTCAAATTTTGGGCAAATTTTTTTTCGGACCCGACCTTTAAGGGGGTGGTGGGGGGCGGAAAAGCAATAAAACTTTTCCAAACCGGTTTTAAATAATGTTTCGGTCAATTATCTACAACATATCCAAAATTCAGCTTCCTAGGATGATGTGGTGGGAGTAGAGGGGGGAAAAACGATTTTCGCTGGATCTAACAGGCCCCCAGCCCCCCAGAATTAACGTAGAGGGTTGAAATTTGGTGTGTTGATAAAGTTCGTACCTAGGTTGTGCTTTTTGGAGGTTTTAATATTTTACCCCCACCCCCCTCATTTTTAAGCTACAATTTCATGCATTTTCGACGTTTTCGAAGTTTGTACCACTCGCACAGGTCACCCGAATAAACCTAGAGGGCTGAAATTTTGTATTCGGATTGAGTTAGTATCAAGGGGGTGCCTTTTGGGGGTCTCGACTTTTAACCCCTACCCCCACCATTTTTATACCCAAAAGAACATGATTTTTCTTGTTTTTTAACAGTTTCGTTCGGGTCAAAATCTCCCCAAATAAACCTAGAGGGCTGAAATTTGGTGTACAGGTTAAGCTAATAGCCAGACACTGTTTTTTGGAGGTTTCAACTTTTAACCCTTACCCCCACGATTTTTACGCCAATATTTCCTTAATTTTTTTGCTTGTTTTCTAACATGTCTAGAGACTCCATAAGGAAACCTAGAGGGCTGAAATTTTGTACGTGTATTCAGCTAGTATCCAGCTAGTACCTTGTAGGGAGTCCGCATCACTTTTCCCCCCACTTCTCCCATTTTTACATCGGAATTGAATGCTATTGTTAAATGTGTTTTAAAAGCATTATGTTTATTCTAAATACAAGTAGGCGAATAGTAATTTTAAAAAATTTAAAAAAAAGTGAACTTACTTTTATGACAAATGAAATACATACATATTAAGTAATTTAAAAATGTTATTAAAGTCACTGTTTATTTATAAATTAGGAATTTTGGATTTTTAGTATTTATAAAATAGAAATTTTGGATTTTTTTGGAAAGAAAAAATATCTTTATAAAGGCCTTCCAGTTTACTATTTAAGGTCCTTTTTTAATATTTAAAACTAAAACATAAAGGCAATTAGCGGATAAACATGGGCAGGAATGTCCTCGTACGAATTGTGTTGGTTTTTTTTTCTGCTACCTGTTTTCGGCACAAAATTGAAATTTACTGAGATACAGCCCTTAAATACTTAAAACCTTTTTTTAAAGCCGCGATCAGCCGAACACTCATCACCAGTTTTGAAACCAACAAAATGACAATTCAGTTGTAGACTTTCAATCACATTTCGCTTGTAGACATTCAATACCGAAGATGAAGGGGAAAATTCGACTACCGTGATGGGGCCCCGCTGCTCACGGCGTTTTTTTTTTTATATATATTATACTTCATTTGTGTGATTCTAATCGGTCAGTTGGTTACTAAAGATAGCGGTAATAACAAATGGTTATTAACCCTAAAATGATACGTACACGCTAAAACGACGAACGAACTACTCTACCTGCTCTAATACTACAGCTTGTCGGTACCTGTTTGCTGTGAGATTTCTGTTATCTAATTTATTTGTTGTTATAACACATAAGACGTATTTATTTTGTTTATAGTCATTGTCGTTTTGTTTGTATTGAAATAGTGTCCGTCAAAAGGACGTCGATGTGTGATTACGCGATGTTTTTTTTAAAGATTTTGTCCATCACATATAAAAGTTTTCCTAATTTTTCTAAAATTTATTAGAGATATGCATGTTATAATTAATTTATTCAATGATTATGATAATGTGAAAGATGATTACAGCTGTTTGACTTATAGAGACTACATAATACTGAAGTTTTAATATATTGAATCGAAAACTAAAGAATGCGTTTCAAGAGACTTAATAAAAGATTAACAATTTATTTTGTGGAAAATATTTTAATCTTTATTATTTTTTGAGATCTTATTCGAAAAATTACTAACAAATTTTAGAAAATTTACAAATGTGCCTAATAGGGAAATAACTACATATCTATAGGAATATTTATGACTGAGAAATTTCACATTCTGTAAAGTCACACATGTCCACTGACTCATAATAGTTCATAAATTAATTATTTGAAACACATGTTTTATGATACAATTGATGTATTTATCTATTTTTTATTTTTTCTAATGAAAATATGCTTTGATAAAAAGATTAAAAAAATTAATAAATATTTACATTAAGAAATTTTTCCAAATCCAATTTTTTTAAATATTTTATTCGCTTTTGTAGTATTGTTATGTAAAAAAAAATGTTTTTTGCAAATAAACTTTAAAACTCTCCGTAAAAAGTCCATCCGTCAAAACGACGTCGATGTGTGATTAACGTTTCTCGTAGACCAACGTATGGTTCTAGGGTTAAATGGATGTAATCAAATATTATTCGTTGTGTAGCACCACAGCGTTTTCATGGGTTTAAGGCCAGCGCACCCACTGATTGACTGCTTTTGTTTCTATATATTATTAATAAATATCTGACATAATATAAAAAAGTTATATACATACAAAAAGAAATCGACTGAAATTGTACGTTTTTCCGAATGTTAATGTTGTAGCTTATTCTCTTTTTCCTGATCTGACAAAACGATACTACTCACAATGAATATAACAGAATATGATTAACATTTCGTACGCACATTTTTCAATAACGCGAATAACAAATAACAAATACATGCGTGGCATACAATACGCACAATAAGCACATTACAATATTTATTATATGTTGTTTCATCTGCTGCTCCACGTATAAAGAATCAACGCAAGCAACCCAAGCAACAAACAATCAAATTTGACAGACAAGCAAGCAACTGCGTCTCCATCTCACCATACACCAACCGTCATACATGCACGCCATCCCCAATTTTCTCCATTCATTGTTCAACAAAATTTGTTGTTGAATATTGTTGTTTCTGTCAGTTTCAATGTTTTTTGGAGCTATGTAATTGGATATGATGTGCACTGTAGTAGGTATGTATCATATGTACGTATGTATTTGATATATAACATGTATTAATCTCTTATTCAAAATTTCATTGTTGAAAATGTATACAAATATGTGTAAAGAGTATGGGACGACTTTTTGTAAAATATTGTTCCTTTTTTCACCATATTACTCTATTTTTTTTTTTTTTTTAATATTTTTTCCTGCTGTGTGTACATGGGACGGAAGGGCGGTATATTGCTAGATGTTTTTTATAACAAGTGAATAACACACAATGTTATTATTCATTTATTTATTTATTAAATTTTGTTTTTGTTAGGGACGATGATTGCGAGAAAAATGAACAGTAAAAGGTGTATGAAATGAATCGGTTTTTTTTTTCATGGTACATAATGTGTGAATCATTTAGGTACATGAATGCTATTTAATTTTCATAACATGATTAAATTGTTTGGTCAGTCATTAGTTGAATATATTTTTACGATGTTTTTATACGGGGCACCCCAGGACCGGCCCTGGGGTGATGCAAATGGTTCGATCGCACTAGGCCGCCTGTTTCTGTATGTCGTATTATGCTAGTGAATGCTCAGCACTTCTGAGCGCCTCGCACTACTGATTAATGTTGCGAAACGAAATTGAATGGATTGATTTATTGAAATCACAATTTGTTACAATTCTGAAAATTATATTAACTTTACCAATTAAAGATTGAAAATATTAAAAAGTATTTCACAAAGGTAGGGAGGGGGTATTCTGGAAATGTATTTTGATTTGTTATGATATGTTATTAATTTGAAAACAAACGGAAAGAAATGTATCTTTGTAAGTTAGTAACTAACTATGCACAACTATGACGATGGTGCTCTCTCGGCGAAATTTATTAATAGATGAATATTAATAGATGAACATTTACTACTCTTTCTTTACAGTACCAATTTTTAAATTCCGTTTATTTTTTTAATTCTTTAAAAACATTAGTACCATAAATAATATAAATATTCATTTATTAGTAGAAAATTGTGTAAAGCTCTAGCTCATTATGCGAAATCGCTCATTGTGCGAAAAAAACGACCACAACGCGTTGTGGTCACTTAAAATCATCTACAACGCGAAACTCGTTGTGGCATTAAAAGAAGCCACAACGCGTTGTGGCTAACTCAAAAAGACCACAACGCGAAATTTGCATCATGGCTCTCATAAGATTTGACCACAACGCGACGTAGTCATTTAAAAAACCCACAACACGTTCTGGACGGTTAGTTGATGCAATCGTGGTATGACGGACAGGTTTTTATTTGTCAACTAGCGTATTGTAACCAAATAGCGTTGAATTTGCATTCATTGTTGACTGTTATTTCCAAGTTTCAATACCAATTCGCAAATCATGGCCAGTAAAAAGAATATATTTTACGATAAATTGAATGAGCTACAAATACCGATCGTAGTTTTTTCATTAGTAGCGAACGATACGTAACATTACTTCAAGAAGTAAAAGAGACTCTCAAAACGGTATCGCCGTCTTAAACGATATGATGTCTTAAAAATTAGTGACACTAAAAAACTGAACCTAAACGAACATTTTTTTTTTTTAATATAATTATTGACACTGCCCAGTAGCTTGAAACTGCAACAGAACTTTTTATTTACATTTTCTTTGAATGCCACTAAGCTTAGGACGAATTAGACACAGCATTAAGACGAATCCAGCAACTCCTTCTTTACTAAAATCCGTCAAGGTGTATGGGCTGCAGGCTGCACCACAGAAACAGACATAGTCGGATACATAGATACATACAATCATCATATATACTTCCTAAACACTTATATGCTAATGACTTCCTTCTGGTGCAGTCGTGTAAAAATACTAACATCTCGAGCACTTAATTAAATAAATTTTAATGGATGATTACGTATTGTTTAAAAATAACGAATTTGCATTTCAGTATGTGGGAAATAATTTTGTTATATTTACAAATGGACGATCATGAAATCATAATGAATAAATAATTTAATGAAACGCTTCTATTAGTTAACATTCTGAACCCTATACATCTGTTGACAAATAATAACCTGTCCCTCGTATCGTGCGGTTACATCAGCTAACCGTTCAGAACGCGTTGTGGCTTTTTTAAATGACCACGTCGCGTTGTGACCAAATCTTATGAAAGTCACGACGCGAATTTCGCGTAGCAGTGTTTCTGAGTTAGTTACAACGTGTTGTCGCTGTTTTTACAAGTGCCACAACACGAATTTCGCGTTGTGGATGATTTTAAGTGACCACAACGCGTTGTGGTTGTTTTTTCCGCGCAATGAGCGATTTTGATCTTTGAGTGCAACAGATATAATGCGTGTTTAATACGCATTTGGAAAATTTTTTTAAACAATTGTGATAGCTCTTTTCCAAAAAAAAAAGCTTATTTGTCTTTTTCAGTTGACTTATTGTTTACCACTTAATCAATTTTTGACGAGGAATGTACACAAAATTGCTAATGATGCTGCACATCAATAAATTTAAAGTTCGAAATAAATTGATAACAGTTAATAGCTTCATAGTTTTTTTTTAATAATTTTATTTGCTCTTTGGTATCATAAATTATTTTGGAAATTATTTTATTCTTCAAACAATCTCTCAAGAATGCAAATCTTATACAATTACAGTTTAAAAATTAAGGAGATAAGAAGAGACAAAAAATTAACAAATTTTCACATTTTCTTTAAAAACTCTAAGTATCTGAAAGTTTGTCTTATTTTCCTTCTAGTATAACGATAGCATATATCTATCTGAATTATTTCAAATTTTTCGGCTTATTAACATGGGAGATAATATAACTGAAACAATAGTTTTTCGCACATTTTGCGACTAATGGAACTTAAAAGAATTGAGTTTTGAAATATATTATAAACAAATTCCTTTTCAAATTATGATAACTTGGCTCTTCCTCCAAACATATTTCTGAAATTAATTAACTAGAGATACGTAGATGCGACTAAGCAATTTTTACTAGCTTGTGAAACTTCAGTTTGAGATTAAGAGTAATTACTAAGAAAAAGGGTGGTGAGGTACGGACGGATGGACATTTTTTCTTCTTTACCTTTTGAGGACGAAGTCCTAAAATGAAGCTCTAACAAATTGTAGGAGTAAATATATTAACCATTCAACTTCAACCATTTCAATCATTATCAGCAACAAGCTAAACATTATATTAAGGCTTTTTTTGTTAACTAAGAATAAAAATTTTTTTATATAATTAATTGCAAAAAATTAATATTGTTTAGAGTAGAAAATATGTATATGTAACAGTATCCAAACTTTTATGCATCCCCTCACATCGTGTCGGTAATTAGTTAAAATAAACCATAAATAAATACAATTAAAATACAATGGCATCCAATAACTCATTATCACTTTATCATAGTTATCACGCGCCAGGCTCTGATAACGCCTATAAAAGCGATTGTTTTGATAATTAATCACAACATATTTTTTTCTAATTATTTTTTTTTTATTTGTAACCTTCTGCTCTGTCCTACGCCTATGTCATCCCGTCACCCCGTACCATCTGTCTACTTGCCATTCATTCATTTCGTTCCACTTTCATTAATATTATTTATTGTTTTGATAACGGGTGATAATATTTATAATCATTTATCATAGAACACAATGAATTATTACTTATTTAATCTAAAATTAAACAGAAAATCTGCTTTGAATCAAACAAAAAAAAAATTATAAAGCAAATTTGTATGTTGGAATAAAATTTATAACTTGAAGCAATATTTTTGAAATTATCACAAAATGTTACGAATTGATATATTGCAATCATTATTATAAAATTTTATTGGTGTGAGGGTTGAGGTGTGTGATTTTGGGCAATAAATTTTTGTAAATTTAATGAACCAATTATATTTTGATATCTAAATTCTCTTTTACAAAGTTTGGACGTTGGAGTTTCAATATATTACCTTTTGATCAACTCATTAACTATGAACTAAGAGATATTTCAAGTTTATTGTTATACAGAAATGGTGGAGTTAACAGAAATTAGCTAAAGTGAGGTCGACTATTGAATTTTATTTGTTTTCAAGTGTAGTTAAAATATCGTATAGCGAAATTTAATTTTCTTTGTTTTGTACAAAGATTTTATTAAGTATGGTAGGCAACAAATAATCAAAATCATTTAATGCTAGACAATTTGAAAACTATACACGGAGAGAAAATTCCTATAAAAATTACTGTGCTCATACTACAATCGACGTGTAACAGGCGAACATATCCAATTATTGTACGGTAAAATTATAAAAATTACAATAATATAACTATAACTTTTATAATTTTACCGTACAAAAATTGGATATGTTGGCCTGTTACACGTCGATTGTAGTATGAGCACAGTAATTTTTATAGGAATTTTCTCTCCGTGTAGACGTATTATTCCATTTGAAAATAAAGGTAGAAACTTAAAGAGGTGGTTTTTTTAGGTTTAGTGACAAGTAATAGGAAGTAAGAATCGTAATAAGAGGCTATGGCGTGCAGCCGGTACTTCATTTTTGAAAATCTAAAAGGTAAACACATCTATATAATATACACTAATGCCTCACAAAACGTAACACCAAGAAAGATTTGTCTCTTTCTGTGTTACTAAATCTGTAATAATAAATACACATATAACAATATCACTTTTTTAAAGTTCAAAATATTTTTAAGGATGTTCATGCGTCAGACTTAATAGTAGATAAAAATTTTAATTTTAGAGAATTGATAAGTTGAATTACATAGTTATATTCCCTCAAAAAATTTAAGGCCTTCATTGATCATTTCTTAAAGTTATTGACGATTAAAAATCAAATTTTTAACATAAAGCCATTAGGAAAAAACATTCTAAACAGCATTTTTTCGTGTTAAAAATTATAATACGTGTATTATAAGAGTAGATATCAAAATAAAAAATGTTTAAAAATACCCTTTAAAATATGCAATTTATATAATTTCACAAAAAAACATCGTATTATTAATACTAAAAATGGTGCTGCAATTTCTATACACTTGCGATTAACATAATTTTTGATATCTCTGTGTCTAGTACTTAGTAGGGGGTACTCTAGTCTAGAAGTTCAGACTTTAAAATTTTAAAAGAATAAGCCTCTTTAAGAATTTACAGAAATTCGAATTATTTTCGGAGTTACAGTTATTTTTCCCTGTGTACTGTGTATCTTTTCAGTGTTAAATTCAAATTTTTAATATACTAGGTAAATTACTCGAAACTACTTTTTTTGATACGGTTGACATTATATATCAAGTTCTAATGCATCGATTTGCTTGAAATTTGGTACAGACCTTCTTAATACTATCAAAATTGGTCCGACGTAGGGGTTTTTGGAATTCTTTTTTAATATTTTTAAAAAATTTCCGAAGTTGAAAAAAGGAGGCGAAAAAATGATTTTTTTTTTAAATGGACGCCATTCAATGAAAAAATTTATTTTTTTAAATTGGCTACGTCCAACTAGTTCTACATCCTTGTTTATTAAGAATTAACTAAAATTTTATGCTTCAGATCACTAGGATGGTTGGAATCCCGTCAACCAGGAGATGCCTTTTTTTTGAGTCCCGGCCTGTACCGTTTTCAATTTTGAATTTTCTTTATACATTTTTATACTTTTTAAATATCAATAAAAAACTGTTAAAAAATGGATACCTTCAAACGGGACTATTTGAAATCGGTGGGGCTATTTGAAACAAAAAGAAAAAAATATTTAAACTCTTAAAGAACATCCCCTATTAAAGACGCATTAACGTTATGAATACGTTCAGAAATCAAACATATATAAGAGCTTAATGGCCGATTGCACCAACATTTTTAATCGGCCGTTAAGACCTTAATCAATGATTAACTTTAACTGCAGTTAAAATCTCTGATTATCTGTTGCACCAAGGTTAATTTTTGTTAACTGATTATTAAATCGTCCGTTAAGTTAATGCTAGTTTCCATATTTTGATGCTAGTTTCCATAGTATTTATATTTATTAAAATTTATATTATTTTTTTTCTACTATTAAAATATACTTTTGTGCAATTTCAATTAAAATTTTCTTTTTCTGTAAAATTTTGGTATCTATTTCATTTTTCCATTTTTAAATTGAAAAATATCTTCACAATCGTCAAACCACAGTTTCAAAATGTTTTATAATACGTAAACATAAATTATATACATAATTTCTAATATTACATAAATCAAGTAGGCGCTACCTATTTCAAAATATGAAGATTTAAATTTTTTAACCATGTGATATTATCAACTTAATAGCATTTGCTTCTCTTGTGTCTTATTTCATGTCCTATAAAAGCAAATCAGATACCGTTGCTAGTCAAAATTAACCGTTAACGGACATTAGTTAACCGTTGGTATATTTTAAATGGTACAACAGACAAATCGGGGTTAGTTAATCTCTGATTTACTAATGCCCATTAAGTTCTGATTAAATTAATGTTGGTGCAATCGACCATAAATCTTTTTTGTTGTTTTGTTTCAAATAGCCCCACCTATTTCAAATAGTCCCGTTTGACGGCACTAAAAATGTTTAGTTTTTTTTTTTTTTTTTTGTTGCGCCCGTAAAATCACCTCAAAATCGAGCCTCTAGCTTAGAAGCCCCCTTAAATGAACAAACCAAAAAATTTTTCTATACACACATGCTCGTATAGGCCCATTTATGAAACACTTTCTTCAAATACTCTCATCAATTTGAAGCGTTTAATCATATTTTTATTTTATTAACATCTTTCAACATCGTACGTGGAGAATCGAAAGTCTATAAATGTACACAAATAAATGTGTTTAATTTATTTTGAACAAAACATCAAATCAAATAATTTAATTAAGTGATTAATAAAAATCAGTATGGACATAACATAAAAGAAATAATAATAATTGTAATACATTTCTATACAAATAGTCATTAGGTACCTATCAATTGATTTCTACCAATTATTTGTATAAATAAGAACTTGCTTCTCTTCCACTGATATTGTACAAGTGTGTATGTGAGTGAGTATGTGTGTATACGGGAATCATTTCAAGATAATATAAATGATCGAAAGACTATAACAAATACAACGAACATCATGATAGACGTTCATATAAATAGACGATTGCCACAAGCAGAAGAAAAAACACATGAAAGATTGATAACATAAAGTACCAAGGAAGGAAAATAAAGCACTACAAGCAATCGAATAACAGGAATCACAATTGAAAAACTTGGACGCGTTGAGTAACAGAAATATAATAATACATACTTACATATAGAGAGAATGAAAAGGCTTTTGTACAATTGAGTAGGTACACAGTACAGTCATGAAAGTATAATAAATAAATTTATCAAGGCTAGTTACTACTACGTTGGCATCATTGTCATTTACTAACACCTATGTTCGTAGATTGAATTCATTTTTGTTGGAGCCACGTTTGAGTTATTTGCCAGTTAATTTGTAACAAAGTGTTGGACAATTTTGATCGGATCAATGACACTGTAAAAATTATAACTGTCTCGAATATAATTTTATAGCTGAAATAGCCTTTCTGTTGTATAAAAGAACCAAATAAAATTATTATTTAGATCATAAATACTTAAATTTTGAACTCTAAAATTTTCGAACTCTAAATAAACTAACAATGTTATCTTTAATCAACGAAAGCTTATTCCAGTGATGACGACTTAATACGTTTTATTAACTTCAGCTACAGTACGTAGTGAGGTATACATATTATACGTAAAATTGCTAAAACTAATTTACAGCTGCTTAAAAGGTGATTTAAGCATGGCATGGCCAAATTCGAAAGATCTTTCATACTATGGAGTGTAGAATATAAGGAGGACTATCTTGTACGGAAAACAATAGAAAAATAGTTCAAAAAGTGTCCCGTTTTAAGTACTAAGTAACAATTCAAAAACTCGCCAGAATAGCGCTATAGAGTAGCAAAAGAGTATAGTGACTTTTTTGTGTTGAGTTTTATAAAAAATTTTTAAAATAATAAAACTATTATATGTAACAATTATAATAAAAAAACAGTAATTACATAACAATGCGGATGTTTTTCTTCCCTTGTTTACTTCTCTAAATTTACCCTTTTGCTACAGTAGCGCCGCCCCTATTTACGGCCTTTCTATGGACACTTTTTGATACAGAAATGGTGCTCCTGATATCTACCCTCCATATTTCATACGATGACGAACTTTGAATATTTGTGGGCACACTTTGATTCAAGGTGTGTCCACACTTTTGACGCGGTATTGTACTTAATGTTTTGGTACACTGCCTTATGTTAAAATGTGCCCATACTTCTGTCGACGTAGAGTGTGCTAAAACCAGCTTAGCCCTTCTATTGCCACGCGGGCGAAGCCACGGGTAAACGCTAGTATATATATATAAGCGCTATATATATATATATATATATATATATATATATATATATATATATATATATATATATATATATATATATATATATATATATATATATATATATGACGACGTAGTGTGTGCTGGAATCCGCTCAGCCTTTCCACTCGTGGCTTTTGAAATTATGACATCTAGTTCAAACGTATAAAGTGTACCTTCATCGTGTCGCTATTGAAAACTGTTGGTTTCCTTTTGGGAATTTTCCCACAAATTAAAATGTTTTCTTCGGATAAAGACTATAACATAGTTTTAGCTATATGCAAAGTTCGAATGAAGTCAATGATCCTTTTTTTATATATATTTTCTCACGTGAATAAGACTTCAAACAGGATTCAGATATTTAGCCAGGGTATACAATAATCTGTGTTCTTTTTTGCCCTTTTGTAAACAATATGCAAAGTTTAAAAACAATCTTCCATTTTTCTTTAACTGTCAGCTGTCGTTACTTCATTGCTTCGTTTTAAATATATTGACAATAGTGAACGAATTTTAACGGAGACTTTGAAAAAATGTAATTTTTTCTACTCCTACTATCAAAAGTGACCTTTTGTGCACGGCTAACTATATGTAAAAATTAACAATTACCCACACTGTGCGGAAATAGCAGTGGGGAATTATTTCGCACGGCTTAATATAATAAAAAAGTTGGCTATGTCTGATTTAATATATAATGTCATATGCAATTCTAAAAATATTAGTATATTATTCAACAAGCTGGTAATGATAGCTATTACTCACCAAGATGAAATTGCGACACGAGCCGAACTTGCGAGGCGAGCATCGTAATGCATCTGAGTGAGTAATAGCCATTGCAAGCGAGTAGAATACGATACACGATATTTTTTCTACAACTTTTTTTTGATTTAAATAAAATTGAATATTTTTAAATCAAAAGAATACAATTTTTAATCTATCTCTAATTTCATTAAATGTTTATATGTACAAACGATGAAAACAAAATACAAGCTACTTTGTTTACTTAGATGTTATTACGCAACATATTTGAAATTAAAAATTGATACGTATATTATACACAAAACAAAAGCCAGTCCATTGAATAATGGTTGATACGGTGATTTTATTGGTCAAAAAGGTAGTGAGTAATGAAAATTTCTCCACATCTTTGAATAATGCCTAACTTTCTCAATAATTAACGGATATGTACTGAGTGTGTTCTTCAACAGGAGTAGAAAAACATATGTAGGTATCTTGATTATTTATTATTGTTTCCATAGTTTCAAAGTATGCTATGGCAAAAATTTGAATATCTTACCACTGACATTATAAATTTAAAAAGTTTTTACTACTTATTTAAATTTTATTTTAATTATTTATGTTAAATTTTACAAAGAAAATGTGCTCGTAGAAAAAGTAAAGTGTAAAATAGGTGGGTTATTGTACAATATACTATTTTTAAGTCAGTTGAGAAAAATAAGAAAAACTTCTTATCAAAAACTTCTGAGCAAAAGAAGATTTTTAAGTGTCAGTTAACAAGGGAAAAACAAGAAAAATAAGAAAAACAAAATTTTTAAGTTTTTTAAGAACAATAAGATTTCTTTAACATACGGCTCATTATCTTGCGGTCACTTTCTACTTTTGAGTGACTCAGAATATATTTTGTATATAAGTTTTATATTTTTATCTTAAATTACACTCTTATAACGTCTGAAGATGTGTTTTCGGCACGAAACCTACATGGCTACATAGTGTCAATTTAAGCTACAAATCTTGTTTTTATCTTATTTACCTGCACAGATGATGACCTAAACTGCAAAAAATCCTCACAATATAATTTTAAGTATATTATTTCAGAAATTGCATATAGAGTAAATCTGTCAACAGTGAAATATTTAATAAAAATTACCTCGTCGTCATGTGTTTTTGTGTCCTGTATCAATACATTATACAATTAATTTACGTGACACTAATTAAATATAAAAAAGGCCGTACGTAATCTATTTGAAATGAAATAAGTTAATAGTAGGTTCATAATATACCTACGTTCTACTCCGTAGTATACACTCAATCTATGTGAGGCTGCTAGAGCTACGGAAGTTACTGCTTACGCTATTTTTGTTCCACGTTAAATAATTGCCGCCGTCTGGCGCTTGTTGTTGTTCTACTTTGTTCGCGTACGTGTAAATGTTACCGGGGTAGTCATTTTCAACGGACAAGCCGTCCGAGTTCGTCGAGATGGTCTGAGATGGCCAACTAAACTGACCCACAATAAGGATGTCTAGACATTGCATAACAGTAGAGACACTGGCTGAATGGTTGGCTATACGTATATAATATGTATGTATACAATGTGAACGTGATCGCAATTGCTGATGTACAATTGCTGGCTGCTACCGGAGTAGTGCAGTCAGTGTGTCTTTAAAACAAAACAAAAAAGTAAGCAAGAGGCAAATAAAAAAGCTAAAAGACGTTTTATATGTGACTGTATCGAAAAATGGTATACTCTTAGGTGCATAAGTAAGTTTATACATCGAAATACGAGAGTGAAATATTCAAGAACTTTTGAGGTTGAATATCTAAGTATAGATAGGTTAGTTACACAACTATCAATACGTATTCTCTCGTTTCTCTTTCCTTTTATTATCTTATACATATACGGTACAATGCCCTATTTTTATAAAACCTGATAATTTTATATTTCAACCAATCTTCACATATTTGTTGTAAGGAAAGAGCTTTAATTCGGACATACTGAGCCAGAAATCGGTACGTCCTACCTAATTGAGTCATTGTAGTGAACGGAGAAGTTGAGAGTTATATTTACAGAAATCAAATTATATTTTATTATTTTTAACTGATTTGTCTTATTTGACCTTTCAGAACAGATTGGTTACGACCGGGCGGTATACATTTCCATTCTAATCGGTCAAGGACCCAGGTGTCCAGGATTATCAAATGGTTATATTAGGGCATACAAACCGGTAAAACGGACGACGAGGTATTATTATATGAAAAAGATACAAACCGTATCTCTGTACCGATGTTTGCTGGTTAATTTCTGACGTTCATGACATTTGATCATGACACGAAGTTTACTGCATACTTTCTTTTTTACGTTAAAGTATGCAATTACCAGGGCCGGACCTAACCGAAGTGGCGCCCGAGGCAGCGTTGAAAAATAGCGCCCCTGTAGAAAAAGAAATAATTCATACATTTTTCCTCGTAAAAAGCAAGTGACGAGCAAAAGAAAAAAAAACGCGCCCCCAAGATCTGGTGTCCGGGGCACATGCCACGCCTGCCCCTCTCTAGATTCAGCCCTGGGCATTACTATAACTTCTAATTATCTCCCAGACTGGTTAATATATGCCAATGGGCATATTTCTTAAGTTTTCCGAGAAGAAACAATATAAGAAGCCTGAAATATAAACCGCCAAGATTTGCTTCGTAAAAATCCATATTACAAAATACGAAAACTCCTACTATACCATTTTTTCACTAAAGGACAAATATGTGGTTACGTGAGACGACCTTCAGTTTTCACATCAATTTCATAACGAATACAGTTAATCTCTTTATTATGTGTAACGGCTATTTATTGTATAAAAAATAAAACTGGTTTACAGTGAGTGGAGTGGGGTGTCGAAATTACTCAATGAATTATATCTACATATATTGAAAACAGAGGCGCAACTAAAAACTTTGCATCATGGAACGAGTTTAAGTCAAGCACCTCCCTACGAAAAGTTCACTTTTTCCCGAAGAGTAAAAGTGGTAAACAAAAAAAACCTTCCCAACTTTTTCAAAGTTATCACTACCCTTATTGCGTCCTATTTGGTCGCAATAAGGAAGGTCTCTTACTTCAAAATCGTTTGGCTATAGCATGTAATATAATATATGGTTTAGGTTTGTGTTCAACTACCAAAAATTCTCAACCTTTTTGACAAATGTGTATCTAATATTTTTGCTTGTTGATCAGTTTTGACCGAATGGTTTGTTTCTAATAAACTTATACCAAATTTGATTTTATTCATTCTGAAGATGGTGTATAAACCGGAAGTCACTTTACGTAATCATTTTTTTTTATTGTGGTGGATGAAACTTATAGTAGGAGGGTTGAAAGAAAGCGCTGTAGTTTGAATATCACCAAAAGAAATTTAAAAAAAAAGTGAAAAAATAAATAAATTGCAGTATTTTTTTTGAACACGTCTGTACATTGTTAACTATCATTATTCGACTGACCATAGAAGTAGTCAGTTAACAGTAATGGTATCCAGTAGTCAGTTGGTTTCCGTTGATCACATTTTCTTCGTAGATCTTTCCCAGTACGTAGCAGACATATAATATTAAATTTATCAGATAAAATATTTTCTTTTGTAGAAACAAAATGTTCGGAAAATAATTTTGTCTTTTCTCTTCAAAATTATATAACACTATCGACCAAGAATATACTTACTAACACTTTAATAACAATAACATTTGTTAATTTATATTTAATTTATACTAGGATAATTATTTTTTATAATATATTTGTAGGATTTATCGATGGTTCACAATAAATAAAAGTAATTTTGAGAATTTTTCTAGAAAGGAAAAGATTGATCTATATTGTTAATATTTGGCATTTTATTCAGTAAGACCTTAAAGTGTTACAACATAGTTTTTTTTTCCAATATTTATACAAAAATTACAAATGCACTTTCATTTGAGTGTCACTCCACAGCTATCCAAATGGCTGGCATTCTAACCGCAACATTACCATCTAAGCACTTTTTAAAAAAAAAATTATATGTTTTCCACAAACAATCGAATGAACCATGCAGTATTTTAAGTTATTCTGTGGAATAGTACGAGATTGTGCTTCTTTGAATTTCGGAAGCCAAGCAAGAACTTTTAATTTATTATGGAAACCGGCAACTGAGCGAATGGTCCTTCCATAATTTCTTTGGTTTGAATATTTTTAGAAGTTAAAGCAATTGTTCCATTAACATACACATATTATTAAAATTATCTTATTAAAAATTTCCTAATTTCTTATTTTTTTTTTTTTGTTTTGAATATTTGCTTCTTTGTTCAAATACTGAGCTCTTTATAACTATTTTCGCTCGAATATTCCAACAGTTAACAGGATTTATGAGTTTATACTATAATTAACTAGTAAAAGTCGATAGAATTCTAATTAAAATTTTCGAATAAATAAACTATTAACAGAAACAATAATAACAATCAAGAAAATGGTATGAGACACAATCAAAACAAATTCTGAAACATTAGAAAATTTACAAAAATAAACAATCAGTCCTTTGATGTTATTAGTTTTATATTTTAAATATAGGTATAGCTAGGTACTCATAACTCATAATCTGTTATAACATCGTAACCAAAACAATAAAAATCATTTTTTTTTAAATTTTAAATAAATGGTCTCCTTTGACTCTCTTAAGGATTTTATAGAAGACATTATGTATTCACATACAGTCACTCCCAAAATTATTTGGACAGCAAATAAAAATAACAATATATAATTTTTCGATGAATCAGTTTGATTATAAAACAATAAATCGATTTCATAGATACATTCATAAAATGTATGAAGTCTCTACACAATAAATATATATTTATTACTTTCACAACCAACAAGGAAATTTAAAATATTTAAAAAAATTAAATGCATGTGATAATCATCAAGTCACAAAATTATTTGGACACTAATTAACTATATAAAAAAACAGCTCATTCAAGTAAAATTAATAGTTTTAGAATTTTGTGACACGTGCCTTAGCCTTAATTACGGCTTCCAAACGTCCTGGCATTTATTTAATTAAATTTTCGGTTACAACCGGGCTTATCTTCTCCCATTTTGACCTTGCATAAGTAATTGATTGATTTATATTCGAAATATTACTTCTTCTGACTTGAATCTTGAAATAATGCCATAGATGCTCTATGGAATTTAAGTCAGGGGACTGTGGAGGTGTCTGAAGCAAATGAGGTACATTATATGTTATCCATTGTCTTACCACGTAGGAGGTACGCTTTGGATCATTATCATTTTGGAACATGTAATTATCCTGTATTCCTAGTTTTTGTACACTAGCAAGTAAATGCTGTTTCAGAATGTTTAAATATACAAACCTGTCCATGATACGATCTAAAACGTGCATGTTCCCCACCTCATTTGCCGCTATACATTCCCAAATCATTACGAAGTCACCTCCGTACTTAACAGTTGAAACCACATTTTTTGGATTCAGCGCAGGTTTTCGTTTTCTCCACACAAATTGGGGGTTTCTTGTGTTGATCACTTCAAATTTAGTTTCATAGGAGAAAAGAACTCTCTCCTCTAATGTAATAATTCCTCAAATGTAATAATTTGTTTTTAAATAATTTTTTCTTTATTTTTATGTTGTCTAAATAATTTTGGGAGTGACTGTATTTTTTCGATTTTTTACTTTAAAATTAAAGTTTATTACTTACGTTAAAAATTTTATTAACAATTTATTGAATATGGTGACAAAAATAAGTTATTTGTCCTTTTAAATAACAAAATTTCAATATGAAAGAATCATAAAAATAATATAAAGAATGCAATTCTATTGTAAACAGATGTGGAACAGAATATTTTAGTTCTAAAAGACCTTACTAAATATAAATAATTACAAATAGCTTTAAAAATTTTTGAAGTTTTAAGAATTACTTACTGGTTTCAGTTTATTTCTTTTAATGAAAATACATATTATAAATATTCGTACTTTCTTGCGAATGGGGACTGACATAAGCTAAAGCCGGTTCTACACGATGCTACGAACGTTCCCTCCAACGTTCGATCGAACGTTTGATGCAAGTAAGTTCGATAGTTGGTGCTATGAATGTTCCTGCAACACAGTGAATCGAATGTTTGATCCAATACATATGATGATGTGTTGGTACAGACGTTTATTCAGTGGACGAGGATGTCATCCGTCTAATGCTATCTCTAATGTTATACATTGATGTTGTCTCTCTTCATATGAACGAGTCGTGTAGATTGGACGCTCGTGGGTTCGAACAACGGCCACACGATGCGATGAACCATCGAACGTCCTATGTTGGAAGGTGATCGTAGCATTGTGTAGAACCGGCTTAATATTCGCGAATGCGAAAATTCGTTACAGCTCTAATATGCGATCTACAATCTCAAATATGTAATATACAATTCTAGCACTGTAAAAAATGTTTCTAATTTAAATCCATTTTTTCCCATCGTTGACATTATTACTTCCATACACATTATTTATTGATTATTGTTTTTGTTAGTGTATAACAAGTGTACTCATGTATGGACATAACAACCGGAGAGAAATGCAGGTGATAACATTCTGGTGTAGTACCGACCAATTTTCAAATATAAATATATCATTTATTTATTTTCTTTTTTTTTCTGGAGTGATTCCGGATATGAATGGAAGAAAAGAAATAATAAAGCACAATTTTTTTTTATTGCACCAACCTAAATATACAGCCCCATATAGCCCACGGTGTCTAGTGACTCTAACGATAAATTTTACTAGTATAACAAACGGATACTCAAAAATCAATTTTATTTCCTGTTTGGTTTCGAATATAAAGTTATTGTAACAAAACAAAACTCGAGATTTATTTATCTAAAAAACGGCCTTTATTTCGATAATATAAATAATAGGCCAGTTACGAAACTGGTGCGCTTGTTATATCGGCAATACATAGCAATAGTGTATAAAACTGATAAAAATAAAGCGGCTATATATCTTTGTTGTACAGATACGTTGTATCGATTCTGTAGAAGGTTAAAAAATTATATAGGAATTTTTTTTCTTCTGAATACATTGTATGATTTATTTTTATTTAGTCGAAATAGAATAGATTTCGAGTGTCTATATTAGAAAAAAATGTATTATCACGAGCAGTAACCGCATTCAGAATTTTCGAACTGCATTACTACAACGAAAACGTAATAATGAAAATTTAAAAAGAAAAAATAACAAAAAAATTTATTTTAAAATCTAAAATGTAATACCGTCAAATCTAGCAATTTTTGCCTACTGAAGGTAATTTTGCCAAATTATATTTCATATCAAACAAATTAAAGTGAAATGACTTATGATGTTTGTAACACTTTTTTTGTGATAGGCGTATTACAAACAAATCACTGATATTATATAAAGTTTGTTATTTTGATTTCTACAAATTAGTAGTATTGTTTCCCGAAACTACTAAAGTAGCGGATTTTAGAATTTCCTGAACAATTTTGGTTTCGCGTCTGCCTATCTGTCTGTGCGCGCGAAAATTCCACCAAGTGGTATGCTTTCGAACCTATTCGATCGATTTTGATGAAATTATGCCAATTGATTCCTGAATGGTCCCCTACGAATTTCCTCATAATCGAAGAAATGCCCTGGGTAGCCTTTTCGAAGCTTTTACTTATTTTTATTGTTATATAGCTGATTAAAAAAAGTTACGAAACAGTTCACCTTGCATATCTAAGAATTGCGTTGATAAGGTCAACTAGATATAAATTTAGATTGCTGTAGAACGATTACAACAACTCACTGAAACTGACTTCCGTTTATCAACACACGAACTAACAGACGAATTAGAATGTTCTCAATTTGCTCGGTTTTATATTTTCGATAAAAGTAAATCTCATAAATAAATGGTTGAAAAACTGAGGGAGGAACATTAAAAAAAGTAGATTGGAGGCATATATCGCAATACGACCGTAATTTCTTTCTGCTTGATGGAGGACTACAGGGAAACTCGTGAGAAATAACAAACAGGCTTTACTCTCAAGTAATACATACCACAATCCCGGAGTGAAGTCGAAAATGAAGTCGAATTTTGGTGCTTATAAAGTTTTCACCTCTTCACTCACAAAATATGCAAAGTATTCCAAATTTTTTATACATCCAGAGTAGACACTGATTGTGTTAATCTATATTTATAACAACGGGTCAAACTAGTATGTCTATACCAAACTGTGCCCGCTGTAATCAGCAAGTGATGTAACACAGCACACATACGACCAAAACACATGACATATGGACACGAATATACCAATGTGTTAGTATGATATATTGATGATAATGTATGCACTTCGCATACATACACTATATACTATTATGGCCAGCGTATCTTATCACCAGTCAACAATTACAAATAAATTTATTTATTTTAAGAAAGATATCCCTTTATTTTGAGAAATTTTTTATTCAATAGAATTTTTACACTTAAATACGACACACTTCATATTTTTTTTTGTTTAAATTTCACGAGTTGATTAAAAAAAAAACATGATATTTATTATGACATGAACACCACGACGGTCAGTAACAGACTAAATCAGTAGTGGTGTAAATTGCTACTTATTGCAACTTTCGGATTACACTTTTTCATATGTAGGCTTGATCTGTCTCATCTGTGATTTATAATCACACGCATATACAGACACATTTATCCAAAATTTCCGTAATCATTCCAAAATCTATTTAAATTATCATACAGTATGTTTGTGCTTGTACACATTTTATAATGAATATATAACCGTAATATAACATTTATGTACATCATGTAGTCATTATAGTGCATGTTTCTAAATTTATAAAATCATTTCATGGTCAAGCGTACACACCTATACTTACTATAGCTATGTACCTAGTTAATTTCCTATGGTGCTGTTTATAATATCAATGTACCTACATACATAGTTACTCACCATTGCTCTTCTCATATTATTATTGAGATATGGTGTTCATTGAGCGAACATAACTATACAATGCATGCCTTGCCTAACCTAGCCACTAGGCTGCCTTCATGCCTGTTTGCCAGTATAGAGGATATTTCCTATTAAACACAGGGGATTGTATATTCCAACAGTGGACAACGGTGGATGCTGCTGTGTTGTTACTTGGTAGAAGACAAACGACTGATCTGATATGATCGTGATTGGTATTAGCTACTGTTCCAGTACGTACGTACTGTATGTACATACATATACGTATTACTCACCCACCAGGCCATGTCATACGAGCCATTTGATCACCCCCGCCCGACAGGAGTTCCGGTGTTCATTCCCGTACCAACTAATACCAATTATTAGCGCTCACTTCGTTGTACATAGGTCACATAACTAGCTCTTTAATCATTACGTATACGGGTGATTTCAAAATTGAATAGCTTGTGTAGCTGATACGTAAAACTTACCAGTAAGACGTAGATCTCAGAAGTTAAAAAATAATTTAGTTTTTATATATCTCCCAAATTACTCCTTTGTTACCAGTAATTTCTCCACCAGAAACTTAAGGTACCATCACAGTGTAATTCTGCCGAAAAGTAGTCAATTTTCACAATTTTTTTTTCGGATGGATAGGATGGGAGAATGGGGATGAATTTTTTTTTACGATTAATACCACTATTTGACAATACAAAAATATTTTTTTTATTTATTCTTATGTATTTTTTATGATTATTATAATTTTTTTAAAAATATGTCTTTAAAAAAGGCCGAAGTTCGGTGCCCACGATTGTGGCCGCAGTTTTTATCCGAAAAAAAATCAAATAAATTATCAATCTGTAGATAAGCCGCTATGTCCCTATGTGAGCTTTTTTTTCTTTTGAAAACTTTCCATTTTTTTACACGGAAATTTTGTACTTTTTATTAAAACCGCCGCCATTTTTTCAAATTTCAAAGAATAAGAAGCTCCCATAGGGACATAGCGGCTTACCTACAATTTGATAATCTATTTGATTTTTTTTTTTCGGATAAAAACTGCGGCCACAATCGTGGGCACCGAATTTCGCCTTTTTTTAAAGACACCTTTTTCAAAAAATTATAATAATTATAAAAAATAAATTAAAATAAACTAAAAAAATATTTTTGTATTGTCAAATAGTGGTATTAATCATAAAAAAAAAAATTCATCCACATTCTCCCATCCTATCCATCCGAAAAAAATTCTGAAAATTGACTACTTCTCGACAGAATCACACTGTGATGGTACCTTAATTATTTAACTACAGACGACAAAAACCAGTGTCCATTATAATTGAACTGCAAAGAATTTTTTTGTCAATATTTTGAAGAATTTTTGACACAACTTTTAAAATGCTTTTCAAACATCTTACTTACTTTTTTTTTAATTTCAAATATTCGTCGACTGGGGTGGCTGTCGAACACAGGATCGTTGGTCTAGTGGTGAAGACACGTGGCTAGTTACCGGAAGATCCTGGATTCGATTCCCGGCCGATCCGGTTTGTTGATTTTTTCAATCACTTTATGACTTTTAATTTATATCTCACTTACTATTTATTCGACATGAATAAGATTTCTTATATAAGTTTTGAATTTCAACTCATATTTATCTTTCCTTTCTACTCGATTAAGTGTTAATATCTTAGTTGCAAGCGCATATTACGTAATACGACGTAACATAGGTAATTTTACACTCTCAAAATGATTTCTTTATTCAAAGATAA